>CM025622.2:2522709-2544754 GCA_014621495.2 Entosphenus tridentatus | reverse complement strand
CACCTGAGGACGGCTGCTTGCGTTGTGGCCGTAACGTCGTGAGAATTTTATTTTATTATGTTTTATTATTTTATTATTTCCCTTCTACGTGACTTTACCGAAAGAACCAAGAAGATGAATCCCCGCTGCACATTCGCAGCAGCAGCAGGGTTCCCCGACACAGACTGTCGTTACAGAGGCCCTCGAAGGCCCCGCAACCTCTCTCACCTGGCTTACCAGCGACACTTTACATTGGTGAACTTGGGAAAGATTTTCTTTGGAGGGTTTTTAGGGACTGGGGTTGAGGAAGGCCCCCCTGCCTAGGAGAGACGATAGACCGATCCCAACCCTCCCCCAACTGGGAAATCGAATGTGCAACCTTGCGGGCGTTTATAACCGCCGTTCTAACCACCTTGGAGACTCTAGGTTCCAGAAGCGACCTGATAGACTGGTGTTTTTTGCGATAGCAGCCGTTTCAGCACCCGGGAGCGAGACAGGAGAGAGATTCCCAACCTCTTCCAAGCGCAAGATTAAATTCGCCGTGGCCTCTTTTGTCAGCCCGCGCGGACGGGAACGGCGCGCGCCGCGCCTCCTCGCTTGCCGAGTGGTTCTGCGGCTCGTTCTCCTCTGCCCGGCTCCGTTGAAGGTTGCGCGCCGAGCGCTAAATTTGGGCTTCAAAGCCGCCCCACTCCAGCGATGAGGGCTGCGCTGATGCGTAAGTTTATCCTTCCGCTGTCATTGGCGCTGCTAGACAGACGAGCGTGGCTTAGTAACGCCGGTTCCCTACGAGTGCTGTTGTTTAGCCCCACTGCATGGTGGGGATGGTGAGGGCCTGATACTGAAGGTCAATTGGTTTTGATTCCCATTGATTGGTCTGGGCAAGCCTTGCTGAATCCCACGGCTCTTTTTATCTCAAGAGGATCCTGCTTTTTGGGGTGGTTGGCCTGGTTATTTTTTTTAAGTAGTGTTTTTGAGTCGTGTGGCAGTAAAACCTGAGTTTAACCGCTAACGATATTTTTTTTACCAGGTAAGGCCCCCATAAGCGACGTGGCCACGAATGATAGCCCAATGAAGAGGCTTATTACGTGAAAATTTGGAGCAGCCAAACACTGTAAATGTATGATGTTGATTCTAAATGTGGAGGAAGAAACCAGAGGACCCGGAGAAAAATTCACACGCCCACGGGGAGATCATACAAACTCCGAGTATGCAGGCGTCAAGGTCAGAATCGAACCCACAACCTCCTGTATACCAGGCGAGGTAGTTAACATCTCGCCACTTTGGCGAATACCTTGATAAAACCACTGGAGGCTCTGCACAGATGGGAACGTGAACCCACTTTCTGTGCTACCATCTCCTGCCCACAGATCTGTGTGATCCCACAAACATTCTCTCCAAAGCACAAGATTACAACCATCTGCCACTCCGCCCTGCTCTACAGACAGACAGGCAGCCCTTTGTCAATCCTCAGTAGAATGAAAGCCTCCCCACGTGGAGTCGGTCAGCGTGGTTGCTTGGTCATACTTCGCCAAACTGGTCTTTGTGGATTGTTAAATTGGGGCCCAGATATTACTTGTCACTGATGTCAGCCGTAGCTGGAAATTGAACCCAGGTCGCCAGTTTCGTAGCACAAAGTTACTGCTGCGGAACCTTTTCTCCCCATCTCCCTTTCTGTTTGAGTTATTTTGAGATAACAACATCTCATTGGTAAGCATGAAATGTAAATTATCTGGAATTGTTTATGTGCTGCTAAGGAGCATGATAAAATGTTATTTTATTTAAGTCAAAAGTGGTTGTCCTATGGCAAGATTGGCCACTGTCAGTAGAATATGGAACTTCCATTACTTACTCGCTCGACATTATTCACAAGTGATGCTTTAATTTGACGAATGAAACATAAGAAACCACATGCCACTAATTTCAGTCAATCATAGCCATTTAAAGCTACTTTAAGAAAAATTCCCCCACCACCGAATATCTGGCCACGTACAGTGTGAAAGAAGTTAAACACACACACATCAAGTGCACCATTATGGCACTGCTGACCCAGATTTAATATCGCTCCATTGCAATTTAATTATACTCCAGTGCCCTGTTATCACCAGAACACTATGATTGGCCATCATGTTCTTTAGAATGTTATCTCTCTCGTGGATGTATCTTGAAACCAGCGGTTTGCCAGCCAAGATTAACACCGTCGTACATATGCATCTGCAAGAGCTGTGTTTGTCAGTTTGAGATAAGTCTTCCTTTTAACCAAAAAATAAATAAACTCGCCATTTTCGATTCGCTTCAATAACAAAACGATTGCAATCCCATGAGCAGTGCAATTCTGTCCACTCGCCGGTTCGTCTGCACGAAGCCCCGTTGTTACGCAACCGTTGATTTCTAAACGCCGGACCGGCGCGGCTGCGGTGGCGGCGATAACAGCCCCAGCGGGCGTATTGTTGCAGTGCGTCAGCCGAGAGGTCGCGTTACATCGGGACCCTACCCCGGGCCGCTTAGACAAGCGCCGATTGTGGCGTGCCGGCCCTCCCTCCCGCCTCGCCCCGCTCCCTGCCGGCTTGCCGGCTCGCCATCACCATGCCTTGCGTATCTCTCTCGCTCGCTCGCTCCCTCTCTCAAGAACAGACGTCCGAAATAGAATGGTTAAAGAGCCACCCCCGCATTCGTTTTTAGCAGCTGTCGCCAGCTCACAACGTCTTCTCACGCTTCGTAGAGCGGATAATAAAATGCACGGGCAGTTTTCCCGCACCTCCGATGAGCACCGTTGGCTACATACGGTGCGAAAGAAGTTCAACATACGTACGTCAAACTTTTCCGGTGATTGGCAGAACGGAGCGGTTCATTTGCCGCATACGGGCCAAATGCGAAGATGTCCCTCTGCTCTAATGAGCACTGGGATCTCTTTCGCTGGCCCTGAGCCGGTGGTGGAAACTCCACATTCACACAGCGAGAAGACGGTCTCTTCATTATCGCAAAGCGTGGGCCGATGAGTCGGCGGACGATTTGCGATTTGAAATCGGGAGCATCCCGATTTGTGAGTCGGGTACTTTTAATCGCAGCGCCACCCAGACAGACTCCTTTAACAATCTACGATTAAATAATTTAGATGCAAAGGAAAGTACACACGTGTGTCCTCGTAGCATATGGCAGAGGGGCTCAATGGCCATGTCATATTCAGGCAGCTGTCTGTCTATTTAAGACCGGAACAGGGGGATTTCTCCACAATTCTACCTGTCGCCTGATGATGCTAGTTGTAATTACTGGCGAAACGTCGTACTCGAATTGTAAATGTTTTGGGTTTACTCTCCAACGCACCGGTGTGTTGTACGAGTAACGAATTGGAATGTTTTTGTTACGTGACAAACCTTACTAATTGGCTGTGTCGGGTGGTGGCGGGTTTAATGGCACATTTGTATTTCCGTGATCGAACCAAAAAACCTATTATGGATAATATTGGTTGCGAAAGCCAACGACATGTTAAGCTTTCTGTGATTAAATCAGGTTCTCAACTGTGTAGCACGTTTGTTGGGCCCATCTTAGTCATCGATGAGTGCATGAAAAACATTTTAAAACATGCCTCCTGCAGCTCTGAAGTTATAAATGCACTGGATGACAGAAATGCAACAAAGCTCCGTGTTTCAGAAAACGTGAAGGACGAGAGAGGCTTACTGGATGTGACGACGCGAGTAATTCCACGGTTTCATCTTCCTTTACCTTACATGGTATCGTAACTCTGATAGGCGCACAAGTGCTATCGGTGATACACATTTAAGAAAAAAAAAACACATAGACTTACGTAAGTTCTTTTTTTTAAACGTTTAATACCACGCAGCAGAAGAGAATGCCTCCAGCCCAAAGAGGGCAAGCCTCGAAATAAATCACGCCGCGCTAAAAATACGACGGTCGCATTTACTCCGCGGTGCGAACCGACGCTGCCCGTGGCATCGCCGGAAGGGGGGCAAGGGAGGAGGAGGGGTGGGCGCCAAACCGAAACAAGTTTCTCGCGCGACTCAGTTTCAGACGCGGCTAAGTACGACCCCGAAACAAATCATTACCAAGAAATAAATAAAAAGCCTCCGATTTAGCACGGTCAGCGAAGTATGGTGCGAGAGAAGTTGAACGCGCGTGCACGCAGCGCGAAAATGCACCGCGAGACAAAAAAAGACACCACACACGGCAGAGGTCGCAAACGGGTTTTGATTCCTTACCCGTACCCGGCCGCACCAAGGTCGCAAACGGGTACCCGTACCCGGCTGGGTACGGGTAGCCGGGTATCGGGTAGGGTACGGGTATCGGGTACCCGATTGTGACCTCTGACACACGGGCCCGCTTATTTTTTGACTGAATATATTCGCAGTTTTGATTACAATTTGTTCCGAGAGGCATTGCAATGTCGTCACGCCAATTGAAACGTCCATTCGGAACTCTCACAGTGAGCAAATGCAACCCTGAGATCGCGTTATGGAAATGGGAAGTTGTAGAACTACTTCTGAAATATCGCGTCAAAAGGCTGTGCGAATTTGAAAATGTAACTGCGATATTCTCAACTGGGATTACACATAGCAACGTCACCCCCTGTCGCCAAACTGCTACGGGCTACGTGAAACAGAGCGCCTTCGTGATAGCCGTGCACTATTAGACCAGCGTAAAAACTAAATAAGCAAATTACTTGATTTAGCCACAGGGTAGAGCCGGGACGATGAGTTGATTTATCAACTCGAGATTGCAATCGACGTTTTTAAATTTCGGTACTTCGACCCCTTATAATAAAACGGCGGCCGCCCCCCACATCCTGCCTCCTGAAGGCAGGAAACCCCCGACGGGCGACGCCCAGCGTGACGCGGCTGATGATGGTGATGGGGTCGTCAAGCCCAGCCAACCGCCTCTCCTCCCATCCAGCGTCACGCGTGGAAACGGAGGCGACGATATTTTTTTACGAAGTTCCCCCCCCCCCAACCGCAATTGTATTCATACTCTTTGGTTCTTTCGGTAAAGTCACGTAGGTAGAAGAATTTAATAAAAAAAAAAATATTTCACGACGTTTCGATCGGGACACATGCGATCGACCTCAGGCGGAAAAAAAATAATCCAGCAGTAGAACTGCTGAAGCAGGAAGAACACAGCAGCGAGAGAGCTGCTACAACAAGAGGTTATATATGTTGGCCAAGGGCAAGCGGGCGGGAAAGGAGTCCCATCCCCGCATGCAAGCACATCAGTTGTGTTAATGGGGGAGATTAGGGAGAGAGATTAGTTGAATAATCGATATACTTAAATTAACGGATAACCCAGCTCGAATAATTTCCCCTGTAAAGAGGGTTAATAAAGTGACAACCTTGAGTTTAATTTCTGCAGCTGGAATGTGTGGGGTTACAACATCAGCAAATGTAGCACTTTTTGTTTTGTATGACCTTTGGTGACTGGGTTGAGGCCATCGGCTCACTGGGATTGAGAACCCCCGTTTAATCACCATCTCTGTGTGGAGTCTGTGTGTTCTCCCCCTGTTCTGCGTGGGTTTCCTCTCGCGTTCTCCGGTTTCTTCCCATAGCATAACAAATAACACACAATACAACAGGCTGGTGTTGGCCAAAACATTCCACCGCTGAATATATTCCTGCAAATGACCCAAATTAGGATTACGCCCAACAGCAACTAACGTCGCCCCCCGCTGCGACAACTTGGTAGGACGCTCCTGAAAAATAATAATTTGCCAGCAGCACCACCAGGTATACAAATGCATTATTGTAATTGCGAATGGCAATACATGGCTATGTTCAGGTCAAATTCATTATCGTTGATGTGGTTGTCCTCTCCCGTTTACGTCCCAATGCTTAGGACATCGTGGACAGTCACCCTGGACTCACATTTTTGAAGGAGGCACCGGAATTCCACTCGCGGTACATCACAACGGTAAGGCGAGCCCAGAGCCTGCACCCTCCTCTGTGCCTTAACCATTGAATTGCCTCCCAGCCGTGTATAGTAAACCCACAACGCTGCGATGCACACTTGCCCTGTAATGTCATGTTGATGACCCGGGTCACTCTTGCAAACGAGTCTATGAACTTGAAACTTTAATGTGCACTGACAATTTACTATAACCATGCAACTTACCACTTAACTTTAGACTACAACCGACCCGTAATCCTACAATATATCCTAACCTTGCAATATACCATAACTTTACAATATACCCCCGAACTCTACAACATCACCTAATCCTATTTATTAAAATGTACTTTAAAACAGCACCGCGGTTTTCTCTGCTCAAACAAGCATGGCTCGGCGCTCATCCTCTTTTCACCAGTGGTGGAAATTCCTCATTCCTATGGTGGCGGCGGGGGCGGCGGCGGCGCGGTTCGTGAGAGAATATACCCTGACCCTACGTCAGCGGTTTGCCGATTGGCTTGTAAGGGCTTGGAGGCGCCCGGCGTTGGCCCATTGACTCGGTCTGCGGCCAGCGGCACGCTCGTGCCGCGTCGCGGGGGTGACATTACCGGGAAACGAAACATCGACGGCAGATCGGTCTCGGCAGCGGCCAAAATCAGCGTTAATAATAACCACGCAGCTGCCGCCCCCGCGCCAATCTCCACAAATCCCGGGCGCGCAGTGCCGCCCGTAAGCCTTGTTCCGCCGCAAAGCCGCGGCGGTGACGCTGGGATCACCGTTCCCGTTGCCCTTGTGACGCAGCTGACTTTTAGTTTCGTCAGCCTGCCAGCCGTATCTCCCGCGCGCACGCTGCCAGCGTGGAGTAGTGCGTGGTAAGACTCTTTCCTTTTGGATTGAGCGCTTGGCGAACGCGATTGCTTTGCCTAAACTAAACCATCAACTATTTGTATTTCACCAAGTAAGGCCCACTGAGCTATACAGCTCTCTTTCGGAAGCGACCTGATCACAAATGATAGGTCAACGAAGTGGCTTATCACGTGGAAATGTGTGTCAGACAAATACTCTTAAATGCGTGTTTCTAAATGTGGAGGGAAAAACCGGAGGAGCCGGAGAAAAATCCACACGTCCACGGGGGAGAGCATGCAAACTCCAAATAAACAGCAGCAGGCGTCATGGTAGAGATTGAACCCACGACCTCCTGTATGCCAGGCGAGGTAAACACCCGGCAGCCGCTAGAGGTTCTACGTGCACACGCTCGCTCGCTCGTCGTCGTCAACCACGGTCTGTCCGCAGCTGGATAGAGGCCTCATGTCACCGCGAATCCGCTCACGGTCCTACGACGCAACGGTCCGTCTCGTTGATTTAGTAGCACCGCGTTCCCGCGATGGGCCTCCTCCCGCGTGAGTTACCTCTTTGTGCCGCCACTCCGTCGTTAGTCTACACCAGCGGCCAGCATTGCTTCTATCGCGACGTGTCCTGACTTTTCTTAGCAGTCGGTACGATGTCTCCAATTTGCATGCTACGTTTTCCTCCTTATGCATTCGTGTATATTTTCAAGCATGCCCTGGGTACTTTCGTCGGTTCGTGCGTTGAAGGGCGCTGTCAGATGCTGCAGCATTCAAGGGCCTTGGTGAATTCAATTCTCTACCCGACCACCCGCACCCACAGGTGATCCAGAGAGTGTTTTACGTTGTGAATCGCTCGTGGTCCGGACGGATTTCGCTGACTGAGCTACGGAAAAGCAACTTCCTGCAGGTGAGCTGCGCATTCGCTCTCAGCTTTTTTTTTGTTGCCGAATCTTCCATCGATCGATTTATTGACAACCGTCACACTCGGCGCACAGCTGTCCATGCCAAAGTCAAGGAATGAAATACTCGTCTTCGCATATGAACATCGCTGTTAAGAGACCGATGTGTGTTTCCTGAGACCACGATCGGGGACGTCAGAGTGTGTATGGGGAGGGGAAAAGGGTAAGGAGGGTGTAAGGTAAGGAACACACTGGGAGAAAGACAGGGACGGGGGAGAGGAGGGGGGGAAGGTGTGAGGGGGGGGGGCACCATCTTGCTCTTAGCTCTTATCCTCCCCTTTGGCTGCTGGGCACCTGCCCTTCACGAAATCACACAATCATTCGAGGGTTTTTTCTTTTTACGTTTAAATATTTACAGTAACCACTGTCGGCTTCCCCACAACGTTAGACAGAGTTCAGTGGGGCATAATCCCAGGTTAACCGTCGCTGAGATTTACTCGGTTGCGCAGTTTGTATAATGTTCCCTGATTCAAATAGTTAGAAGAACCGCCGTGGATTTCCCACAACGGGAGACGGAATTTAACCAACGTTGGGCAATATGACACCCGACTGAGATTTGAGATTCGAGCGAGCAAACTTCCGACGGCGCGTCTACATTTCAAACAGCAGCAACACGGCGTCGAAGATATTTTGTTTTTCATCGTACAGACGATGACGAAGAATATGTTGTTATAGATAATTACGATGATGATGACGATCGCTGTGATTGGCGACTTGAATGGGTTCAGACGCTGGCGCTGCTCGAGGAGGAGGAGGACATCAACCAGATCACCGACTACTTCTCCTACGAGCACTTCTACGTCATCTACTGCAAGTTCTGGGAGCTGGACACGGACCACGACCTCTACATTGACCGCAAAGACCTGGAAAAGCACAACGACCACGGTACTGCTCGTACCAACGCTTCAGCGCTAGCGCGTTGTTGTCCTTCCCCCGCACATCCGACTAGCGCGGTTGGCTACGTACGGTGCGGAAGAAATTCAACGTACACACTTACAATACAAACAGCCCTACCCACTAGCTACGACCCTTAACCCGAGACTCATGCTTACCGTGACCCTAATCCTGACACTACCCTGAAGCATAATCGTAACTCTGTTTCTGAATGGAGTTTTAAGCTCAATCATAGCTTTCAAATTATAACTTTAACCCTGACAATTAATCTTAGCCATAACCCTAACCCTGACGCACTTTTTCAGAGTGATCTGGCCACAAATAAATAGCTCAACGAAGTGGCTTATCACGTGGAAATGTATAGCAGTCCAATACCCTAAACGCATGTTTATAAACGTGGAGGGAAAAAACGGAGGATCCGGACAAAAATCCACGCGACCACGGGGAGGGAGACACGCAAACTCCAAATATACAGCAGTAGGCGTCAGGGTCGTGATCTAACCCACGACCTGCTGCATTCCAGGTGAGGTAGTTAACATCTCGCCAAATGTTTTTGGTGGACACCACTGAAGGCTCCACACAGATGGGAACACTAACCCACTTACTGTACTGCCACTGCCCGCCCACAAAATGTTGTGTGATCCTACAAACATTCTCCCCAAAGCGCCAGATTACAACCATCTGGCGTTGAGCAGCAAAGTCACTGCCGTCGATGTTTTCCTGTCGCCGCAGCGATCTCAAGCCGGATGATCGACAGGATATTCTCCGGAGCTGTCACGAGGTACGCGGCGCCTGACGGCTCGCGCAGTGCGGTGGAAAGACGGCGCCCGCGGTGCCCGCATCGGCGGCGGGCGCCGTGTCCGGCGTCTGCACATGTTACGCCACGAAATCGGCACACCCCGACGAAATCAACGATCGGCACATGTTTGGAAGAAAGTGGGCGTGGCGTTGCCCGGGGGGGGCGTGTCCCCCTGCCCATATTTGGTCTCGTGGAACCCGAGCCGTGGTGCCTGTTGCATCGGTTCTGGTCGCGGTCGATCCGACAGCCACGTTAAGAGTATCAGCTCACCGAGGGTCAATCGCTGCTTCGATTTCAATTGGCGAGCGACCCGTGGGTCCAGTAATCCCATTGGTTGGCAGGAGCGTCGTGCTTCAACGCTCCCTTGTTGTTCGATTGGCCCATATCTTGCGTGTTGGGTGAGATTCACTCGCAGTCCATATTGATCGCATTCCAGCGCCGGTGTTTGTGCGAGCACGAGCGATCGACAGCCCCATGGGAGGAACGCCTGTGGTTTGGTGCGGTGTGCTGCCGTGTGGTGTGGTGTCGTGCGATACGGTGTGGTGTTGAGCAGTGTGGTGTGGTGTTGTGTGGTGTTGAGCGGTGTGGTGTTGAGCAGTGTGGTGTGGTGTTGTGTGGTGTTGAGCGGTGTGGTGTTGAGCGGTGTGGTGGTGAGCGGTGTGGTGTGGTGTTGAGCGGTATGATATTGTGCGGTGTGTTATTGTACGTTGCGGTGTCATGCGGTACGGTGTGAGCAGGGGACCGGCCACCAAGCGCGAGAAGCGGATGAGCTACGCCGACTTTGTGTGGTTTCTCATCTCGGAGGAAGACAAAAAGACCGCGACGAGGTGAGGCGTCGTGTAAAACGAATTGAACAAATGTAGCAGCAACAGAAATGCTCGTGCACCGTTGTCTGTGTCGTGTCCGCGCGTATGCACGTGCGTGCGTATACATTATTGCGTCCGTGCGCTCGTATGCTCACATGTGCGCGCATGTGCACGATTGCGTTTGTGCTTGTGCGCGTCCGTGCGCCAGCGTGGAGTACTGGTTCCGCTGCATGGACCTGGACGGCGACGGCGTTCTGTCCATGTACGAGCTGGAGCACTTCTACGGCGAGCAGTGCGCGCGCATGGACAAGCTCGGCATCGAGCCCCTGCCGCTCAGCGACTGCCTCTGCCAGATGCTCGACCTCGTCAAGCCCCAGGTGGAAGGTTCGTGGCGTCTTTTGCGAATCTCCTTTGCCGTGCCGACCGCGCCGTTGGTCGGGCTGTCGTGTCACGTGACGAAGCGCCCGTTCGCCGGGCAGCCGCCGACGGAAGCGGATATCGTAGAGCTGCCTCCGAGATGCCGACAAGTGACCTGCGATCGGCACGCGCTGGGGGGGCGGCACCCTCCCACCACGAAAGTCTCATGGGTCGTCGCAGGAGGGTGAAACTGATATTTATAATTCTGACAGCACAAGTATTCGTGAACTGAACTGCTTTTGGTGTTTAGTTTGTTGTCCTTACCCCGCACCTCCGATTATCACGGTTGGGTTGCTCGGTCAATGGCCAGGGTCAACGACGGGGTGGTGTATTCCGCAAATATGCCCGACTGTGAGGGCGGGCACAAGCCGGCGTGAGTAGGTTAAACGTTCAGTTTTATAAGGGCACCACTTGGTGACCAGCCCCTCCCCACCCAGCCCCTCCCCACCCTCCCCTCCCCACCCAGCCCCTCCCTCCCCACCCAGCCCCTCACTGCACGACGGACACAATAATCCCCTGTGGACTGGTGTAACCAGGAGGTTCCTACCAGTACAAGTTCAACAATACAATGTGACCTGGACTGAGGCTGTCAACTCACTAAACTCGAGAATCGGGTTTGATCAGAGGCGACTGAAAGCCGGATTCGAACCCAGGATCTCTGCAGTAGCCAGCTCATGACTCCAACCACCTCTGAACAACTCGGCCGCCTTGGGAGATTTCTAATTTTTCCCGTTGAAATGTTTTTATTATCGTCTTGGTGCTCCCCCGTCCCCAGGCAAAATCACGCTGAAGGATCTGAAGCGGTGCAGAATGGCGTACGTCTTCTACGACACGTTCTTCAACCTCGAGAAGTACCTGGAGCACGAGCAGAAGGACCCCTTCTCCGTCCAAAAGGTATCGCGATGCAATTGAGGGCGCTGCTCGTCGGCTTGCTGTGGCCTGCGGACTGTTTTCGGCTGCTGTTCTGCTGCCATCCCTTTGGCTTCATAGTCTTGGTTCTGTCGGTAAAGTCACGTAGAAGGGAAATAATGAAATAATAAAAATACAACAATCAAATTCTCACGACGTTTGGATTGCAACACAAGCAATCATCATCAGGTGTATTGTTGTATTTTTATTATTTTATTATTTCCCTTCTACGTGACTTTACCGAAAGAACCAAAAATATGAATCCCTGCAGTCACGACAGCTTTCAATCGAAATTCCTTGGCTTGCGATCGGTGTTGACAAATCGGCAAGAATTTCTGCGCTTGTGCAATTTGTACTTTGCGTTCTTTATTTGTGTTTAGCAGTCGTTTTTGTTTTAGCGACTTGCTCACCTACCTCCTCTCTATCTCGCGCCTACATCGTACAGCTTGTTGATGTAACTCGCTGACCTGCCCCGACTCGACACATCCGTGATAAAGAGCTTCACTGCTCAGTGGGATCCCTCCAGGATAAATATGGATCCTGATTCTGAACTCGCCCGCCTCGCACGCCCACAACCAGCGCAAGCTTGCGAGCCGGCGCTCTCGAGGTGCCCGCTTACACTACCTAACGACCGCCTTTGAGACGAAACAACAGTTTTCATCCACCCCTCGTGCTTCAAGGCGGCGTTAATAGGTGCTCGCTAATAGCGCTTGTCCCAACAGTGTCTTATGGCTATACGGGGGATCTTTTTAGGGGTAGCGGTAGTGTAGCGGTTAGTGCACTGCACTACGAACCCAGTGATCCGAGTTCGATTCCTGGTCACGGCCAACATCAATGACAATTATATGAACCGGGCCTTGGCCCTCCCCTAGGTCGACTCAACCTTGAATAATTACGTGGTACAGTGTATAAGTGTATAAACATCGCCACTGGGGATACAAAGGCGGTCGGGCGTGGTGCTGGCCACCCCACCCCCTCGTGTGCCATGACAGTCTTCAGATGTGCTCGCTAACAGCACTTGCGTCAACAGTCTGTTAAAGATGATACGGTGGGGGTGGGGTCTTTGTCTCGTGTGTGTGTAGGAGGCAGACGGGGAGGTGCCCGAGTCCTCGGACTGGGATCGCTATGCTGCAGAGGAGTACGAGATCCTGGTCGCAGAGGAGTCGGCAAACCAGCGGATGCAGGCCATGTGAGACACAGAGACTCACGCAGCAATAATTACGATGTTTAACACGTAGGCTTTCGCGACCAATATTATTCATAATACTGTAAAGGTTTTTGGGTTAGATCGCCTAAGTATAAATGTGTCGTAACCCTCCACCACCCGACAGAGCCAGTAAGGTTTGTCACGTAAACAACGCGCCAATTAGTTTACTACTTCAGAGTGTAAATCCACAACATTTACAATTTACTTTCCAACACACCGGTGGGCTGAAGTAGTAACTAAATGGTGCGTTATAGTAGTAGGTTTTTACCCTTTCAACTGGTACAAAAACTGACACCTTTATACAAGGGATCATGTTTGCAATAACCACAACACAAGCAGTCAAAATGCAAAAAAAAGAAACAACTCTGATAATGATATGCACTGTCCTTGGAGTTGATTGGTTCACACCCGAGACAGCTTTTCTTAGAGCCTAGTCTCCATTGGTGTTGGACCAGATGACGCCAAAAGGCGTACAACTCAAAAAACAGTGCACTCTCAGAGTATTGAGAGCTCGGGGTAAGCATTTACACTATGAGACCTCCTTTACCAGTGGCAAAATATAGTAATAGGTTTTTACCCTTTCAACTGGTGTCAGTTTTTGTACCAGTTGAAAGGGTTAAACCTATTACTATATTTTGCCACTGGTAAAGGAGGCCTCATAGTGTAAATGGCACGTTGTTTACGTGACAAACCTTACTGGCTGTGTCGGGTGGTGGAGGGTTACAACACATTCATACTTCCGCGATTCTAACCCACAAACCTTCATTATGAATAATTATGATGTCAACCTGTACCCTGCCTGCTAACCACCGCCCCTACAGAGAACCGCCCACTGAAGGATATCATAGAACTACTTTTGAAATGTCGACTTAGTGACCTGTGATTGACACGCTAGGGGGCAGCACCCTCCCACTTGCTCTGCCATGAAGAATATTGTTCGTTGCAGGAGGATGAAACCAATAATTTAAATTCTGATGGAATTAATGTTTTCAACGTGCTGGGGTTATGTTTTTTGTTGTTTGTGCAGTCATTGGTTTCTTCCCTGAGAATGATAACTCATCAGCCTCGAGACTCCAGGTTGATCAGCACGATCCCATTCTCAAGAGCTGGAATTTAACCAAACAGAGTGCAAATTAAGTGAAGAACCAATTTTGATGTGATGGGGGTTTTTTTTCCGTCCAGATCTTTGGTGACTGGGCCGCAACCAACAACACTTACAAACCTGATTTAATCACAGATCTCTTCTTGGATTCGAACCCTAGATCCTCAGCATTGCCGGCTGGACACTCTGACCTCAGAGCCAGCCGGTCACTGTGTCTGATGATGATGATGATGTTGTCGGTGGTGCTGGTGGTGGTGTTGGGGTGCTGCAGTGGAGAGATGTTAACTTCCTTGCCTGGTATGCAGGAAGTCGTGGGTTCTATACTGACCCTGACTACTGCTGTATATATGGAGTTTGTGTGTCTCTCTCCCCGTGGTTGCGTGGATTTTTTTCCGGGCCCTCCGGGTGTTTCCCTGCCATACATTTCCACGCGATAAGCCACTTCGTTGAACTATCATTTGTGGCCAGGTCGCTTCTGAAAACGAGCTATATTTCTCAGTGGGCCTTACTTGGTAAAGTAAGGAAACAACTTTTAGTTTAGTTTTAGTTTGTAACGGTTTGTTGGTTTGTTTTGTGCAGCTCGTACGAGGAGGACCTGGAAGAGGCGCTGTTGGGAAAGCAGGTCGGGCGGCTAACCCTGAGCGACCCTCCCAACCCAACCACGCGCTTCAGCGACGACCAGTACGAGTACGACGACGACTTCGAGTACTGAACGCGACGACATCGCCCTCCCGTGTCCCCTCCCTGCCCGTCTGCCCGCACATCCATCCGTCCGTCCGTCTGTCCATATATTTGCCGGTCTGCTTGTCGATCCAATCATTCATCCATCCGTGTGTACATTCTTAAGTCTCTTCCGTTTTCTTTACGTCCATCTGTCCTGCCTATTAATTCGTCCATCTTTTTGTCAGTTATCTTGTCCGCCTGTAAATCTTCATACACATCAGCTTGCCTCTCCATATTGACTGAATACCAAAAGGCTAAACACTTTGTGTGCGTGTGCGTCTCTATCTTTCTGTATCTGTCACTTTCACAAACTCTCACCGTCTCGCTGTCCGTTGTACTGCTCCCATTGACAGAGACTCTTTCACGACGGATTCTTTCTCTAATCCATGCATTTGTACATAGACCACAGAGGACTCTGCAGGTCACGCTGAGGTTAGGCTCCCTCAAGCCAAACCAAACAGGGCCGAGCACAGCCTTCGCTTCTACCGGTGGCTAGTCGCAGTGAAGCTCAGCACTGTCCAGGCACAGTGAGCAAATTGGTAGCCCCCTTGCTGTGATGTGTTGACGCCCCAGCGGCGTCTCAGCGTTTTCCCCCCCGGCTTGGCCGTGCTAAACCGGGCTAGAATTGATGACGCAGCGCTAAGCAAGATGAGGGCCGGCTTTTTATAGGCCTAGGGCTATGCTGGGCTGGTTCTCAGCGTTGCAGAGTTAACGTGTTTTAATTAACCGTGTGTTAATGTGATCGGATCGCCAAAGCCAAGTGTTTGTAATCCTGTGTTATTACTCTTTGGGTGTTGTTTTTTTGTACGTGATCAGATCATGGTTAGGTAGCATGTAGCGGTCAACTACTTCTTGTGATTACTTTCATCATTTTGATAAATTCGTAAGTGTCAAAATAACTATTTCAACGGGGAATGGGGGGGGGGGATATGATAGGGGGGGTGTGGTCAGCAGCTGGGGCGAATGAGAGCACAGCAGCAGCCACAGCATACACATCACACCACACACGGCCTGCAGTCACATCACGGGTTCTCTTACTTTGAACCCTGATGTCTATTGAAAGCAAAGTGTCGTGCGACGAATTCACCCGGTCCTGCGAGTTTTGCGATGCAAAGTACGCGGGATTGAGTCGCGTAACTTCTGAAACCTCAAACAAGTCTGGCAATCGCACCGACTCCTATTCCAGAATCACTCTTCCCATCTTGGGCCGGCCTCTTGCTCGCCCACATCGACCTGAGATGGCTCCGGTTGGCCCAGGACGCAAAGTGTAGTAGCTATACTGGGCTGGGCTCGGTTTGTAGCTTTGGCCCGTGTGTAGCATGGGCACTTTTTTAATTTTTAAGTTTGGTTTCTGTGTTTCGTTTCTGTCCGGTCGTACATTAAACTAACGGTAAAGTTTTTGTCCAACTCGGAATTTCCCAAACCTCCGCCGTGACCACCAGGTCCAAGCATCGTCGACCGGGTTTTTCACAATGAGTGCCAGTTGTTTTTTTTTGGGAGGGGGGGGGGTTGTGGGTTCACTTAACAATCGCGCTTCCAAGGCGCGGGGTTGTGAGCGAGGGTTGTGTGGACTCATGGCTGTTGGCGATAGTTGTAGCAGTAGTAATAATATTAATGAGTGCTAAGACGATTGTAATGGATGTAATTATGTGCACATCATCACAGCTGTAATATGTATACACACAGACACGTGCACGCGTGCTATGCAACACTTGTGCCGAGTGTTTCTGAACACTTAATCCTCTGTTGAGGTGGGGTTATATGTGAAAATTATATTTTAATGTAGGCCAATTCTGCCTTAGCGCAACTGTGCCTCTGCATTCGACACAGAAATAGCACGTTGTTTTGACACCGGGGAATAGCACAAATGCCACATGTCCCGCCTATTCAAAAACAACTCTACTCCGGTTGCAACGTACCGACGTAACGCATTTTGGCGGTCTTTATACCTCTCTCTTAGGTTTTTTCAGTAAAGTCACGTAGGTTAAAAATTTAAATTAATAAAAGTAAAATAAAAATCACGACGTTTCGGAGGCAACACAAGCTTCCGTCTTCAGGTGGAACCGTCACAGCACGATTGCTGTATCAAGTAAGAGGTTTAATTTGAATTTTTTACCTACGTGCTTTACCGAAAAAACCTAAGAGTATGAATCCTTGCAGTCACGAAAGCTTCAAATCTAGAATTTATACCTCTCCCCCTGCGCGTTGTCGCGGTGGTTCGTGCCGCAATCGTTTGAAACGCAGCGGCAGCGGCGGGCTGTGCCATTCCTTCGCTTAGCGGTGACAAGTTTGCGGAACATCACGACAGGTGGCGGGCGGAGGGGGGGGGGGATTTGCTACCCGTGGAGGCACGGGATGTTCTTGATAACGTTGCATTGTCAACCTTTGAAAATAAAAGTGAATTTTAAAAATACAGAAAAGGGCCAGAGCTTCTTCAATAACATTGGGGTTTCAATTGTTTTCAACATGCAAGTAGTGCAGGCCGTTACAATAAAATGAGACTCGTGATGCAAACGACGAGGCCCGTGCCCATGCAGTTTCGCAAACATTTTACGACGAGCTAACGTGACGGTCGTGTTCGTCACGAGGACGTTTCCACTGTGCCTGTCAACTTTTTTGTAACGTTTCGTGAGCCGCGCTGAAACAACATTGCGTTTCGCACGTTTTCGTGAGCACATTTCAATAAGTTCACATCATTAGTATTGTTTTTCACACAAAAAATTACCCCAACAAAAAACGTCCAAGAGCTCACGTGACCCAGATGTCATTCTTACAACTGCTGTAACCTTTTGACCTTCTCACAACATCGTTTGCACGTTCCTTCCTGCGTTTTTGAGTTTGGAGTTTTTTCTCTCGTGATTGACCGTGCGATTGTTTGAAGCCTGTTTATAATTATTCATTTTTTTCCAATCGTACATTCCTTGTGTGCTGTTCAAATTCTTTCCTGTTTCGCTCGTCCTGTGTGCATGTGCGCGCCCGCAAACACCTCGGACCGTTCGGCTGGTAAATTCTCGCACACCGTTTCAATCACGTGGTGGAGTGGGTGGGGTGGGGGAGTGGCACACATTTTAAATGAGCGCAGTTTGTCCGAAGAAATTGAACTCGGGACGAAAATGTATCCTCGACAGACATTTTGGAGTTCATTCCTGTCAAAAGTCTTGATAACCACAAACTGATAACGGATTCTAGATTTGAAGCTTTCGTGACTGCAAGGATTCATATCCTTAGGTTTTTTCGGTAAAGTCACTTAGGTAAAAAATTCAAATTAATTAAAGTAAAATCAAAATACAAAAAACGTCGTGATTTTTCTTTTACTTTCATTAATTTTAATTTTTTACCTACGTGACTTTACCGAAAAAACCTAAGAATATGATAACGGATTAACTTGACACTTTGAAAGAACTCCCAAACGTCTCCCCGAGTACACCGTCAGTGGGAGTTCCATTTGGTCCGTAAACGTTTCCCACGGCCGAAATATTGGAATGCAACGTTTGCCTTTGCCGTGTGCGGAGGCGCCGTACTGAGACCAACGGAGTCGAGGCAAAACCTCCCCCCTTGCTGAAATCTGAGTGCGAAGCGGTACGCATCTCCGTCTGTGGCCCCTGGGGGGGCCTGCGGTGGACATTACACATTCACATGGCGGGGCCCAGTCTATCCATAGGAGAACCAGCTTTGAATCTGCGCAGAGGTCGAACTCGTTATATATCGAACGCAGAAGAACGACTCGCCTACACAATAAATCGTCCCCTCCCTCCCCATGGTTCAGGCACTGATGTGCCTGCTGGTTGCGAGTCAAACACTCGAACCACTGTGCCACCCGGCTTGAAAGTTGCACGAAAAACGACGTCTCCTTATATCGATCAGTCAATCAGTCTTGACGTGCCAATATCGCTATCTCAATAAAGTAGGCATTGGTACCCATTGTATGTATGTATGTTGAGCTTCTTTCTGCGCATGGTACGTAGCCGACCGTGCTAAACGGGAACGGTACATGGGGCGTAGAGCGACGGGAATGAAGAGATTGCTACCTCGTAAGTTCGTGGCAACGTTTCGGAGGACAGGCGTGAGAGATGAGACCTGCGGTTTTTTTGGGAGGGGGAGTGACTGCCGGGGGGGGGGGGGGGGGCGTTGCCTCTGAACGTTTAAAAGTTCGCCGGAGTTGTTTGGGTGCGGCTGCTGATCGGCGAGCGCGCCCAGACCATCGTTTTGCTCCTTCGAGGCTGTGAGCTCGTCAACGGAGGTCTGGAGACCACGCTTGCGATCGCAACGTTTGTTTTCGATTTGATAATATTGCATTTGGGTGACGCTGCTCCTGCTGCTGCTGCTCCGGCCGCATTGGCAGTGGCGCGCGAGCACAATGAACAACGAATGTCAACACACTCGTCAAGAACACTGCCTTAAAAAAATTACAAATATATCATCGGTGACGTTTCGGGCAGTTGCCCTTCTTCACAAGCAACCCATCATATAGCACATAAAGAACGACCATTGCTCCAAAACGTTGCGTGATTACTTGAAAAAAACAATATTTTAAGGCAGTGCCGTCGATTGTTTTTTTTTCTCCAAGTGGATGCA
The DNA here is from genome assembly GCA_014621495.2 of Entosphenus tridentatus. Taxonomy (NCBI): domain Eukaryota; kingdom Metazoa; phylum Chordata; class Hyperoartia; order Petromyzontiformes; family Petromyzontidae; genus Entosphenus; species Entosphenus tridentatus. The sequence goes on along the minus strand of CM025622.2, from coordinate 2,525,647 downwards.
TGGGAGTCACGATGCACTCGCGATTCAAATGAACGTTTGTATTTTATTTTTCAAATGTGTGTGTGTTCATGTGACCCTTGGGTGCAATGGTCCTGCCAAGGCCTGGCAACACATCCTGTGCGTGAGCCCAAGTGTTGCCTTGCAGCAATTTGGCTCGACGGAATCGCTTCTCATCCCCCAGCACCAACCTAACGACGGCACACGACACTCACTGCGATCAGATCTACAAATTATATAAGCCTAGAGGTTCTACTCGTGGTTAAACAGGAATACCATAACGTTTAGGAGAGTGCTGGCAAAATGTCTGCACATATTAAAAGGGTCGCATGTCCGTTGTACAGTATTCTATTGCAATCAAATAAAATAAAAACATCTATCAAATCTTCTTTCGTATGGCAAAAGAAGATTTGACGTCAAATCAAACACGTCAACCGCTTCAAGTCGGCACGTGGCATCACAAAGCAATGCATTTATCGGCTCTCACACTGCAACAACGCCTCGGAGTGCGATCTCAATTGCTCCAATTCAATCGTCGGTCCGTCCGTCCGTGCCGCGTAACGAGGTCCTTCACCGCGACGGCGTCATTTTGCCGCGGTTAACGGAGACCGGGCGGCCGTTAGACGCTCCGCGCCCCCCACCTCCCCCGTGGACTTGGGCGCGAGTAGTGTGCCGGTCTTGCTACGGTAAGATTCGTTCGAATAATCCTCTATCAGAGAGAGAGAGAGGGCCGGGAGCGGTGGCGGCGGGGAGCTCCTGACGTGGATCGTGGCCAAGCAGTGCCTCCTTGTCACGTGCCATCGCGTTTGGCCGCCCGGTTCGTTTTGTTTTTTTTTCTTTCTCCCAGAGCGGCCGACGCGTTCCCGGCACGCCGATCGGGCGTCGCTCAGTCGACGGCAGATTCCTGGAGGAAAACACGAAATGGTGACGACAAGAAAGCAAATGGTTGCTTTTTTTTTATTCTTTCGGCCGTTTTGTTTTTGAGGTGCCTTTTGCGTCGGCATTTACGTGTAATTGTTCGTAGCCTAGCGCGGTGGAGTCTTTATTTTAAAGAAAAGCAAATATCTTTGGTTCTCGGCTCTTGAGCAAAATGGTCCGTCTTTCCGTGGTGACTATCTGCTGGGCGATTATCTGCATCCCTTCGATCCAGAAAACGACATCAGGTCGATTGAAAATGCTCAAAAAGTATTGTGATTCCACATCTGCGATTGCGTCAAATATGACAATTGTAATTGCTCAGCCCCTTGGCAATACGCCGAAGGCCTCACTGCACCGTGTCGATCGTGGGAATGATTGACCATACTTCACCACGTTGGTCAGTATGGGTCGGTGATGTTGAGGGTCCCGGGACCCTTTTAAGAGGTCACTGCCCACTCGTTATGGTTTGGGTTGTAGTACTGTGCAACATCGTAGTAATTGAAGAACATTAGAATGTAGAGAAATATAGCATTGAACAATTGCGTAGTGTTCAGGAAAGCCTTAGTTTCACTTGAATCGAACAATTGAGCCGTATTGAGCAATCACCATGGCCACCAAATTAATGCCACAGAGAGCTGAGCGAATACGACATTTAAAGCAATACCACGGGCACCGCGATATCCGAGAGCATGGAGCCAAAGTATGTTTTTTGCTTCTTAAGTTATAGCTGGTATAGCTGTGATACACACAATGTATTTCTGTATCAACGTGTGAATAGAACTCCACGTTTAGGCTTTCCTCTGTCGCCCGGTACCAATGTTCACGTGACAGCAGGTGCAATGCCCCTTGTTGGCGGGGGCGTGGAAACATGAGACGGAGTACAGCTCAGAGGATTGGGGGGGGGGGTGGGGGAACCGCGGATATTTCTGGAACGCTGGGCGCCCCCCCCCCCCCCCCACACCTCGCAGAGTCTGGTACAGCCATAGACTTTTGCCGTTGTCCGACTGCTCGTGATGTGTGCGGAGAATGCTGGCGGGCAATGAGGAGGAGTGATGGGATAAATAATGGAAGGGGGGCTGTATATCCTAAAGGAACGTTCGTCCACTCCGGCCCTCGCGACCAATCCCCCCCCCCGGTCCACGTCTTCTTGATGACCAGCCTTGTCTATTACGTACGTGAAGTAAGCATGCACGTGATGTTTGGTCATGACGGAAAGCTGGTTGCGACAGACTGGAGTGGAGTCTAACGTTGTCCAAAAGGGCTGTGTGGCTCACTCCTTTCGTCGTGTGGATGTGTACGTGCCTTGATTTGTGTAAATAGTGAACTGTAAAGAAAAAGGATGTTTTAAAAAAAAAGTGTTTTCGTTGGTTTGCGTATTAAAAAAAGGTCTTGACTCCAAGAGACTGTGCCTCGTCATTCCGAAGGGTTAGCTCTGGGAGTTTCTTCATGTCCATGTGTTGACGACTGGAGGTCTTCTTCTTCTTGGTTCTTTCGGTAAAGTGACGTAGAAGGGAAATAATAAAATAATAAAAAATTAAACATAATTAAATACAATTCTCACGACGTTTCGGCCACAACGCAAGCAGCCGTCCTCAGGTGAAGAACAGGTCTGTCGGAAAGACAGCGTCTGAATGAACACCACCAAGCTTGGCAGCGTATATTTAAGCTGGGTTAGAGGAGAAAGGGCGCCTTGACAAAGGAATGGAGATCTCCTTGCTCCCACAACCCACTGCTGCACCAGTAAGTGGTCGCTCTATGAGCCACTGCTCCAGCCTCTGGAACTCCCTCCGAAGGCCACTCAACCCTGGTTCCCCCCTCTCTGCCTTCAAGCCTCTCGCAAAATCGTTCCCCTTCCACGCCGTTGTTTCAGAGCCCCGGTGATACTGTGCGGCAAGTCCTCGCTTCAGCGCGTGGCGTTCACACGATTAACGCGCTTCCTTCCATTAGGTGGAACAATCTTGGGACGATGCGGAATGCGCACTACAATGACAATAGTATAAAGCGATTTGAAGCATGTTTTATT
>CM025622.2:2450864-2472273 GCA_014621495.2 Entosphenus tridentatus | reverse complement strand
GTCTCTGCGTCAGTCTGTGGGTCTCTGCGTCAGTCTGTGGGTCTCTGCGTAAGTCCATGTTAACCGGGCAGAGACCCTCAATTAGCCACACTCGAGAACCCGGTTTCTCCACGGTCGGGTCGCCCACACTCCACACCATCGTCCCGCATGTGACAACCGCACCACGGCAGGAGACATCACCGCACCACGGCAGGAGACATCACCGCACCTCGACAAGAGACATCACCGTACCACGGCAGGAGACATCACCGCACCACGGCAGGAGACATCACCGCAGCCCGAAGACCACAGATTGGCGTCATCATCCTGTGCCTTCGGAGCCGCAGGATGATGACCACCTGGCCAATGCCAACGGGGTCGACGCAATTTTCAGAATCAGAATCTTCATTTTTTTCTGCAGAAATCTCCGATGGGCTATGAAGCTCTTTTTTCAGATTTGTTCAGTCAGGGGGAGGATCGGAAAGTTACAACTTCAGAAGTTTTTTTTTGGGGTTAGGTCGCTTAAATATAAAAGTGTCGTTAAACCCGCAAGCACCCGGCACGGCCAATTAGTAAGGTTTGTCAGTAAACAGAACGTGCCAATTTGCTACGGGTACAGCACACCAGTGTGTTGGAGAGTAAACCCACAACATTTACAATTCAAGTACAGTGTTTCGCCAGTAATTACAACTAGCATCATCAGGCGACTGCCAGATTTGTTGAAACATCCTCCTGCTTCGTTCTCAAATAGAGGGATAGATGTGATGTCGTCACTTGTGAGCCAATCAGGTGCGAAGGCTGGTGGCGGTTCAACGGCACTTTTCTAAATATGCGATATAACCCAAAAAAACCCTCAATTATGGATAATATTGGTCGCGAATGCCTACATGTTAACAAAATTACAACAGTTTAAAACGTAGCAGGCTTTTGCGACCAATATTATGCATAATAAAGGTTTTCGGGTTAGATCGCGTAAGTATAAATGTGTCGTAACCCTCCACCACCCGACACATCCAGTAAGGGTTGTCACGTAAACAACGCGCCATTTAGTTACTAAATCAGCTCACCGGTGCGTTGGAGAGTATTTGGACTTACTTAACTGGCTTTGCCGGGTAGTGGAGGGTTAGACACATCTATACTAACCCAACAAGCTTTATTAGCAAAGTTACAACTGCTTTTTTTTATAAGATGCAGTGCTGCGCCTATGCGCGGTTGAAAAATTCCAACCACTCCCACTCTCTCTCTCGAAAACCTCCACCTTTTGCTGAGCCTAGCTACAGAAACCAACACCAACCCACCACCACCACCATCGTCCCGTAATCCCCTGCTCACAGAAAGAGCGTGCGATACCAGCCGAAGGCAAACCCCGGCAGCCGCAAGTGTGGGTGTCTTTATCTCTCGGCCGAATTTTTACCCCCCCCCCGCCCTCTCCCCCTCTCAGCACTGAAATATCCACCGCAAAACCAGAGACCAACATGAACACCCCCTCCCCCCTCCGAGCCCCTTCCCCCCCCCTCGTCCTGGGCTTTGTGTTGTTGCTGCTGCTGCTGTTGCTGCCCTTTCAATTGAATGTTGAAAATGGGAAAAAAAATACGCGCGATTTGTTACTTTAAAGTTAGGTTTTTTTTGCTCGATTGCGTTTTGAGACACCGACTCTTGTTGTTGCTGTTGCCGCTGCTATGCGCGTTGAACTTCGTTCGTACCGTACGTGGCCAAATGTGCCAATCGGAGGGTGTCTTTCTTAATCGAGATTCGTAAACGCTGCGGTTAGTTTTAACGGCAGGGTCGGTAAACACTTAAGTCTGGGTGAAAGGTGGGCCTAGGTTTTGGCCAACCTTGCCCAGCTAACTCAACAAACTTAAGTTAAATTACATTTTTGAAATCGATCAGTCGTACAGCACCACGCGCTTCGTTAACAAATTTATAATTTACAGAAATTCGTTCATGCCCCCCCCCCACACAGTGTTTACGAAGAGCTCTATAGCCACTACCACTGGGCACACGGTGGGAGGGGGTGGAGGGGTGGGCGTTCGGTGAGCAATGAACCTGAAGATGATGGCTCAGAGGATTCATGATGGACGTGTGAGAGGCAATAATCTGGTGGGCACGGAGATCCAGTGAAGATTCTCCAGAATCCGGCGAAATGTTGGGATTGTGATCTGGGGTATGGAGACCTAACGGATTTATTTATTTTAATTTATTTTCTCTGCGATTATTTTTTCTTACGTGCATTTTTTTCTCGTTATTTATGATTAACTTTTAAATTTTGCTTAGCAGCGGGTTTTTAATACGGAACCTTTATTGGCAGTATTAAAATATAACAATAGGTTTTACCCTTTCTGGCAATAACACGGGTGTCAAGATGTTAAAACACCATGCTCTGAAAATATATGACAATGCATATATTATCAGAGCATGTTTTTCGGTTCCATGTTCACCACAAGCACATGTGGTTAATGCAGACAGGATTCACTGAATAACGACTCTGTTTGGTGTTTAAACATCTTAACACAACTGCTTTATTGCCAGAAAGGGTAAAACCTATTGTTATGTTATAGCGGGCTTTTATTTTTATTTTTATACGGAACCGGATAATTGATGTGCAGCGCTGTGGGATGCAATTGCATGAATGACTTTCGATTTAAAGCTTTCGTGACTGCATGGATTCATCTTCTTGGTTCTTTCGGTAAAGTCACGTAGAAGGGAAATAATAAAATAATAAAAAGAACACATAATAAAATACAATAACACATAATCAAATACAATTATTACGTATTATTTTTATTACTTTATTATTTCCCTTCTACGTGACTTTACCGAAAGAACCAAGAAGATGCGTGAATGCTGCTATATAAAATTCAATTATTATTTTAATCCGGTATTTCAGTGGCCGCAATGGGTTTAAGTGACCCCTTTGCTGGTGGCCGCTCAATTCATCGGAATAAAAAATTAACCCGTAAAAACAAAGTTTTTCACTATAAATCCTTTATATGCGTGGCGGCTAGAGTCCTCTCGTCCTCTGGCTTGAGATGGCTGCCACCTATGGGTCAGATGATTGCATGCCAGCATTAAGCAATTGGTAATTAAATGTAATATTTTTGTCCTAAAAGTGTAAAATTTTGGAAAAGAAAATTCACGAACATTAATTGTCAGACACAACGAGTCTGTGTGGAAAATGTCAGCTCGATTGGATCACGGGAAGTGGGGTAAAAAACGACCGAAAGATTTGCACGGTCGTAAGCGCGCAAGCAAGCAAGCGCGCAAGTGAACTTAATATAAAGGATTTAAAAAGAAACAATCGACTCAAGGGTGGCCGATTGCCTGAGAGGTCCGAGTTGCCAAGCCGGTCTCTGAGATGATGGTCTCAGCTTAGGCCACCAATGACTTCACAACAACAACAACAACAAAAACCACCCCACTGAAATGTTATTTTGCACTTCATTTGCATCAATTCCAGCACCGAGAGTGAAAACTGTTGGTTTCTGCTCACGTGACATTTCCCTGTGCAGCAGGGCATGTGGGTAAGTGCTGCCCCCTAGTGTGTATACAAGTGGCCACGTGTGATCTCAGAAGCAGTTCTGTGACGTCTCCTTCCACGGACCGTTCTGCGAGCGGTCCGAATAATGGACTCTCCGTCTTGTGACGCGACGCGGATGAGTACAAGCCGGTTAAAACCAAAAGTGGAAGAACAATATTCGACTCTTGAATTGAATCGCGACAATTCATACAATTGCCAGTGTGGTTAGTCATCGTCATCCCATTCCGGAATCGGCCTTTTACAGCCACCATCGGGGACGTAAAACCAAACTGGTCTCTCAAATTTCTAGAACACACAGAGGAGCAAATCCCATCGTCTGCTGCTGCTGGCGGATGGATGCCGTCGACACACTCACTGCACCTTGGCTACGTACGGTGCGAAATAAGTTCAACATAGACTCATAATCACTCACCCACTCACAGTCACTCACCCACTCACTCACCTCACCTTCCGATTAGCACGGTTGGCTACGTACGGTACGAAAAAAGTTCAACATAAATAGACTCAAAATCACTCACCCACTCACTCACCTCACCGAACCCTCCGATGAGCACGCTTGGGTACGTACGGTGCGAAATAAGTTCAACATAGACTCATAGACACTCACCCACTCACAGTCACTCACCCACTCACTCACCACACCTTCCGATTAGCACGGTTGACTACGTACGATGCAAAATAAGTTAAACATACATAGACTCATAGTCACTCAGCCACTCAGAGTCACTCACCCACACACTCACCGCACCTTCCAATTAGCACCGTGGAACTACGTACGGTGCGAATGAAGTTCAATATATACCTACGCACAAAGCACACGCGGCTGCCACTGATCCACACAGCCTGCAAATAGTTCACACATCTCCGTAGCGGTACTCTTGTTCATTCCAGTTTTATTTAAACGTTTTTATTTATTTAAAAAAAACCCGAAGACATTATTCGGTTTTGGCAGCCTTGCCGATCTCCCCCCTTAACCTCCCGATCAGCTTGCCTTCCCCTCCCCCCACCGCCCCCCTCGTTAATTGCCGTCGCAATTCTATTTACAATCGGCGAAGAACTCGTTAGCAAATGCTTAAGACGCCAACTAAGAACAACGGCAGATGCGATAAAGACAGCAGCAGCAGCAGCAATAGTAATCACGACAATAATAATATATACAGTGACAAGAATTATTAACCATTAAAGTAAACGCGTCCAACGACGTTGTTTTTTTATCATCATCAAACCCCGCCAAATGCTGCCCGGGGTTACGTTCTGGGGGGGCAAGTCGGGGCCTACGAGTGTCGGTGCCAACGGCGGAACGGTGCGACGTGATGTTAATCACCTTCCCAGCCGCGGCAAACGTCGACGTGGAGAGAGAGAGAGAGAGGTCATTCGAGCCGGTGTGGTTAATGCCACAGCGACCCAGCCATCTCTACAAAATGATTGAATTTGTACATGCATTCACCGAAGAACTCCAGCCCACTGGATTTGCCGGATTTTTAAAAAGTCAAGTTGAAAGGCAACCCGGGGTGATTTAAAACGCACGCAAAAAAGGTGTCGCCTCCATGATTTTTCCGGTGACTTGAATTATCGTGCGGGTTGGGCAGAGGTGGTTCCGAGAAATGCTTACGGGTAGGGACCGCATTGCTCACGATGTTAAATGTTAAAAATCAAACGTTCCCACCACCCACAACAATGTTTGATTGTCACAAGTTTGGCGACGAATTTCCCCTGCGCACGGATATTCTGACGGAGGGAATTGGGGCGCGGCTGCACGGCGAGACCGGCACGGAAAGTTCGAGCTCTTGGCCTAGCTCACGGCCAAACTCGCAACCCAACTCTCGACCCAATTCACGACCCAATTCACAGCCCAACTTTCGGCCCAACTCAGGGCCCAACTCAACTCTCGAATGATCCATTGCCGAGCTCCCATCCGGGGTTAGGCCTCGTGGCTCTTTCTCACATTTCGCTTGCGCCGCAGCGTTTTCCGCGCCAATCGTCCAACCCGGAATTTCGCGCGTGGCCGAATGTGACATTGCAATTTACGTTTCGTTGGAATTCAAAACATTGGAAATGCACTGCAAAAAAGAGTAACATTAAAACAAGGGCACCATTTCACAAGCAAGGAAAAACACAGTGAGCATTTGTACATACTCGCGCGCACACGCACGCAGACACACACACACACAAATAAGATGCATCGTTACCTTTGACAAGATGTTCTCACCCGTCAAGGTTTATGGGCGACGTTAGGTGGGGGCAACTGCTAACAGTTGTTTGCAACAATTATTACGTTCATGTTGACATTGGCCGAGTGGCACAGGGCTCAGAGAGCTCACGGACGGGAAGTCGGACGTTCGAATCCTGGTTGAGGTCCGGCTCGACCCACCATCCCTCCGTGGTTGGTAAAACGAGTGGTACCACTTTGTGGTTGTGCTAGGATAGACTAGCCTCTGGCATACCACTGTGGAATTTCCAACATTGGTTCAGGGCTACAGATGGACACGAGCGCTGGTGCAACACTCGTTTGTTCGAGAACACTCAATTTTGTGGACATATTATAGAAATGTTGAGTGATGTTTTAGGGAATGAGCTCTTCTGTGACCTGTGCTTTTGGCATGGAAAACTACGTGGGGAAATCAAATGAGACCCATACGATTGCTCTTCAAGACAAGTGTTAAATTAATGTTGGGTTATCGTACAAACGTTTAAATACGGGTATTACTCTTACGTTTTTCTGCAACATAATCGCGTTCTACCTTTATCGAAAGACAGAGTATTCGATGCATACGGCAGCCCGCGACGTCTCGCGTAGACCTCAGCTCAAGGGTGCGGTTGGGCCACGGGCCGAGAGGCAAGGACTCAGGAGCGGTGGCCCACGGTAGCCAAACGTGGCCTTCCTGAACGGTTCAAAGATCGTGCTAAAAGAGGCGGCCCCCGGTGGGAAGGTCGGAGCGTTCAGCTGGCACCGACCATATTCTGGGTTCATCCCAAGTTCTCAGGCGCGGCGAGTTTACAGACTGAGCCCCAGTCACCAATGGCTGCACATGATTAAAAAAAAACGTAAAAATTAATTTGGTTTTGCACTTAGTTTGGCTAACTTCCAGCTGTGAGAATTAAACAAAGTATTGGTTCGACTGTCACCCGATGGACAATACTCTCAGAGGCCGCTTGAAAGGGACCTCAGTGGTAGCTCCGTGTAATCCGCTTCCACGGGTCGTTCTCCCACACGAGGGTGACCACTGGCTCCGCGAGAGACCTCAACGGATTCTACGTCTCGCGACGCGACACCGATAGCACACCGTCGGGGTAACACCGCGGGGGAAAAAGACGCAACAAAAACAAAACGAATAAAAAAACCAACTCGCTGCACTCGAACACAACGGCCGACGGACGCGCGGCGAGTTTTGCAGCAGACGCGCGAGCAAAGCGTCGTTTGCAGGAGCGCTCGGTACAAAGCGGACGATCGTAAAACCATTACGGTGGCTCGCTACCCACCTTCGCTCGAGGCGCGACGTAGCTCAGCGTTCTTCACTCATTATCAGAGGGGGGAGGAGGGAGGCGGGTCACTTTCTCCGACAAGACATCATCAGTGTGAGGGCCGCCACAAGTTTGAAACCATTTGGGGTTTGACAGCACGATGATGATGATGGGGGGGGGGGTTTTTTTCCCACCTACAGAACCCAACGTGACCTAACGGCCCACTGAAGCCTCGCTTGAGTGACGAGCCCGCGGGAGGGGTTGAGAATTTGATGCCGTGGTCATTACCGCGCGGCGCTACGAACACGCCGCGAGCTGAGTTAAATTCCCAGCCAGGGCCGACATAGGCGGCGAGCGGTATATACGAACCGGTCCTCGGGTTCCCCCTTCACCAACCGGCAGTGACCAGTATGGTGAAGTATGGTCAAGCAACCCCCCCGCCCCGCCTGATGCGGCGTGGGAAGCCCTTCACCTGTTAACGGATTGACAAACGGGCTGCAAGTAATTAAGAAAATTACTTGTTGGGCGAGGTGGGACTTTAGAATTTGCGTGAGTAAATGTTACGTGAAACCAGCAGCCAATCGGGCTTCGGGTGCGGCAAAAGAGGGCAGAGCCAAGGGCTCCCCAATGTGTTTTGTTCCTTTCCCCCCGTAGCAAATTACCCGTGCGACCGATTGCGTCGTACTCGATTTAACTCGTCGACCGACATCGCCGATTCATCACTGGGTCCCGTTGGGTCAAGCCGTGCGGGCGTAAAACGTCAATTGCAGCCGTCGCCCTCCAGCCAGACAAGTTGCCAAGTGGGCAACACGTGCCAGTTGAGTTACCTGGCCCCGCCAGGTTGGTGGAAGGTTACAGAGCTCACGCCGACACCGCGCTAAGTCCTCCTTTAACACAGCAGACGCGCCCCCTGTAAAAAGTGCCACTTTAAGTGGAAAAAAACGTGACGCAAAAACCCCCACAAATAGTTCAATGATCGATAAAGTTTTGGCGACGTGCGAGGTACTGCAACGCACAACACGGTGAGATGTCGGGACAAGTAACGGAGGGTACGCCGCTGCGTTACTACTGCATCATCCCGCGTGCTGTGTCATTGTACCGCTCAGCTCAAGAAAGTAGTTCGTCACCGACCGCCGTAATAACGTCTCGAGGGGAGGCTCTCTAGAGATCTCTCTGGAGATTTTTTTTTCTGCCAGCAGTGTCGTGAGCACGCATTTGCAGGGCTTCACCTTTACCTTCTCTTAACCGAGAAACGAGGGAAAACTTTGCCGCGCGGCGACTACTTAGGCCTGCCGCAGGTGCCTTACGATGGCTGCCGCTCAACGTCTTTGGGTAGTCCTTGGCCTCAGGTCGCCACCGTTCCGATGAAGAATCGTCACCAGAAACATCTCACCTTGCTCAACGGGTTATTCCCTGAGAAGGCGGTGGTAATTAAGAGCAGTTCCGTGATTTCGGACGTACGATTCGGACACTTTAAAAATGCGGGGCAATCATTAGTGTAATCACGTAGTGGCTTTTTTACACGGCCAAAGTGTGCGTCAACCAATTAGGCCTGAGACTAATTGCCTGTCCCCCCTTTTCCTGATGGGGGTCGTAAAAATGGCGTGTCGCAGGCGGCCGGGCCATGACCAATGGACTCTCTCACCCACGCCGAGACGCGCGACGCTGGTGCATTCCGTTTCGTGTCTGCGCGTCAAATCAGTGACATTCAATAAATAAGCCGTACTTTCTAAAATCGGTCGACAATTAACCGTCAAAATTACCCCCGCGCGTGTTCCTCGGACGGTTTTTTGGCCGAGGATGCTGGGGGTGGCGAGTATTCTCGGTAAGCGTTTGCTCGCTAGCTGGGCAATGCCTTCCTCAAGCTGTGCATGGGGAGACTGCAAGCCAAGCATGTGCAAGATTAAATAAAGATGGATGGCAATCCTACAAAAAAAATATCAAATGGTTCCAACTTTGTCAATAGACAGCCAGGCCTATTTTATCGTCTAGGCCAACAAGTCGTTCCCAATATTTCTGCAAATAATTTGCGCGGGCCAACGTGCACCAATGACATATTGTTCATGTCTGCAACAGTTCAGCAGAGTGTATCCCACGGCCTTCCAGACCACCAGGGGTCCACGCACTACAGCTTGTATACCAACGTTGTTGGTCTGAGGCTTTGCTACGGAAATAATTTTAAGCCCATAGTCACATGCCTTGAGTGCCACTGTAGCGTCCTCCATTGACATGGCTGGGTGATGCTTGCCGTACTTTTTAAGGCAATTTAATGATGCGCGTGCATTGCGACAGCCGCCACTACAGGTACATCATGGTGCATTATGGGAGATGGCACTACAGCGACATCATGGAGCACTGTGGCAGCTGCCGCTACAGCTACACCAAGATGCATTGTGGGAGATGGCACTGCAGCTGTATCCTGGTGTGTTGTGCATTTGTGGGAACCAGCCATATCATGCCGATGGTGGTTGGTGCACGGTCGGGAAAATAACCTGTGGTGACGACACATGATCAGGGAGATGGTTGGGCCGGGATTTAGAAAGTCAGTGGACGGATTCTTTCTATTTTTATTTACAGGCTTACAAACCGTCGCACTGCCCTGGATCGAAATCCCTTTCGCTAACAAAAAGTAATTAGTCGCCAACCCTCGTCGTTGTTTTTGTTTGGGTCGCCTCCTACAACCCGACGCTCACCTCACCTCCCCGCGGTCGCGCTGGACCGCGACAGGGCGCGCGTGCGGGGAGCCATCCGAACTCCGCAGGGTTCGGCAACGTTTCATCGCGACACCGGCGTGAAGGCGGAGCCGGCCATTGAGAGAGTGGTGTGGGCGGGGCTGGGAGAGCGGCCGGGGTCGGTGTCCGGGGAGAGGGCGGCCAATGAGAGGGGGGCGTGAGCGGGACTGGGGGCGGGGCTGGGGGTGTCCACGTGTGGGGACGTGGCCGGGGACGGGCGGCAATCGCTGCTGCTGCAGGGCGACAGGCTGGAGGAAGAACAGAGGCAAAGCGATGAGCGCGAGCGACGCGCGATCACCCTCTCTCACCTCGCGACACGGTTCAGGACACACGGCGGTTCATAGTGCACGGTGATTTGACGGTAGAGCGTTTTATGCGAGACGCACATTACGAAAATCGCGCGATGCACATGAATTCACGACCGCACGCGATTCATGGCGCACGAAACACGACGCGATAACCGATTCGCAACACGATACAAGTAAACTCTGACCTCTGGTTGAGCATGCTCGATGTGAAGTTGAACTCCAAGTCGCCGGTACCAAGAAAAAGGCGCTTGGAGGTGTGGTCCACTTCAAAGTCGGCTGTGGAACAACGCACAAGGTGCATGGAACAACGCAGCATCCTCTACCATCCACACTATGAGAGAAGAGCCCTTAGGCTACGGAGAGCCGATTAAGACTTTCCAGTTGCCGCTCAAAGCCGAACATTTTTCCCCCAACAGACAGCCGGGCGGCGGTGGTTTGTTGTGCTGCACGTGGCCGCCTGTGATCCAGCGCGGTGTGGAGGCAGCAGCGAGGGTTGGTGGATCGCCGCGTAGATGTTGTTGTGAAACTCCCTGTGGGCATCGAGGGGGTGTCTCGCCAGAAGGCAGTACAGCATGTGGGCTAATCGCCATCCGCTCCCATTTGTAAGGGGATAGAGCGGCTTGCACCCTGGCGCGAGTCGTGGGGTTTTTTTCCGGGTGCTCCGATTTTCTCACACACTTGTACAATAAACACGACTCGTCGTTAATTGGCTGAAAACATCTTGAAATAAAAAAACCCAATGCAGGATCCACGTGAACACGAGTCATACGACTCAAGTGTGGCTTTCCCGGATATCTAAGCAAGTCATTTGAAAAAGTAAATAAATGGAAGCCAAGCAGTTAAATAACAAGCACGCTGCATACTGTCACCGTCTCTCTGTATCTCACCGCACTTTCTCCGTTTGTGCGCACTTCTGGCACCTCTCCGACTCCTCGTTTCTTGTCTTCTGTGCCCGAATGTTTTTGTCGATATCTTTCCTCTCTCTCTCTCTCCGTGTCTCTGGGCCTCTATTCTCTGTATTTGAATGCTCAACGCCCTCCCGTGTCCCTCCGTGTCCACCTCACTGTCTAAACGTCTCTCGCGGCGTCTTTCGTGTCGAATCGCTCCACGTCTCTCTACGTGCGCTGCCTCCTTAACTCTGTGTCATCCTTGTCTTTCTCTCCGCGTCTTTCTGTTGACAGGAGGCACTGCGTCACGCGCTTTTCAAATTCACTTCTGCGGCCGTCTGGAACGCTCTTCCTTCCGAAATTAAGTAAACCGCTTGAGCTATGCACTTTTAAATCTAGATTGAAAACTAATTTCTTCAAGACTACTTTTTGTGTTTCGTTTGTTGTCCTCCGATCAGCACGGTTGGCTACGTACGGTGTGAAAGAAGTTCAACATGCAGACATACATAGATGACAACAGCATGCCATGTGTGGAAGCACTCAACGGGGCTCACCTTTCCTCTTGAGCGATCCGAGGGTGCTGGGGCGAATGTGGCTGATGGGACTTGCACTTCGTTTTCTGTTAAGAAACGAATAAGGCGCACACACACACGCGAGCACAAGACCGCACGCACGCACTAGTAAGGCGTTTCATCGATTGCAGCGATAGAATGAGATGAACCCCCAAAAGCAAGATGAAAACTTGCAACACAAACCCCTGAGTCATGGTAAACAAAGGCGTAGGTAGCAGAGGAATCAACTCGTTCTTTTGTATCGTGGGCTCGGGGTGGAGCAGTGGTGCAGTGGCCAGTGCGCTGAGCTTTGAACCCGGCACACATCAGTTCGATTCCCGGCCATGGCTAACACCAGTGGCGAGTTATACCCGAACCCGTCCATGGTGCCTCCGTCCATTTTGACTAATTCGTACTGACCAGCGTGGTGCAGTATGGTCAAATAAAGCAAGACGATTAATTAACTGAAAACATTAGAATTGGACACTTTCTGTTATGACACTATTACTCTGGTCCATTTAAATATGACAGCCACCCTGACTTCCTGCATCTCGAAAGCGAAAAACTCCCTAAGCACCAAGCATAAAGTGATGAGGCCGATGATCAGATGACCTCACCAAGCCCCGTCCATCACCTCCCGTACAGCGTCACACGTGGGAGCAGAGACGAGACTTTTTCCCCCCGACTCTCTTTTCACGTGACGCGATTAGTCGAGCAATCAAACACACTAATTTGGCAGTCATCGATTATCTAAACATTCAGGTATCCCAGGTCTTCAAACAACTGGCCCTCGATCGACAAGGCCGTCATCCAGCAGCAGATTGATGGGGGCAAAAAAAAAAAAGGGCTGGCTAATGAGCGACGTACGTATGTACGTTGAACTTCTTTCGCACCGTACGTAGCCAACCGTGCTAATTGGAGGCGCGATGAAGTGAATCGGGGCTATGAAGGAGGGTGAGGCGAGCAGGAGGAGGAGTGGCGTTGGCTGCTTACGTGGTGAAGCGGCGAGGACTCGGGGCCCTGCTGGGGCTGACGGGCGCTTGCAGTGACGGCGAGTACAGTTGCTGGGAACACAGGCAGCGGGCGCTTTGCTCAGACGACACCCGCGACCATCACAAATGTTTCAAACACCCCAGTCAAAGTTCTCCGACACCCACGCTCAAAGGTGACGTTTAACGCTTTCACACTCGGCCACAACGAGTTGTCTATGCCGTTCGCCTGTAACGGGGCTTGTCTATAGCCGTCTGTCTGCAACGGGGCTGTGAATCAACGTGTGACGTGAACCTGCGTTGCTATTAGGGGACTAACCCTGTTTAAAAATTGGCCGAATTTGTCAAAGAGTTGCCGAAATCGTAGAGACAAAATCCAGGGTAAAATGGAACATTTTTTTATATTTGCCAAAAATTTTGGCCGGAGAGATAACCCCGTTGGCTTCCATACTGCGAATGAAATACTACCACGACCAAACGCAGGTTGAAAGGTGTTACATTACCCTTGCCTGTATGCACGTTTTTTTACAAGCTTGTTTTTGTGTAAACTTAATTATAAAATCGCTTCGTCGCTCAGTACTAACGCGATTTGGAATGCTTCGTTATAGTTTTCTGCAATTAATTTATGTACTTTGAGCAATTTGTAAATCTATACTTTATTTGAATTAATTTATAACTTGCTTAATTCTTCTCTATCTTGCTCTGATACCGTTTTTTGTTGTATTTTTGTTGTTGATGTAACTTGCTGACCCGTCCCTACTGGACACCTGTGATTAGCACGGTTGGCTACGTACGGTGTGAAAGAAGTTCAACATACATACATACATATGTACGTCGGTGAAAAAGAGCATTGTAAAGCTCATCAGAGTCCTCCAGTCTAAATAAAGATTCTTATTTGCGGGCCCCACAGTGTTTAGGTACGACTCTAGCCACGAACACTCGGTTTACCCAGGAGGCGTTCGGTTAGCAATGAACGTGAATGTCGTCGAATGGCTCAGAGGAGCCACACTGGCTGTGTGAGATACGATAATCTGGTACCACGAAAGATCCTGGGTTTGAATCCGGGTTTTGGTGGCTCGTGATCAAACCAGGCTGTCAGGAGTTTTGAGTCGACAGTCTCAGCCCAGTCACCAATGACCGCACAATAAACCGTGACCACTTGATGCGAGACCTACACAAAATTTGCCAAAGCAAGATTTTCTCCCAATAGGTGTAGATTTTAATTCATCACCCACGGCCTCACCTTGCCAATGCCACGGGTGGGCGACGGAGATGGCGATAGCGGGAAAAAGTCCGACCTGCGCTGGGTGATGGTTTTTTCCAGCTCAGGCAACGCTTCACTCTGAGCGGCAGAACACACGGGGCAATACGCTCAGCCACTCCCGAGCGATACCAAGTGACGCTGTGTTCTCCCCACTATTGAGACGCTCCAGAAAGTTAAGACGCACATCCAAGACATATGCACCGTGTCAATAAAGTAACACAAGTCTGGTTACACACAGACACACACCCCTCCCCTGCCCCAAGTTTTGCTTTAAATGTGGGGGGAAAAAAGTTTGCCTTCTAAAACAAAGAAAATAACCTCTGCACGGTGGTTACATTACGGAGGCATTGAATAGGACAACCACCGTTGACTTCGCAGCCGGCCGCAAGGAATATCCCCTCATACGCGTGCCGGGTTTCCTCTGGATAATCCCGTTTCCTCCCACATGCCAAACAACCGTTAATGAAATTAGCCAAACTTCCCAACGAAAGACCTTCCTCAAAATAAGTCTTAAGACTTGGCGAGGGCTTGCACTGGCATCTTCTGGTGACCTCGCGGTCACCAACCTGCTTAGCTTTCCCGAGATCTCGCGCGAGTTTGTAGCAATCAGGGTGAGAATTGGTCACGGAAAATTCGTATTTTGTGTTTCCGTTTGCTTTTGTTCCGCACCAGGGAGAGATCTTCGCACGACTGGCTGATGTGCAGGGCGGCCCTGGTCTCCCTCTCATGTGCTGTTTCACGATTTATCAAGTCTGCTCCCTCCTCCTGTTCACGCACGCACGCACGCACGCAAAACAAATCACCGTCAGAGTGGCTCACTCGCCGCTCGAGTATCAGCGGAGCCACTCATCTGCATTGCCGGCTCACAACTGGTGGAATAAATATCCGCACCTGTTTAATCTGGTTGACACGACTGCTCATTACTCTGCCAGGTGATGGTGGTGTTGCCTGCAAATGCAAACGATACACAAACAAAGTGTAAGTCAACAACAACGGAGGAAAAACAAAACAGACGGAGGGGTTGGTTTCGGATTTAGTTTTCTCGTAGACCAGGGATGGGGAACCTTTTTTCTGCCAAGGGCCATTTGGATATTTATAACACATCATTCGCAGACCATACAAAATGATCAACTTCAAAATTAGCCTGTTATATTTGGTCAAACATTTAATTAACTCAGCCCTGTGATGGCTGGAACTGCTTCTCTTTGGCGAGGCGTGTGATGTTAGCTGGTATTGATGATGTTGTTACTCGCAACTGCTTTTCCAGGTTTGCTCCTAGATTTATTGAATTTCGAGTCCCGCCTGCGGTTGCCTTGGCAGGGCCACACCAAATGATTTCGCGGGCCTTACACGGCCCGCGGGCCGGACGTTCCCCACCCATGTCGTAGACTATGAACCCAGCAATTGTAGTTTGATTTCCTGGCATAACGAGTGTACGTGGCAAATGATATCTGTACGATCAAACAACTCTCATGAATGACAAGGTATTTTTTTCTTTAGGCCAAACATTGGATTTTATTTCATATTTTTAGATTTAAATGTCAGAAATGTTTACGACGTTCATTGTATATGCACCGGTGTGAAGAAGGAGGGGAGGGGGCTCTGCCTGTGACGATGGAGACAGTCTAAACACAAGTCTTCACTCGGGGTCTCACCGTTCCCTGTCGGCTCAGGAAGCCGCCGCTGTTTCTCCGGCTCTTTCCGTCGCTCGCGAGAGACAGTGGGCTCCCTTCTCTGCTGCGGAGAGGAGACGCGGGCATCAGCAAATAACAAAAACTGCCGTTCATCACTAAGTGGCGGGGACGTCACCACGGCGCGCGGGCCACGCTTGGTGCACTTTGAGGCCACGGTGGACACGGAGGCCACGTGAAGTGTCGAAGGCCCGCTGGCAAGGAGGTCACGGAACAGACCCCGGTGCCTTGGGTTGACCGAGATGACTGGCAGATGAACACACACACAAGCACACCCGTGCTCACACACTGAAGCAGCAAAATCATCACCATCGCTTGCATTTTTTTTCCACCATCAAAACTATAATTGAACAGCCATCAAGTTCATCTTCTGCTGAACGAGGGCCTCCCAATGTCACGGTGGGCCATGGGGTTGAAGAAGTGGAAGTGGGGGGGGGGTGCCCTGGCCAAGACCGGAGGTCACTCACCCCTGACGTTGGCCGTGGCAATGAATTGGGGGGTGGGGGGGAACTAACGTGATCAAATGCATGGCGATGCGGCTGCCCCAAACCACTGCATCACCGCTCCCTCGAATTGGACACGTGTTTTTGTTGCTGCTGCTGCTGTTGTTGTTGTATGCGTTACGTGTACCCGCACGTGAAAACAAGACCAAATGCCTCGCTTATTCGAGCGAGGCAGCAAAATAAAAGAGCAATTCCGTCTTCACTTTCGTGATTTTAACCGGCCTCGTCAATTCCACATTCGTGCGACTGGGGTCACGTCCACCCATGTCGCCAAACTTTAACATCCCGAGTCTTGCTGGTTCTCGTCCTGGGCACGTTCTTGTAAACTCCACGTTAGCGTACCGGGACCAAGTACGTCTACAAAACGTGTCACGACAAAGCGATTAGGTATCGATACCGTTATGGTCTCATCACCGCGCGGTTGGTAAACTCCACGTTAGCATGTCGGGAACAAGTACATCTCAAATCCCAGAGGTTTTTTTTTTTACCCGATGTTGTTGATCATTGGCGCGCTGTTGTATCGCCTCAATGCAGCCCCGTCCCCGAGGTCGGGATCCCCGGCGTCGCCTGGAGACTCCACCGCCTCCACCTCCATCTCCCCCGGCCGGGACATTCAAGCCGAGCCCGGCCGCACTCCCCTACACTAGGCCCCAACACGGGCCTCAAGCCACATTTGCAAATTAAGTGTGAAAAATAAATCTTCTTAAAAAATGTTTTTATTATTATTTTAATAATCTGCGAATTGCTCAAACAATGTAAAATCCTCGCCGCGGCTGTGCGCAGTCAATCGCTGGGGTGAGCACGATAACCGGAGGATGCCATTTGAATGGGGGCCACCACGGCGCCGTTGTGCCGATGTGTGAATAAAAAAACGCGGGGTTGGTTCCGCGACGTTTGTCCAAACGCCCACCCGTAATTCGCGCGGTTGAATATTTTTTATTTTGTCCAACAATTGGTGGCAGTTGGGGGGGGGGTAGTTGAAGTCTTATTCACTTTTGTTTACAATACATACGTGATTATGAACTAAACATCGACGCATATGTTAATTTATCTTTATAATATATAAATACACGATAAACAGATCGTATTTGCTTATGATTCATTCAAAATCGAGTGTATATGATATATCTCCAATAAATCCCCCCCCCCTGGAACGGTGGAAGTCCACTTGGACGAGTCCAACTTTCCCGCGTAATCCCGGTACCGCCCACGCGTTCATTCGACTCGGCGCGTCGTGGACGGCTGCCCCAAGACTCCGAATCGACTCCACTTCGAGGCACCCCCGCGACAACGCACTCGAGGCGTTTTGAACGTTGTACAAACGTTGTACAAACGTAAAAACGTTGCGCACGGACGTTGCTTCCCCGGGCCTTCGGGGCGAGCAAGTTTCCTGCGTTCGCCGTTCGCCGCGCTATGCCGAGAATGGGCATCGCGCCGGAGAGGCAATGGGTCATGGTTCTACCCGGTACCCGATTAATTTTGTTTGTTTTGGTTTACGCAAAGTGCATGCGTTCCACTTCATTCGCCGTCTCGACTGTGCTGTGATGAAGGGCCATTGCCCGAAACGTCGCCCTATTATGTTTTCACGTTAATGCCACACACAGGTCGGTGTTCGTTATGAATTAATTGAGGTGCTTTATAATCTCATTGATATCTTTGTGCGCAGATGGCCCTTAAAAGTGCAACTGTCAGTGGGAAAGTTATTGCGAGTGCATTGAATTACGTCCACGGTCGCTTTAATTCACCCATTGATTCGGCTCATGAAGAATTTAACTCTGCGTATCGTCTGCATACTGTTTCAGCTCACCGGTGTGCTAAAATTGTAACTAATTGGCACGTTTTGTTTACGTGACAAACCTTACTTATTGCCTGTGTCGGGTGGTGGTTGGTTAACGACATTTATATTTACGCGATCTAACCCGACAAAACACAACTTACATAACTAAAAAGTTGGTCCAGAAAGCCTACGCGTTAAAGTGCACCAGTGACCGATTCGTGCTTTCAAAAGGAGACTTCATTTTGTGACTTTGTAGGCGACAATTATCTTACCTACGCCTTTGCTGCCACTGCTCGATTTTGTTTTATCTCCCTGCCTATTGCACCCCATTCCTACGTCCCCCCAATCCCGCTCAATGCAAGCCACGGGTTCTCTCGCTCTCGTCTGCTGTCCTTCATTCATAGGCCCCATTTGAACCTGCGCGATTTTAAAAGGCAAGAGATTTAACACGTAGACTTTCGCGACCAATTTGGGTTCATCCAAAAAAACCTGTAATCCAAAAACCTGTATTATATACTTTGTGTTTAGTTAATTATCGATAGGTCCCGTACCTTGGAAGGTCGCATTTCAAGAATCGCATGGAAACGATGTTGAAGGCGCAGGCCCTGCAATTTCCCGCTCGCGCCACTGTTGGCGGAAGCCTCCTCCCACTAGAGGGAGCTCCCAAAGTTACATTTCCCATCTCTTCCACGGCTGACCGGCCGTCTTGGAAGAGGTGGGAGATCCTACACTTTACCCCCACCGCATCCGATCTGCTTGAAAAAATTGCCCACAATTAGTTTCCTTTGGAATGGAGTGTAACTTGCTGGCCTGCCCCTACTTCGTCATATGCTAACAAGAGCTTCGATTGCCCCATGGAATTCCTCCGCCAATCTAAATGACGATTCTGATTCTGGAATCGAACACGTGCTTTAAAGTCCAGTGTGCTAACCATTGCACCACGGCACAAAATCATGTAAGCAATGCAAATACATAATTATTCTCAACAAGCATTCGGGGTACTTCAAAAAAAATGTTAACACTTACATGGGACTATCGTTTTGAATGGAAAAAGAACGGATAATGCACTGTAACATGATAACAAATGTATGTTAATAGCTTCAAAAAGTCTCCACTGAAAGCCTGAAATCTTCTCCAGGTGGTCTCCAGAGGCAGATTTCTCGTGGTATTGTTGCAAATTCTCAGAAGTGTGAACATTTTTTTGGACCACTCTCCCTGTATTATCATCAGCACTGGAAAGACGAAGATACTCAGACGAGCACTCTACTCGTCAGACCACCCCCGGCCTTTATTGGTGCCCGCTAACAGCACTTGCTCCAACAGTCTGTTCAGGCTGTACGGGGATCTTTGTCTTATATGTGGCTGTGTTTTACTCTAGAATGGTTCCTAAAGGAAGCTGAGAATTCCGACTGCGACCCACATTTCATCAAACTCCGGCACCCAAAAACAGGTTTGAATTCTGCAATGGCGTCAACAAGTGCATTGCAATTGCACTTCACATTTAGCCTTGTCCGTTTACACATGAATACGATAGTCAACATGCATCTGTTTGATCGTATAACTTAGTTGTAATTGTACTTTGGTGAGTGAATATAATCTTCCCGTGCCGACCTTGAACGACTGTAAATGTATTATCATTCAACATTCATTTCTATTTCCCATCTGATACAGCAGTTTTTTTTCCTTCCAAATTCCTACTTCATTGTTTTGGTTTTTGTCAGTTTTGTGACCCAGATTGCCGTTGCAAATGAGACTCATCCTGTGGTCTTGAGCTCTCACCTGGATAAACAAAAATACACTTGACTTGACAGTCACAGATTATGAGCCGGCTAGTGTCTATGCAGGCAGTTGATAATGTCAGAGGTACCACGCTCGCATCGCTCATAACCCCCCCGCCCCCATTCGGGGTTTGAATCGAGGAATTAGCCGTTGCAGGAATAAACCGAATTCTCAAGTCTAGTGAGCTGGTGGTCTAAGCCTTGGTTATGAATGACTGCACACACACAAAATCCATGCCGTGTTAAATTTAGTGTGTTACATAATTCAGATTATTCCAGATTTGAGAATTAATAACGTAGGATTTGTATAACACTGGCTTCTAGTGGTCTAACAATGCAGTTATTAATTACATTATATATATGTTTTATGTAGTTCCCCCCGATTAATTTCAGTAATACATGGTGCCGTGTCAATAGTCCAAGAATCCACAATCGGAAGTCTTGCAGAGAAGTGTGCCCGGTGTGTAAGAGAACAGCCGACCGTAGATATATATATATATTTTTACAGGATCCTTGCAAGTGAAGTTTGTAGACAGTAGGGGGTGCACTTTCCCCACACACACTACGCTGGGAGATTGTTGCATGGGAGTCAAACTGACCATTTGAGAGCTTCGATGTCGCCAAATACAATACAATTTAATTTTTTATAGCGTGTAAAGGTGACCGGGCGCTTCATACAAAGCATGAAAGTATTCAACAAAAATGAAAGGATTAATCTGCATGCGCATGAAGTCCTGACTTGAACCGGTGCGGGTTCTGGACTGCGTGGAGTTCAAGTGGAAGATCACTCGAGGCACCTGGGGATCAAAAGCCGAGAATGAGCGGCCTACCGTGCAGTGCAAAACTAAATTTAATACGATCGGTTACAATGGCACCTCCGATTATCACGGTTGGCTACGTACGCTGCGAAAGAAGTTGAGCATAAATACATACATGCGATCACGCGTGCAGTCGTTGCTGACCGAGTCTTGACACCTTCAACTCACCGCACTTGGGGACCGGTTTAATCATTGGTGGCTGAACCCGGATTCGAACCCAGCTTCTCAGCAGTGCCGGGCTCGGTGACCTCTGACCTCTGAGCACACCGGGTCAGCACGATGAATCGCGATTCGTAATCTCTCGACACACGCGTCGAATCCTGCGCGTGAACACTCGACGTTTCTCGGTCGGTGTGTGTTGAATCTAATGGCATCGTCTGATCCCTTGTAGCCACATTTGGCCGCTACATTCACCGCAGTGTTTAACAAGGAAGAAAAATGCACGTACACGTTTTCTGCAACACTCTTTCAACGGTGCCTCTGACCTCGGATTTTTTGTTTGCTCATTAATTCATGCGAACTACAGCACTTGAGCAAGTGGCTAGGTGAATAATTCATGCATCCTTAACGGGGATATTCCATCGCGTATTCTTGACACAACTGAAACAACTTGGCAGAGGAATGTGTGCCGAGAGCGATTATTGAAGACAGGCTGTGATACAAAAAAAAGAAAAGAGATTACATTTAAAGATGAACGCGAGCAGGTTGGGGAGCGCTTTTGTAAAGTTGATATCGCCTATGAAAAGTTCCTGAAAAAGAACGTGTTTAATCAATCAAAGTCGACTACCCGCCTAGCAGGCCGTGAGAGATACTTTGACCAAATTTTATACATTCTACAGGAGCGAAGAAATACCAACGCACGTTGCCGAATATGATGATTTCTTTTTACTTCTTAAAATAGTTTGTCTGGCTTGCAAGGTTGTTCAGTGTGTCGATACTACAGGAGTGCGACCATACTATGGACAGAATTGCAAACACACACAGACACAAAGAGACCCATAGAGACAAAGACACATTAAAGACGAACCACATACGACTCAGTTTAACACGTAGGCTTTCGCGACCAATATTATTCATAATCAACGTTTTTTGGGTTTAGATCGCGTTATTTATAAATGTGTCGTAACCCTCC
>CM025622.2:2433748-2450464 GCA_014621495.2 Entosphenus tridentatus | reverse complement strand
GGAGGGTTACGACACATTTATAAATAACGCGATCTAAACCCAAAAAAACGTTGATTATGAACACATACGACTCCACTACGGCCGAGCAACCAAAACTATGGACCCTACAGCAAACCCACGCAGACACAAAGAGACCCATAGAGACAAAGACGCAGTAAAGACAAGTCACGGTAGCACGACTACGGCCAGGCAACTAAAACTATGGACCCTACAGCAAACCACTGTCGTCTGCGCTCATCCAACGGAGGAGGAACAGCAACAACTACACAAACTCTCTCTCTCCTGAAGCCCTCTTGTGGCTAGCAGCAGTCCTCGACATTGGCATTTAGCTCGTGAACACATTGATGCCATCATACGCAAGAACGGGGTGCCATGGTGGCTAGGAGATGTTAACTTCCTCGCTTGGTATACAGGAGGTCGTGGGTTCGATCCCGACCCTAGCGCCTGCTGCTGTATATTTGGTGTTTGCGTGTTCCCCCCGTGGTCGCGTGGATTTTGCTTTGGGTCCTCTGGTTTTTCGCTCCACATTTAGAAACATGCCTTTAGAGTATTTGGCTGCTATACATTTCCACATGATAAGCCACTTCGTTGAGCCATCATTTTTCGCCAGGTCACTTCTGAAAAAGAGCTGTATAGCTCAGTGGGCCTTACCTGATAAAATGAAAACATAGTTTAGATAGAATCGGCACGTATACTGGTCGGCGTGGGTTGAAACAACAGTGGGTTTTGTTTGACTGCCCTCTGCTGCCCACGACGCCTCCATTGCCTTCTGTAGATGGTGGTCACACATCCCAGCACTCATCCCAGGCGCCAAAGCCTGCTCATTTTGCGAGATCTGACGAGGCTGGGCGCGTTTCGGTCTTACCCGCTCGCATCACAAGTGTAGGGAAAATAACTCGCGCTTTCAGGTGCGCTTCTGCGGCTGTCTGGAACGTTCTTCCTTCCGTTATTAGGAAGCCGCTGGAGCAATGCACTTTTAAATAACCTAGATTTAAAACTCTTTCTTTAGAACTGTTTTTTGTTTAAATAATGTTGTCCTTCCCCCGCACCTCCGATTAGCACGGTTGGCTACATGCGGTGTGAAAGAAGTTCAACGTACGTACTCGAACACCCGCAAAACCCTTATCAGGAACGCTGCTCCCGAAGCTATGTTGCTTGTTGTTGCGAACACAAACTGACGTGCACACACAACGCCCACTCTCTCCCCCCCCCCCCGACCCCTAGGTGAAGGAACGACCTTCCTCGTGGGTGCTGATGGTATGCACGGGGGCAAGGACAAGGGCAGGGCTTTGCTGGAGATGAGGGCATTGGTTGAAAAAGAACCCAGGTCTTGGCTGATTGGAGAGAGTGTGCAAGAAGGTACAGAGACAAAGATCCCCCGTATAGGCTTCAACAGACTAGAACGTGATGCTCGGTCGACCCACAACAGCGCGCACTCAACACTCCGTCTGTCTCTCTCTCTCTCTCCTGGATTGAGATAATTTGGCCACTGATGTTGGCCGTGAGCGGGACATTGAATCTCTGCGCCACCAACACCACCACCTCGCCCACTTACAAAGACAAAGGTCCCCCGTATAGCCTTTGGAGAAAATGCTGTTTAGCGAGGAGCACCTATGAAGGCTGAGACGGCACTCGACGGGGTTGGTGGCCAGCATCGCGCCCATCTCTAGTTCTCCGATGTCTGCTTCTGGGGACTCCTCTTCGCAGAGCTAGGAGTGAGCACTGTTGATGGACTGAGAAGAGGTCGTCAATATTATTGATATAATGCCACTTATTTATTCAGGAGAGCATCACAGAGTCTCTAACTCATTTGGGGAAACTTGTGAAGTCACACAATGAGTGGAACGATAAGAAGACCTAAAGCCAGATGGTGGTAGCCATGATGATGATGTAACTAACTGTCGGCCATACAGGACATGTCCACTACGTTACAAATTGAAGCACTAGAGCCAAGGTGTGGTGGTGATGGTGCGATTGGTGGGATTTGGTGGGAATAGTGG
Source organism: Entosphenus tridentatus (assembly GCA_014621495.2). Taxonomy (NCBI): domain Eukaryota; kingdom Metazoa; phylum Chordata; class Hyperoartia; order Petromyzontiformes; family Petromyzontidae; genus Entosphenus; species Entosphenus tridentatus. The sequence goes on along the minus strand of CM025622.2, from coordinate 2,448,464 downwards.
TGATGGTGGGACTGTTATTGATGATGGTGGCACTGGTGTGATTGGTGGGACTGCATGAGTGGTTCACAGAGCGTTGGTTGAGAATAGATTATCCCCTTTTTTCTGGCCTGGCAACAAAACAGCTGTGTTGAGATGTTAAAACACCAAACTGAAACCTTTTACAAGAAATCATGTCTGCATTAACCACAATGCTTGTGGTCAGAATGTAAAGCAATAACGTGTCTTGATAATATATGCATTGTCCTTGAAACTGATTGGTCCACACCAGAGACATCTTTCTTTTGAGCCTAGTCTCATATTTTGGTACTGGCAAAGGAGGTCCCATGATGTCGAGCGTTGGCTGTTGACAGGACCAACAGCTGCAGGCAAGACCTAGCAAGGGGAAGGGAGCGATGGCACCGCGTGCTGGCTTCGACGGTGATGCCGATTGTAGTCGCTGACCCTCATCGTTTCCCACATTTTACCCCACCCACCACCACCACCACCACCCCACCCTCCTGATGGTGCAGATGGAAAGCTGGTGCTGTGTACCCGCGTCGATCCGCTCTTTCTGACGCTCCCGTACCTCCAACGGGCACACGCCAAGGTACGACGCACGGTGTCAAGACAAAGATCCACCATATAGAGCTACAGGCTGCTGGGGGCAAGTGCTGGTAGCGAGCGCCTATGAAGGGCATCACGATGCACGAATGGGGTGGGCAGCACCACGTCCGGTAAACAGTCACAGACAGACGTACAAAAGCACCTTAGACAAAGATCCCCCGTATAGCCTTAACACACTGTTGGGGCAAGTGCTGTTAGCGAGTAGCACCTATGAAGGCCGGAACAGTACACCAGGGGGTGGTCGGACAGCACCACGCCCGACCGCCTTTGTCTTCCCAGTGGCGATGTTTTTGCACACCGCACCAGGTACCACTTTGAGGCTGAGTCGACCTAGGGGAGGCACAGGACCTGTTCAGATAATAGTCACTGGCGTTGGCCGCGAACGGGAATCGAACTCGGCTCGCCGGGTTCGTAGGTCAGCGCACTAACCCTCTACGCTACCGCTCCCTACAGAGGGATGCACAGAAAGAGACAGAAAGACACCCACAATGCTGAAGCCACATTTTCAACGGCAGTGCTGACTCGATGCCTCCCCGGCCCTGCGGTTGCATTCGCCGCTTTCCCTTCCCCCCCCCGCCCGCCTCCCGAGCCAGCCGCTCTCTCCTCCTTCGCCGCCGAGGCCCTACGAAGGTGCCGCTCACGCAAATACGAGCGCCCAATTTCATTAGCGCTGCCACCGGCACAAAAGGCAGCGCGCCTGGCCGCTCCTCTTATTTATTTTATTTTACGAGCCCAAGTTTAAACAAAGCGGCGGTCGCTGGCGGAGATTCATTGCGCCGCAAGCCAGCCACAGCCGCTGACGCATTCCGCTATGGATTGCCGTGTAATTTCCGGCGCGGTGTCGCACGACTGCTGCTACTGCCGTCGTATATTTAATTGATCGTTGTGAACAGGAGTTGCGGCAGCGATTTTTCGTCTTCTCGCTTGTACGTGGGTCAGGATGTGTGCCGTATCCTGGATGTATCCCGTGATGTATCGTGGTTGTGTGTCAGTGTGTGTGAGTGTGTGGGGAGCGGTGGTGTAGCGATTAGCGCGCTGCGCTATGAACCTGGCGACCCGGGTTCGATTCCCGCTCACGGCCAACAACACCAGTGACGATTATCTGAGCCGGTCCTGGGTCTCCCCTAGGTCGACTCAGCCTCAAATGAGTACCTGATACGGTGTGTAAACATCGCCACTGGGGAGACAAAGGCAGTCGGGCGTGGTGCTGGCCACCCACCCCCTCGTGTACCGTTTCGGCCTTCATAGGTGCTCGCTAACAGCACTTGCCCCTACAGTCTGTTCAGGCTATACGGGGGGTCTTTGTGTGTGTAGGTGTGTCTGTGTGTATTCTATTTGTGTGTAGAGTGGTAATGCAAGCGGTTCGTGCACTGTGCTACGGACATGCCAACTTGAGTTTGATTCCTGACCATGGCTAACAGTGACGAGTGTCTGTTCTTGGGCAGATTGGGATCATTGAATATGAGCTAGAGGAAAGTGTTCAATCGGTGCATATCGCTTGTCGTGGCGTGTGGATGAGAAACACGGACGCTGAAGCAGGAAATGGAACAGGAGCTGAAAAAGTGCCAAAAGCTTGGAGAGACGCTTGGGATTACACCGGGACTCCGCGAGAGGGCCGTGTGGAACGGAGAATAGACTGAAACTATAAACTAAACTTTTTATTGTAGTAGGTTTTTACCCTTTAAACTGGTACAAAAACTGACACCTTTATACAAGGCATCATGTTTGCAATAACCACTACACAAGCAGTCAAAATGCAAACAAAAAGAAACAACTCTGATAATGATATGCACGGTCCTTGAAGTTGATTGGTCCACACCCGAGACAGCTTTTCTTAGAGCCTAGTCTCCGTTGGTGTTGGACCAGAGGACGCCAAAAAGCGTACAGCTCAAAGACAACGCACTATCAGAGTACTGAGAGCTCGGGTTGAGCATCTACATCATTAAACCTCCTTTGCCAGTACCAAAATATAATAATAATAGGGTTTTCCCCCTTTTTTGTATTGTATTGTGGTTAATGAATACATGATTCCTTGTAAAAAGGTTTCAGTGTTGTTGCCAGAAAAAAGGGGAAAAACCCTATTAGTATATTTTGGTACTGGCAAAGGAGGTCTAATGATGTAGTTTCTTAAAACGCATGTTTCTAAATGTGGGAGGGTGAAAACCGAAGAACCCGGAGAAAAATCCACGCGACCACGAGGATGAATGTGCAAACTCCAATAATATACGTGCGTCAGGGTCGGGATCGAACCTGCGACGTTTTGCATACCAGGCGAGGGAGCTAACATCTCGTCCACCGTGAATTTCTGGGACGACGATCAGAGGCAACATCTCATTAAGAAACAGTAAACGGCCTTGGGCAGGACGCTTCCCCCGAGGGAATGGTGGCGGTTCATTGAGACTGATCGAGAGAACACACTGAAGGATAAGAATAGCACCGTGGAGATGGAGCAATGAAATCGGTGTTCAGGATGCAAAATAAATTTTTGGTATTGCGGGACCAATGCAGGTCTGGGAGGCCTTCATCCAGCAGCGGATGAAACTCAACCGATGGCAGTGATGGAGTTACATTTTGGCTGCTTGTGTCGATGTGTTTGTATTTAATTGCAGAACAAGCCATACTTCTCCGGATATAATTCTGCAGTGTCTGCAACAACGGCAACAAAGACGATTGCATTGCAGTCAGAGGCCGCAATCACCGCAACCCCCCCCCCGTCCCCCACCCACCTTCTTGTGCTAACCGCCCGTCAACGTTGAGTAATGTATTCTCTCTCCGCGCCGTTTGACGTGCGTCAGTGACGCCACCCAGCAAGCGCTTGTCATCCCAGCTGTGTTTGAACCTTGGGTGATTCATGTCCCTAATTGCCCTTTTATTCCTTTTCCATTTAATCACCATTGCCCTGACAGCCAGGATTTTGCCCCGTGCCCTCCGATGAGTGTTTGTCCTTCTCATGGCCGCCCGTGCGATAACGAGGTCAGCTTTTAAAAAGGACCCTGTCCGCTAAAATGTTGTGTCCGAATCCGGGGTTTGGACACCTTTGGTTAAAACTGAGTTCTCAAATGTAGCGAAGTTGATGGTCTCGGCTGGTCACCAATGATTGCACGTACCTTGCCTACATTTCCAGACCTGAGAATTGAAAATATCAATTTGACTCGTCATGTGACGAATATTTCTCTGCGACAGGGGTGGGTGGGAAAGTGCTCCTGCACCTCATTATGTGCATCAAGAGGTCACGTGACGTGACCTCGGAGGTAGCTCCATGATATCCACTTCCGCAGGCTGTTGTCTAACACAAAGTTTGGACTGTTCCTGCTAGGGATCTGAATGTATCATTTGTCTCATGACGCAATGGCTATAGCACAATCGGAATGAAACTGGGGGGAAATGCTAAATAGTTGCTGTCATGGAAGATTAAATTATAAAATGAAAAAATACCTTGACCCAGTGAAGGTGCACACCCTTCCTGGTACAAACACTCGGCTGCTGGCGGTAGGGAGTTGTGGATGGTGAGAGGGTATAGCCTTAACAAACTGTTGTGCCTGAGGTAGCGCTCCAGATAATCTGTGAATTGGCCATTTTACTAATTTAAAAAAAACTTAATTTTGTTTGACATTTTTGAAAATTATGCCCAATAATTCGCTTGCCAATTTTGCTGCACATCTTGAGTTGGCATGGCGGGGAAAAAAAAGCGACGCATATGTGGGGTGATGGAGCAGTCACATGATCTTCGGAGGCCGATCTTGTGTGCCGCTCGACAACAGGATGTACGTGCCCAGTAAACATGATACATTGGCTCAACGTTGCAACAACGTTTGGCTGATATTGTTCCAACTAAACGCCAACGTTCATGTTTACTGGGTGTAGTGCAGTGTCCGTGTCATTTTGGATAAAAACATTTTCGAAAGATCCTCATCGAGAGACGTTTTTTTTAGGTTTTTCGATTGATTTTAATTGTGAGGATACCTTTTCTGTACCGTGGTTTGGAAGTGGCTTTGCGGTTGAAATGCAAGGACGCGAGTTAATGCGTACAACCTTGAGCAATGAAGACTGCACAGGATTTATCACTGTCGCCTTTCAACTCAAAAATAATCATTGTCTTCAGCGAGAATATAAAATACAGACGAAAACACCTGACGATTTTTAAGGGAATGTTGCATTTTACATCATGAAAATACATTTTGCTCAAATATCGTTAACATCAGAGGGTGAATTACTTAGACCCGAAGCCTTATGTGCAGCGCAGGCCAGCGTTACGCTTTCTGTGTGCGTCTGCTCATGACGCATGAGGAGCATCGGTCAGTCACTGCGGTCTGTTAACGCACGACACAAGGGTCGGTCACATGACCTCGTGCCACCAATCGTTCTCCGCTTGAGATACCTCAAAGTGCACCTAGCTTGGCGTAGGCATTGCGGTAATGTCATTGCCAATTAGTGGAGGATGGTGGCTGCTGTGTCTAAATCTTTTATGTTGGCGTCTGTGTGTCCTGTGTCACTGTGCGTGTGCAATGGGGAGCGGTAGTGTAGCGGTTAGTGCGCTGCGTTACGTACCCAGTGACCCGATTATTTGAACCGGTCCCCGGCCTCCCCTAGGTCTACTCCGCCTGAAATGCGTACCTAGTGTAGTGTCTAACATTGCCACTGGGGAGACAAAGGTGGTGGGGCATGGTGCTGGGCACCCACCCCCCTCATGTACCGTGCAAGCCTTCATAGGTGCTCGCTTACAGCACTTACCCCAACAGTCTATTCAGGCCATGTGGGGGATATTTGTATATATATTTTTTGAGCATGCGGGAGAGTGTTTGCTTGTGTGTGTGCATACGGGCGATTGTTTGTGTGAAAGCGGTGGTGTAGCGGTTAGCGCGCTGCGCTACGAACCCGGCGATCCGGGTTCGATTCCCGCTCACGGCCAACACCAGTGATGATTATCTGAACCGGTCCTGGGCCTCCCCTAGGTCGACTCGGCCTTAAATTAGTACCTGGTGCGATGTGTAAACATTGTCACTAGGGAGACAAAGGCGGACGGGCGTGGTGTTGGCCACCCACCCCCTCGTGTGCCGTGCCGGCCTTTATAGGTGGACGCTAACAGCACTTGCCCCTACAGTCTGTTTAGGCTATACGGGGGATCTTTGTCTATATCTTTGTTTTGTACAAGAGTGTGTGTGTGTTTTTGTGCGTTCGTTTGCGGTCGTTTCTGTGTGTGTGTTTGTGGGTTCCTTGGGTTCAACTCCAGACAATGGACAACATAAGTGGCAGGTTTGTTATCTGAACCTGCTCAGGGCCTCCCCTAGGTCGACTCAACCTTAAATCAGTGCCTGGTGCGGTGTGTTCACACCAGATCTGGGGATACAAACGTGACGAGGCGTGGTGCTGGCCACATCACCCCTTCGTGTGCTGTGACAGCCTGAATAGGGGCTTACAAACGGCACCTGCCCTGTGTGTTTACGCATGTAAGTATACGTCTGTGTGTGTGTGTGTGTGTGGAGCGGTAGTGTAGCGGTTAGCGCGCTGCGCTATGAACCTGGCGACCCGGGTTCGATTCCCGCTCACGGCTAACACCAGTGACGATTATCTGAACCGGTGCTGGGCCTCCCCTAGGTCGACTCAGCCTTAAATGAGTACCTGGTGCGGTGTGTAAACATCGCTACTGTGGATACAAAGGCGGTGGGGCGTGGTGCTGGCCACCCACCCCCTCGTGTACCGTTCCGGCCTTCATAGGTGCTCGCTAACAGCACTTGCCCCTACAGTCTGTTAAGGCTATACGGGGGATCTTTGTCTTTGTGGGGAGCGGTAGTGGAGCGGTAACGCGCTGCTCTACGGACCTGGTGACCCGAGTTCGATTGCCGCTCACGGCCAATACCCAGTGACGATTATCTGAACCGGTCCTGGACCTCCCTTACGTCGACTCAGCCTCAAATTAGTACTTGGTGCAGTGGTGTGTAAACATTGACGCTGGGGAGAATGAACGTGTGCTGTGCCAGGCTTATCAGTGGCTCGCTTATTGCACTTGCCTCGACAGCCTGTTAAGGCTATTCGGGGGATCTTTGTGTGCACGTGTAAGTGCACGTTGATGTGCGAGCGTGTCGCTCATTTGAGTGTCTTACTCATTGCCTCTTGAGGATGCGGTTTTTAATTCGAAATCGGAAATGCAAAATTGTAATCCATGCCATGTTTAAAATTCCATTTTAAATGCCATATGCACGTTCTCCTCGCGGCTGTCGTGCACCATTTTATTGCGGATTGCCGACTGGATTTCCATTGCGCATCCCTTTGTGCGTTGATTCGCCATGTTTATAAACACAATGTCCCCGCTTTTGATCGATACAACCCCTGGTTAAAGCCCTCCCGCCTTGCCATGTTACTTGCCGCTTTGCCTGGTCGCCATGGATAATGAGCTACGTGGTTTAATGGGCCTTACCCAAAATAAACTAACTGGACCCCCCCCCCCCTCTCTCTCTCCTCCCGTACAGGGCAAGTTTGAGCCTTTGAGTCAGATCGTAATGGATCAAGAATTCCCGGCTTGCTCCTTTTTGGCCGAGTGCGTGGGCGTTCGCTCCAAACTTCACGCGGTTGCCGATGAGAAAGGTAATTCTAGATTTGAAGCTTTCGCGACTGCAAGGATTCATACTCTTAGGTTTTTTGGGTAAAGTCACGTAGGTAAAATATGAAATTAAAATACAGCAAATCTGGCTGTGACGGTCCCACCTGATGACGGAGACTTGTGTTGGCTCCGAAACGTCGTATTTTTATGTGTTTTTTTCCTTTTTTATTCATTTTAATTTCATTTTTACCTACGTGACTTTACCGAAAAAACTAAGAGGGTGAGAAAGGTGACTTGACCACACCCACCCATCTCTCCCTCCCCCCCCTCTTCGACTTCTCCCCCACAAATATCTCTTGGGGTGGGCCCCCGCGCTTTCGTTTTGTCTGTTTGTGTGTTCCACCAAATGCTGTTCTGCAACCGTTACAAGTAACCTCGCCTTATTGTTTGGGTCTTCCGGTAAAGTGACTTTACCGAAATACCCAAAGAATATGAATTCCTGCAGTCACAAAAGCCAAGATTGAATCTCGCCTTCCATAGTGGAGGTTTTCTGGGTTCAAAACGGGCGTTGTCTTGGTGAATACAGATGGCAAAGTGAATGAGCAGGCAAATGCGCCTTCTGCACTTATCCGTCTCTCTCCACGTTACAGATTTTTGTTCTTGCACAACCCATCCGCCGCAAGGCTTTCTGGGAGGGTGCATATTTTCTGCAGCATTGTTTCAATACAAGCATACTCTCCTCCCGTGCGAAATCCTCACTCATCCCTGTTCTGTTTTTTATTTTTTTTACTTTAGGAAATGCAGATCAGAAATTTTACAAATACAGCCAAGAGAAGACATTAGCCTGGCTCGAGAAAAAGGTGAGAGAAACCTCCCAAATGAAATGGACCTTCATTCTGCCTGTGCATGTGTACCCCGGTTGAGAAACTCAGCGGTCCAGGATGAAGTCTCCTTTGCAGGAAGCCTCCCCTGCTCAAGTGCACGTGGGGCATTGGCCTTGAAGCTAGCAGTGTAATTCTACATTCCTATGGCACGGGTCGATCTCCGTATGGGATGGCCACTCCTTACTTCCCCAGTTGTTGTGGCAAAGGTGTGTGCTCGCGACGTCGTCAGTAGTGGAGCGACAAAGGCGGTTGGGAGTGGATCCACAGCGCCAGCCTTAATAGGCGCTCACTAACAGCACTTTCCCCAACGGTCTGTGTGGCATCTCCAGGGGCTCCCTCTTTGTTTGTTTGTGTATCTTGTGACGAGATGTTAACTACCTCGCCTGGTATACAGAAGGTTGTGGGTTCGATCCTGACCCTGACGTCTGTGTATTTGGAGTTTGCGTGTTCTCCCTGTGGTCGCGTGGATTTTTCTCCGGGTCCTCCAGTTTTTCCCTCTACGTTTCGGACCAACATCACGCTTTAAGAGTATTTGGCTGCTTTAAATGTTCACCTGATGAGCCATTGCGTTGGGCTATCATTTGTGATAGCCAGGTACCTTTAGAAAAAGAGCTAGATAGTTCAGTGGGCCTCACCTGGTAAAATAAAAAAAATAGTTCAAATGGTGATTAATAGATGCCCCACTAAAATTATTTGGAGAAATTACGGAGAAAACATTTTCATTCAGAGCCAATTTGAAATGTCTCCCACCATCTCAATAAATAAACTTATTCAATCCATAATGCTCCACTCGAAGATAAGAGAGCCATCGCTTTCACAACATCCACTCACCCGTCGTGAAGGCGATTGGTTCAATCATGGACACGTAAATGAAAAACTGTTTTTATTTTACCAGGTAAGGCTCACTGAGCTATTTAGCTCTTTCATGTGAAGCAACCTCATTTTCTCAAATGATAGCCTAACAAAGTGGCTTGTCGCGTCAAAATTTACAGCGGCCGAAAATTCTAAACTCTAAACGCACTTTTAGCATTGGTTCGGGTAGGCCTGGCGCTGCTTAATGAGACTGTGTATGTTGAAACCGGTCCAGGACTTGATTCAGTTTGATCAATGCTGAAAATTACGCAACTCCCAGAAGGCCGTGTAGGTGATGGGTTGTGTTTAAAAAATAATGATGTGGAGGGGAGAGATGAGAATGTTATTGAGCTTAGAGGATTATCAGAAATGAGTGGGGTCTCTATAATTGATTCACCCTGTACAGTACATGTATGTACACGTGTGTATATATGTGCGTCTATATATACCAGCTCGGCCTTAAAATAGTTTCTGGCGCGGTGCGTAAGCACCAGCACCGGGGAGACAAAAGCTGTCGGGCGTGAAACTATTCATAACCCAGGGTGGTAAGATGCCAATTACCTTGCCTGGAATACATGAGGTCATGGGTTCGATCGCCACCCAGACGCCTGTATTTGGAGTTTGCATGTTCTCCCTGTGGTCGTTTGGATTTTAGTTTAAAAAAATTAACCCGTAAAAACTAAGTTTTTCACTATAAATCCTTTATATGCGTGGCGGCTAGAGTCCTCTCGTCCTCTGGCTTGAGATGGCTGCCACCTATGGGTCAGATGATTGCATGCCAGCATTAAGCAATTGGTAATTAAATATAATATTTTTGTCCTAAAAAGTGTAAAATTTTTGGAAAAAAAATTTCAGGAACATTAATTGTCACGCACAACGAGTCTGTGTGCAAAATGTCAGCTCGATTGGATCACGGGAAGTGGGTTAAAAAACGACCGAAAGATTTGCACGGTCGTAAGCAAGCAAGCAAGCGCGCAAGTGAACTTAATATAAAGGATTTAAAAAGAACCCCTCCCACCATGCCAACCTTAATAGGCACTCGCTAACAGCGCTTGCCCGTCAAAGCCTCTACGGGGGAAACCTTTGCATGGCTGCAAGCGGTGGCGCAAGCGATGAGCCCACTGCGCTGCAGCGCTGGCCGCCCGGGTTCGATCCCTGCCCTCGGCTAACGTCAGTGGCGATTATCTTAACCGGTCCTGCACCTGCGGGTTTCGTAACGCGGCACGGAAGGGGGGGGTCTTTTGTACGACCGGCGCCACCACGATATTTACATAACGGCTCGCCGCCGCCGCCAATTCTCTCCACCTGTTGTGTGCTCCCGACCGCAAGCGCGAGGCCGTGTTTTTTTTTCTTGCGACGTCCAGAGAGAATTAAAAAAACCGACCGATGAATTAAACATTTTCTTTTTTTGTGAGCGGGCGGGTTAGCTGGTGGTGGGAGGTGGGGCGGGCGTGGAGTGAGGTGGGGGGGGTGTGCAGGCGGTGATGCCATCTGTCCGCGGCTGGATAATGCGCTGCCTAGCAACCGTGTCGTCACGGCAACCGTAGCTTGGAAACGGCCGCATCACCGCCGCTGCTGGGTTTCGCCCGCTACCTACCGCCCCCCCCCCGCCTCCCTCCCTCCCCTCTCCCCACAGGAGGATGACTGCGGGAGACGCCATACAGCCTCTCCTGGTTAATGTGGTCCTTTGTGGCTGGGAGCAGGGGCGCCGTGTGTGTGTGCAGTGTGTAGGTGTGCGTGTGTGTAGGTCCTTTGTGGCTAGAAGCAGGCGCGTGTGTGCACATGCATGTGTATGTATGTTGAACTTCTTTCGCACCGTACGTAGCCAACCATGCTAATCAGAGGTGCTCGCTAACAGCACTTGCCCCAACAGTCAGTTAAGGCTATACGGGTGGTCATTGTCTTTGTTGTGTGTGTGTGTGGGAGCGCTAGTGCAGCGGTTAGCGCGCTGCATTATGCTATGAACCCAGCGGCACAAGTTTAATGCCTAATCACAGCCAACATCGATTACAAATATCTGAACCGGTCCTGGTCCTCCCCTAAGTCGACTCATCCTCAATTGAGTACTTGATGCGGTTTGTAAACATTGCCACTAGAGAGACAAAGGTGACCGGGTGTGGTGCTGGCCACCCACCGTCTCATGTCTTGTGCCGGGCTTAATAGGTGCTCGCTAACAGCCCTTGCACCAACAGGCTATACAGGGGATCTTTATGCGGGGTGAGCGGTAACACGGCGGTGAGCGCACTTTATCCCATCCGTGGCTCACATCAGCGATGGTGATCTGAACGTGTCCTGGCCTTGCCCTCGGTTGCCTTGAATGTGGTGTGCACAACATCAGCACTGGGGAGACAATGGTAGCCGGGCATGGGTGCCCTAAACACCACCCCCTGCATGCGCCGTGCCGCGCCGGCCTTAACACGTGCTCGCTAAAGGCACGGGCCCCAACAGCCGGTACGGCCGGCGGGACGGTGGGGGGGGGGGGAGCTCCCCTGCACCTTGGACAAATAAAATACTCTCATCTGTTTACATATTGGTACAATAATCAACCCGTATCTGTTTAACGCTTCGGTACCTTAATTATATCTTTACCTTGCGCCCCCAGACGACTTACTGCAGGGGACTGTTTGTGCCAGCGTTGTCTCGACGTCTCGCGGGACGCCGTCGTTTTTGCCCCGATTTCTATTCGCCTCTTTGCTGTGCCTCGTGTCTTTTGCGTTTGTCATTTTCGGGCGACCCAGGTCTATTGAGTAGCCCCCCCCCCACCCACACGTGGTTTGACAACACAAAGTTGACCTAAACTTGACCTTTGTGCACGTGACATGAACCCAGGTGGCAAGGGTGGTTAAAGCGCTCAAGGAGAAAAGCATCGCGGTGGGAGCCGGAGTTAAATCCGCGCTGTTCATCCGTTCAGACACCAGCGGCGCTTCCTCCGAAGGTGCGTGTTGTCGTGTTGTTGTGTCTGTGTGTGTTAGGGGGGAGCGGTGGTGTCGCGGTGAGCGCGCTGTGCTACGCACCCAGCCGCCCGAGTTCCATTCCCCCTCGTGGCCAACAACGGTGACGATTATCTGAACCGGTCATGGGCTTCCCCTAGGTCGACTCAGCCTCAATTGAGTACCTGGTGCGGTGTGCAAACATCGCCACTGGGGAGACAAAGGTGGCCGGGCGTGGTGCTGGCCACCCACCCACTCCTTTTCTGTGCCTGCCTTCATCGGTGCAACTCGCTTACTACATCACTTGCCCGAACAGTCTGTTGAGGCTAAACAGGTGATCTTTGTCTTTGTTACCATTCCCACCCACGACCAATAACGGGCAAATATTTATTTTAACTTCGCACCGTACGTGGCCAACCGTGCCAATCGGAGGTTGCGGGGTGGGGGGGGGAAAGGACAACAAACCGAACACAATAAAAGCAATTCTCGAGAAATTAGTTTTCAATCGAGATGATTTTAAGAGTGCACAGTTCCAGCGGCTTGCGAACATCGCAAGAAAAGAGCGGTCCAGACGGCCGCGGAGGCTCGTACGTCGGTGAGCTCCGCAACATGGGTCGTACTCTTCGGGGTGTTGGTGATCCCATCTGCGATAAAACATTGATGAGGGGGTTTCCCTTGACTCCGGTCCAGAGTATTCGCAACCAATTGACCAATTTGTCCACCTCTACTCGATGGGGGGGTGGCGATTGGGGGAGGGCGCAAGGGTGAGAATTTCTCATTAAATGTTTGCGGTGCCGGGCCTGGCCCAGCACAGCGACGATTTCGTCCTTCGGCATCCACACGCTCGTCAAAAACCGTTGCGAGAATATTCCAGGGTGTTGTTTTCATTATAATTATTTTTGTTATTTTTTAAAGCCATGCGTCTCGTGCATAATCTTTGGGCGCAGCTTTCGAATGTGTTTGTTGCCCTCATTTCGCGGGAAACGCTCGCCCGTCTCGTCACGGTGTCGCGAAACGGGTTTTGTGAACGTCAGGGGCCAGAACAAGAGACGCGTGAGAATGCCACCCACGTCACATGGCAGAGTGGACACGCGCAGCGGCCCCGTCTCGTTCTGCCTCTCCCCCTCTCCCTCCCTCTCTCTCTCTCCGCGCCGATCTCTCACTCTGATGCCCCTTATCGTTCCCTCTTCAACCTTGGCGCTCAATTTTTTATCTCGCCGCTCACTCCACATTGGAAATACTACTGGCCCGAGATAAAAAAAATGCCCTCCCGGTCTTGTCTTTGTCCGTTTCCTTTCATGTCTGTCCATCTGTCTGTTGCTGATTATCTTTCTCCGTTCTGTGTCTTGTTGGTCTCACAGTGTTTCTGTGTCTTGCCATCCATCTGTCCGTATCACTGTTCATCTGTTTATCTGTGTTTTTGGCTGTCCATGCATATGTTCATTATTCCCTTCATCAGTGCCTATCTGTCCGTCTGTCCATCCACGATTTCATCTGTGCCTTGTCCGCCCGCCCGCACATTTTTCATCCTGTCTACCCGTTTTTTCCATCCGTCGTCTGCCTGTCTGCCACTGCATCCTCCTGCGCCAGCCGCTCATCACTCTCTCTTCCCCCGTACACACGCACACTGCGCACTTCCCCTCCTCCGACACTCGCCGAACATTTCCACTTTAAATTCATCTCCCGTTGCACCGTGCCGCCGCCGCCGCTGCTGCCTCGTTCGTGCGTGGGTGCGTGGGTGAGTGGGTGAGTGGGTGAGTGGGTGAGTGGGTGCGTGGGTGAGTGGGTGAGTGAGTGGGTGCATGGGTGGGTGAGTGAGTGGGTGCATGGGTGGGTGCGTGGGTGAGTGGGTGAGTGGGTGTGTAGGTGAGTGGGTGCGTGGGTGAGTGGGTGAGTGCGTGAGTGAGTGCGTGGGTGCGTGGGTGAGTGTGTGAGTGAGTGTGTGTGAGTGTGTGGGTGGGTGCGTGAGTGAGTGAGTGTGTGTGTGAATACGTGAGTGAGTGAGTGAGTGCGTGAGTGGGTGAGTGAGTGAGTGAGTGCGTGGGTGAGTGCGTGAGTGTGTGCGAGTGCGTGGGTGGGTCGCCGCCGCCGCCAATCGCTCGGGTGACTCATCCCCCTGCGGCGGTGGCGGTGGCGGCGGCGGTGGCGGTGCTGGCGCCGCTAAAGGGCGGGCGGAGCGCGACGGGCCCTGCGAGTGGGCGTACGGAATCGTACGCGCTGTGGGCGAAGCGGACGTACGGACGTGGAGGGGTGGGGGGGAGCAGAACGAGCGAAGCCTACGGGGTCGGCACGGCCAGTACCCCGCGTGGTGGCGTCACTCCCGTGCCGCCGTCTCCTCCTTTCCTGTGCCGGATCCAGCAGCTACTCCGATCGCAGTTTGCTCAACACAGTGGCTTTAGGTCTTCTCTTCCCCTAGATCACCAATCTCTAGGTTGCACTCCAATGCCGGGCTCGGTGATTTGGCCTCCTCTTCCATGACCTCCTCCTCTTCCTGACCTGCAAGTTTCTTACCCTATCCTCCTCCACCCTGAGCGTGTGTCCAACCCATCACAACCTCTTCCTCAATTAAAAATAAACAAATTCATGAAGACAACATTTTTTATCTTCTCAAAGATCAACTTGGACCAACAAGCCATCTTTTCAGTTGAGTCTTGCATTGGGATATTTGGCCAGATTAGTCTTCTTTATGTACTGCCAGCTCCTAGCAAATTGCAGGTTTCCCTCACTCTATGCGGGTAATCTATTTATAAGTGGTTTGAATTCGCTCTTACACGCGGCCATGCAGCCGCACGTGGGACACCGTTGTGTACTGTATGTGTAATGTGTGTGCTGTGTGTGTGTATTGTGTGCGTGCTGTATTTTTGTAATGTGTGTGCTGTGTTTGTATTGTGTGTGTGCTGTATTTGTGT
>CM025622.2:2404966-2416721 GCA_014621495.2 Entosphenus tridentatus | reverse complement strand
GGGTGTGGGGTGGGTGTGCGGTGGGTGTACGGTGGGTGTACGGTGGGTGTACGGTGGGTGTGGATGTGCGGTATGTCATTGGGGAGCGGGAGTGTTGCGGTTAGCACGCTGCGCTACGAACCCGGGGACCCGAGTTTGATTCCCGCTCACGACCAACGCCAGTGACGGTTATCTCAACCGAGTCTGGGCCTCCTCCCCTAGGTCGACTCGGCATCAAACGAGTACCCGGTGCGGTGTGTAAACATCGCCACTCGGGAGACAAAGGCGGCCGGGCAATGGTGCTGGCCACCCACCCCCTCGTGTGCCGTGCCGGCCTTCGTAGGTGCTACTCGCTAGCAGCAATTGCCTGTGAACAGTCTGTTACAGGCTACATGGGGGATCCTTGCGTGCCTGTGTGTGTGTGCGTGCGTGAGCTGCAACTGTGGAGAAAAGCAATAAAGTTATCCTGACGCCCACGGCTGCACCAGCCATTCATTTGTACACAACGCGGCGCGTGAAGGCGAGCGCTGTGCCTCCCCTAGGTCGACTCGGCCCAATGTGTACGCCGTGTCAAATGCCGCTGCCGCCAGCCACCCCCTCGCTGCTCGGCTCCAACCGCCCTTAATAGGCGCTCGCTAACAACACAGGGTTTGTGTGTGCATGGGGAGCGGTGGCGCAGCGGTTAGCGCGCTGCGCTACGAACCCGGCGTTTCCCCGACTGCGATTCCCGCTCGGGGCCAACATCGGTTACGATTGTCTTAATCGGTGCTGGGCCTCCCCTAGGTCTACTCGGCCTCAAATGAATACCTGGTGCGGTGTGTCAACATCGCCACTGGTGCTGCCCGCACCCACCCCCTCGTGTGCTTGCTGCGGCCTTCACAGTCTTATTGAAGAAACTTGCACCATTGAGATCGAACCAACGACCCCTGGGGTTGCCAGTCCAGTGCGCTGACCACTGCAGCAGCCCTGCCAGCATGCGCGTGCGCGTTATACATAATTGCCTTATCTTTTCTAAAAATAATTACAGCACACTTTACCCCATTAAACCCTTGCCTGCGTGCCTGCTTATCTGGACCAGATTAGCTTTTTTTCAACGCACGCAAAGACAAAGGTCCCCCGTGTAGCTCGTGCATGCTGTTGGGGCAAGTGCGCTTAATGAGCACCCGTGGTGTGGCCAGAACCGTGCCCCACCCGCCTTTGTCTTCCCCGCGTTGATGTTTATACACTACACCAGGGTGCACATTACGGCTGAGTCGACCTAGAGGAGGGTGGAGGCCTATGCTCGGTGCAAATGTTCGCCACTTAAGTGGCGGTGACGTCACCACGGCGTTTGTGCCAGGCTAGGTGTACCAACGACACGAGGCGAAGATTCCCCTGTAAAGTCTTGAACAGATCTCGGGGCGAGTTCTGTTTGCGAGCAGCACCTGTTCAAGCCAGCACGGCACACGAGGGTTGCGGGTGGCCACGCCCGGCCGCCTTTGTCTCCCCACCGCTCATCATGTTAACCACACACCGCGCCGGGCACGCGCTCATTTGAGGCCGAGTCGACCTAGGGGAGACCCAGAACCGGTCCGGATAATCGTCACCGGTGCCCGTGAGCGGGAACCGAATTTCGGGTTTGGCAGCGCGGCGCGCTAACCGCTGCGCCACCGTTCCTCGGTGTCGCGGTGGGACGCGTTGACGGCATTGGCCGCGATTCGTACCTGCGGTGTCGTTCGCCCTAAGTGCTCGCTGCCGATGCACGGAGGCGCGCTGACGTTCTCGTTCGCGGCAAAATCTTATTTGGCGCCGAGTGAATTTGCATTGTCGGGTTGCGTTGCGGGGGGGGGGGGCTGGGGGGCCGGGGGGGGGGCATATGGTGACGTTGGGTTCCAGACAGGCGGGGAACGTCTGGCTGACGTTCAAGAGTCCGAGTTGGAGAGTCGTGGACCAAACAAACAAAACGCGAAATGTAAATTCGCGGTTTTGCCGTGGCCCATCGCCGATGTCACGGGGTTGCTGCTGCTGCTGTTGTTGTTGTTGATGATGATTCATTAATTATTATTCACAGCAATATCGTTTGGGACAAAGGCTCCGAATGGAAACGCCTCTGAATGCAGGCCTCGCTTGCAGGGGCACAGGCAAAGGCGCAGGCCCTGCAATGGCTCGCTCACGACACTGCTGGCAGAAGGCCCACCGCTAAAATGTTATCTTAGACAGATTTATGTCGCCCCTTATTCCATGGCTCTTTACATAAACTCTAAAATTGTGCGTAAGATGATAGCGGTTTAAATAAAGAGTGGGTTTATTGTTTAAAGCTGCGGTGGTGACACAACAGGTGGGAGTGGTTATGGAGTGGATGGGGTAGTGATAGGGGTTGGGGTAGTGATGGGGGTTGGGGTAGTGATAGGGGTTGTGGTAGTGATAGGGGTTGGGGTAGTGATGGGAGTTGGGTAGTGATAGGGGTTGGGGTAGTAATAGGGGTTGGGGTAGTGATAGTGGTTGGGGTAGTGATAGGGGTTGGGGTGGTGATGGGAGTTGGGGTAGTGATAGGGGTTGGGGTAGTGATGGGGGTTGGGGTAGTGATGGGGGTTGGGTAGTGATAGTGGTAGGTTTGGTACATGCAAGTCATTGGTGTTGAGACCATCAGCTCTACCGCTGGGAATCTGGTTTACTTTTTGGTTCTTTCGGTAAAGTCTCGTTTCTGCGTGACTTTACCGAAAGAACCAAAGAGTAATTCCTGCAGTCACGAAAGCTTCAAATCAAATGTGGTTTCGTCATCGGCGACTGAAACTTGGAATCTAACGCAGGCCCTTTGTAGTGCTGGAGCCAAATTAGTGTCGTTTTACCCCAAGTCTGTCTATTCCGATTGTGTTATCATTTCCATGGGGTGAGATGAACGATATATTCGGTGCAAGTGCTGTCAGCAAGTGGCAACAACAACAACCGCCATTCGCCACTAAATGGCGGTGACATCACCACGACGCTTGTGCCAGGCTATGCGCACGTTGAGGCCACGTGAAGTGTCGAATGCCCGCTGTCAGGTGGTCACGGGACAGACCCAGTTGCCACGGGTCGACTGACTGAGATGACTGGCTGATGCACCACTTGTACCCCCTACTGTGCCAACTTGCTGTGCTTTATCGACCCGGTGCTCCGCTCGTTGTTGTGAGCGTCGCTCCTCTGCTCTCCGTTGTTGTTGGAGGGCGATTGCCTCCAACTGCCCAGTAGCGTCCTTCACGAGCCTCCTCCACAGAGGCCGATCTTGACACCGCTGGTACCAGTCATCGGGAAGTCCACTCAGCTCCACATCTTCCTGTACCACATCACTCCATCTCTGCTCTAGCCCGTGCCGCGCCCGTTTAACCCCCTCGATCCGGCCGAACAAAAGTTGTTTAGGAATGCGGTGGCTGGGCAACGCAGCCTTGCCTGCCGGAGGAACTTAACGATGGGACTTTGTCCAGATCTTTCAATGATTTGTTAGCTCCTCACACAATCCAGCCTGGTTAAACCCAGGATGGATCGTAGGCAGGCCAGCCGAAATGTTTCTAACCGGTGAAGATGTTCCATTAGGGGGGGTCCACGTTTGGCAAGCGTAGAGAAAGGAGGGAATGACCGTGGCCGAGAAGCCCTGAAGCTTCATGCGGAGCGACAGTCCAGGTAGCTTCCACACAGCGTTACGCAACCGATGAAAAGATAATGCCGTTCGACTGATTCGGAGTGAGACCTCTGCTGTCAAACCGGAGCCGGTCATAAGCACACTGCCCAGCTATGGGAAACTCCACTCTCTCTACAACTGCCCCAGCACCAATTGAGAGTTGTGGGGGTGGAGTGTCGGATGGTACAAAATACCCAGGCAGGTGCTTAGTTTTGGTGGGGCTGATGGTAAGGCCCCACCTCTTAGTGGCAAGCTCCAGGTTCAGCAGCAGCGCCTCCAACTCCTCTGAATGATCAGCAATTACCAGATCATTGCCATACATAACGTGGTTGACCAATAGGGAGCCATCCCTTGACTGCACCCGGGCATCGATCAGCCTCCCATTTAATCTGTACCAGGTGTAAATGCCTCCGGTACAGCCATCAAAGGCTTCACGAACTATGTGGTCGAAAAATATGTTAAAGAATGTGGGAGCCAGAGGACATCCCTGTCACATTCCAACGTGAACAGGGAATGGCTCCGACTCCCGGCCACGTAGTTTTTCCCGGGTCCGCGCACCATCATGAAGGTCCTTAATGATCGTGAGCAGAGGGTCAAGGACTCCGAAAGCACAAAGACGGACAGAAAATATGGCATCTGTGCAGGACTGCCCTTTTCTGCAATTGCATTGGGGCTCTGCAAGCCTCTCCTCAGCGTGCCTGGCACACTGAGGAGTGAGATGCCCCTGTAGTTATTTCAGTCTGTGCGGTCCCCCTTCTTGAAGAGGGGACCACCAGAGTATCCTTCCAATCCTGCGGAACCCGTCCAGTGGTCCAGACTTGTTATGATGTCATGTAGGGCAGTCTGTGCATAAACGGCACCCTCCCTCAGAATTTTGCTTGGGAGATCATCTCTGTCCGGTGCTTTTCCTGGTCTCTGACTATGGATCGCCTTCAGTACTTCCTCAGCAGATGGCACCTCAGCCAGCCACTCACAAGGGGTGACTTCTTCCAATATTTGAGACACCGCAGCCTCAGCAGGGTCATCCCCACTTTGCCCCACGATGTTTTCCAGGCTGAGGGATTTCCTCTCCCCCAGGCTCTCACAGAAATGCTCAGAACATTTGCAAGCTTGTTCTTTATGGTAATAAGTGTGGCGCTGCAGGTTACTTTTTTGATGGAGTTAAATAGCGATTCGTGATCGCGGGCCATTGAGGCAGACTCCATCTCCTCAGCAACCCGCGACCACCACCCATCCTTGCAGCGCCTCACGGCTCTCCGAACCTCCGAGCGAAGGCAATAAGCCGCCTCATTCTCAGAAGTGGGATGATGTAGACGATGAAAGTGGGCCTGTCGCTTTTTCTCAGCTATCCTGAACACCTCGTTTGTCAGCCAGGGTCTCTGGGGAGGTCTGGACCGTGTACCCAAAGCAGCCATTGCAGTTGCATGAGCCACAGTCCCAAACCTCGCCCATTTCTCCTCGGCATCTGGAGGAGTGGAGGACGATGCCAACCCAAGCCGCAAGCGATGATGAAATTCTTGCTTGCAACTTTCATCAGCTAGCTGTGACCAGGCCACTTTTGGTTTGAATTGGGTCCTGGGTGTACACCCACCACCGGAGTGGAAGAATGGCAGGCGCATCTTACAGATGACAAGTCGATGGTCAGTGGGCAGATCAGCTCCACGGTAGGTTCTGGTGTCAAGGACATGGGCCAGCATCCACTGTTCCGTCACTATGTAGTCCAGCAAATGTTCTTGCTTGAACCCGGCATGCATCCATGATGTTGTGTGGATGCGCCGATGCCGGAACAGTGTGTCGGTAATGACAAGCCCATGGGCTGCACAAAAATCTAGCAGCCTCCTAGCGTTGTTATTGAGCTGATCTGGCCATGCCTTCCAATCATTCCAGATCATGTGCCAGCATCATGACCAACTCGGGCATTGAAGTCGCCCAACAAGATGACTCTATCCCGTGGGGCCACTTTAGACAGCACCTGGCCTTGCCTGCATCCCTCCACAGATGTTCGTCTTCAGTGGAGGCATAAGTAACCACGACCACCACTCCTCGCCTTTGGTTAATGGGAATGTGAGCCCAAAGTAGCCTGGGGCTTACCGCTTCTCACACCTCACCACCACGCTCCCACGCCCCCTTAATTATTTTGTTCAGAAGAAGAGACACTCCCTGTTGTTTGGCAGTCTCCTGCCCCGAGTAGAGAACTGTCCACCCCTCGTGGTGGCAGGAGCCAGAGCCGGTCCACCGGACCTCCTGAATACCACTGAGATCCAGGCAGTATCGGTCCAGCTACCGACAGAGGAGTGGCAGCCTCTCCTCCGCAGTGAGCATTTTAACATTCCACGTGGCCACCCGCAGTGTTTTGTTGTTGTTTCTGGAGGAGCCCCGGGGGTAAGTAATCAGTCTCCTCGCTCCGCCAAATGGGGTTTGGCCAGGAGACGTCATAGACGCCTGTCCCTCCGGGGCCTCCGGCACAAGCTTAATTAGATATTTTAAACGCGGTTTTGTGGTAATTAATTGAAAGGTGGAGGGGTTACCAGCCTCCTCGCACCCATCCAGAGCCCCCATTTAGCCGCTGTGGTGGTCACAGACGCCATGAGGGGAGAGGCCAATCTAAATTGCCCCCCCCCCACGGCACTGCCCACCACAGCGTTGCCGTCCGGCACCAACAAGGAGGTAGGAGTTTGTTTTTGCCGGACACGCAGCACCTATGAAGACCGGCACGGCACACGAGGGGGTGGGTGGTCAGCCCACCACACCCGGCCGCCTTTGTCTCTCTCGCGGTGACGTTTTGTACACCGCACCACCAGGTACTCACTAGAGGCCGAGTCGACCTAGAGGAGGCCCAGGACCGGTTCATAAAATCGTCGCTTGAGTGTTGCCACTCGCACGGACGTTCACCACGACGTTTGTCACGCTCACGCGATCACGACACCCTCGCTCACTCGAGACCATGAGCTCTGTCGTTCACTGTCGCTGACACACACAGACAAAGATACCCCGTATAGCCCGACTAGACTGTTGGGGCAAGTGCTGTTAGCGAGCACCTACACACACGCACACACACACACGTGTTAACCCTGTCACGTAATAATGACTCGCACACTCATCCTCGCACGTAATCACCCACTCAATACATGGCGCACGCACAGCCGCTTGCACTGTTACAACAACAGCGATTGTGCCAGGCTAGGTGCGCTTTGAGGCCACGTGAGGTGTCGAAAGCTCGCTGCTGGCAGGAGGTCACGGGACGGACCCCAGGTGCCATGAATTTGTTAAATGAGATGCGCCAGCCGTGCTTTATCCGCCCGACCGCCGCTCGTTGTTGTGAGCGTCGCCCCTCTTGCTCTCCGCTGCTGTTGGAGTGTCGACTGCCTCCCAACTGTCCCCCCCCCCCCGTAGCGTCCTTCACGAGCCTCTTACACGTTTCGCTGCTGCACGCACCCAAATTCCCGCTCGCATTCCGTTTAATTCGCACACTCACTGACTCACCCTCTCGCCGGCTCACACTGCCGCTCGCTCGCCCACGCGCGGTCACGCGCATCAACCCCCGTGCGCCTCCCAGCGCCGACGCGCTCGTTTAAGGCCGAGTCGACCTAGGCGACGCCCGGCACAGTTTTCATGACACCGCTCGCAAAAAAAAAGGCGACCCTCTGCTGCCCGCAGCACAATATGTCGATGAAAGCTCACACCGTGTTGCCTTCTCCACCTCGTCTCTCTGCTCATCACCTCCCACCCCATCTCACATCATCATCTTCTCCCCCCCCCCTCCCCCCAAAGACAAAGATCCCCCGTATAGCCTTACCGTACTTCATGGGGCAAGTGCGGTTAGCGAATAGCATCCTATGAAGGCCGGCACGGCAAACGAGGGGGGTTGGGGGTGGCCAGCACCCCACCCGACCGCCTTTGTCTCCCTCGATGCGATGTTTACACACCGCACCAGGTACTCATTTGAGGCCGAGTCTACCTAGGGGAGGCCCCAGGACCAATTAAAATAGCCGTAACCGACGTTGGCCCGGGGGGAGTAAGCCCAGGGCCGGTTCAAGTATCCGCCACTGTTATTCATCGCGAGCGGGGTTCGAACCCCGGCGGTGGTCAGGTGGTTCGTGGCGCGGTGCGCTAACCACACGCGCCACCGCTCCTCCGCCACACCTCCCTCCTCATTCGTTCTCTCTCCCCAGCCCCCACCCTCATCCCGAGCTCATCCCTCACGCCCCCTCCTCCTCCTCCTCCCCCCCCACCACCACTCACCTCGCTTCGTCTCCCCTGGAGACGAAGCCAAAAAAGCGGAGCGAGCGTCACCTCCTCGGGTCTGACGTCAATGAAGGGACGAGTATAAAAGCGGCGGGAGATTCGCTCTCTCTTCGCTGAAGCTCTCCCGTGATCGCTCGCTCGCTCTCTCTCCACACACACACCACACACACACACAGCTGCGTGCGTGTGTGTGCGTATAGCGTAACACATTGCTCTGTCGGGAGCGGCGCGATCGTGCGGGCGAAGAAACGGCAGCTTGTACGCAGGGGACGGACGGACGCCTTCAATAGAGAAGGGGTCGGGGGGGTGGGTCTCTTTGAGGTCGCTGTCCCTGGTGCTGAAACAACACGGGCGAAAGGTACAGGGCGATGTTTGTTGTTGTTGTTGTGTGTTTGAGGCTCTTCGTCATAAGCGCTGTGTGCTGCAACACAGCCAGCCGCTGGGCCATCATGATGGATAATATAATTAAAGTGTTGTGTGCTTTGTCAACTGCTTTTCGCTGATATCCAAGGCTGTGTTAGGTGGCGAGTGGGTGCCGTGTGGATGGATTTTCTTGCGTGTGTTTACTGTGGCTATGTTTGTCGCTATGTATACCTGCCTGTGACTGTGTGTGTGTCTTTGTGTGTGCTCCTGGGGAGCGGTGGTGTAGCGGTTAGCGTGCTGCGCTATGAACCTGGCGACCCGAGTTCGATTCCCGCTCACGGCCAACACCAGTGACGATTATTTGAAACGGTCCTGGGCCTCCCCTAGGTCGACTCAGACTTAAATTGAGTCCATGGTGCGGTTTATAAACATCGCCACTGGGGATACAAAGGTGGCCGGGTGTGGTGCTGGCCACCCACCCCCTCGTGTACCGTTCCGGCCTTCATAGGTGCTCGCTAACAGCACTTGCCCCTACAGTCTGTTAAAGCTATACGGGGGACTTTGATCCTGTCTCCTGTATGTTGTGCGTGTGTCTTTAGCACTCTCGCTAGAGAGACAAAGGTGGCCGGGTGTGGTGCTGACCACCCACCCTCTCGTGTACCACGCCGGCCTTCATAGGTTTACTGTGTAGCGGTAGTGTAGTGGTTAGCGCACTGCGTCTCCGAAGCAATTGGACGCGAGTTTGATTCCCGCTCGCGGCCAATATCGATTGATGAATATCCGAACCGGTCCTGGGCCTCCCATTGTAGGTCGATTCAGTCGTAAGCGTGCATCTGCTGCGCTGTGTAAACAGCGGCGCTGGGGAGATAACGGCGGCCGGGCGAGATCATCACTATATAACCCACTCGGGTTCCGAGATTAACATTAATAGCTCCTTCAATCATAAAGGTTGTCCCGTACATAATGCTGCTGCTTCTGTTTGTCTCAGCGGTCTGTTTGATCAAAGCAACTCGATATTTAGCAGGGTTTACCACAACAAGCTGCATGTTATCGTCAATTCCACTGCACGTATCAGCGCTGCACGGCGGCAACGCTGTATGTTAATCCCGCATTGTCAAGATGTATGCGGGGAGATTTAAAATGCGTTCACGGGCATACCATTTTAATCTTAAATGCACGGAACACATTTTCGTACCGTCATGTTATCAACGGGTATATGAAAAAAACAATTATAACATTTACAGAGAGTCAATACGCTTGCCTACCTACACTTGAATAAATACGGCATCAACGTTCATATCTTTCACAGGAATTGCATGCAACTGGTGTGCGCATAACACGGTTGCTGAATACGAAATAGGTTAACTCTGAAGTCGTTTTTGCTCGTGCCGTGTGGTTTAACTTTGTGTTTAAATTCGTCCAAATGTTCATATTGGAAGGACCATTGCCGAGAAACGTATTTTACCTTTAATAAAAATGAATAAATAAATATTGCCTTTTATCTTTCTCCAGATAAATTCCACGGCGCTATATGCGGCTCTCGTTCAGAAGCGATCCGGCCACAAATGACATAGCTCAAAGAAGTGGCTCGTCACGTGGTAAATTATCGCAGATAAATAATGGAATCTATCAAGGCCACGGCGTTATTGACCAGTGCGTTGTTTTGCTTTGCTACAGGGGCTTAGTTCAGAATCATTCTGAACCATTATTACATCGGGTTTAAAAAAAAAAATCTGTGGGTTAAAAAATATGAATTCTACCAATTGTTGAGAACATTTGTATCAGTGGGATATGATTAGTCGCCATCTCTGTACAGCTTAGAGACTTGTGTGTGTGGGGGGAGGAGGGGGGAGCGGTGGCGCAGTGGTTAGCGCGCTGCGCTATCGTCACCAGGAAGACAAAGGCGGCCGGATGTGTGTGTGTGTGTGTGTGTGCTCGTCATACGACCCGCGTCGTGTGCTGAGCCGGCCTTCATAGGTGCTCGCCAACAGCACGCACTTGCCCCAGCAGTCTGTTAAAGGCTACACGGGGGATCTTTGTCTATGTGTGTGCGTGCGCATGGCTACATCCATGTGTGCGTTCATATGCACGTGCCTTCGCACGCCTCCTATACACGTCACACCTATCAACGTGTGTGTGTGTGTGTGCATCGTTCGTATGAGTGCGTGCGCGTGTTTAATAGGCGCTCGCAAACAGCGTTTGCCCCCTAATCTATAATGCAACACGGAGGGACGCATGTGTGTACGCGTGAGACACGCACGGTCGGGTCTTGTTCTGGCCACGAACCCCTCGTATAATAATAATGATTATAATACAAGTCTCGATAACCCAAAAATATGTGCTCGCAGACAGGAATTCTCCACAACAGCCCGTTTATAGCAATGTTCGAGAGACGCAGACAAAATAATAAAACACCCGCTGATTTGTAAAGAGAGCGGAGCGCATTTCCCTTATTAGGAGATGCTATAAATAACTCAGCATTTGCGTCACGTTGACGTCATTACTGCAATCTCCCAGCAGAGAGGCCATATGAGTTAGATTCCTGGCCATTCATTCATGAAAATACATCGTGTGTACTCATTGATGGGGGAAAAAAAGTCGAGTTAAATGAATTCATTGATACATTTCTGGACTCGATCAAGTTTCTCGACTCGGTCATACGATGCTATCGGATTCGTGTCGAATAATTAATGATACTCATGAATAAAATAAAATATTCATTCAAAGCAGAATGTTAGTTATTGATTCGATGAATAAAACATTCATTTTAATGAATTTTTTTTTAATGGAATAGAAACAAATTGATAGGAATCTTAAATAATTTCGGTCATATTGACTTTAATTTAGACTAATATAAAAAAAAATCTCTGACGCAGTCCACAAAATATTTTGTTAATGAATTAGCACTTTAAAATATTTATTTATTTATTCTCAATCTATAAATCAGTCGACTAATTGTATTTAAAACGCACCGTGACGTCAACTGTCCGCAAGTAATTAATTGAAATCTAACCAATACAAAATAATTTAATCTGCTAAATTAATACATTATTCACACATTGATGATTATGACGGTGAACGGAAGCTTTTAATTGAGCAGGTGATATTAAGTGGATGATGATGCTGCTGCTGATGATGCTTAATCGATTATGTAACTTAGCCTTCTCCACACGGCGATCCATTTATAGATACCCTACTCATTTCCCATGAACTCCGACTCGTTCTTGTTAACCTCACCTGACGTCATCATCGGAGGCTGTACGCAAAGCACGAGACGTGTCCGGGCGAAGGGTTAACAGATGCGGCGAGTCCATTGAGATTGATGGTGTTCATGTCTCTTGAGGATTTATCCCAATCAACTTAGTGGGGTATCTATAAATGGACCAACCTGTGTGTGTTATAAATAAGTGGAGGGGAGGGGGGGGGAGCGGTGGTGTAGCGGTTAGCGCGCTGCTCTACAAACCCGGCGACCCGAGTTCGATTCCCGCTCACGGCCAACACCAGTGACGATTATCTGAACCGGCCCTGGGC
>CM025622.2:2339142-2350979 GCA_014621495.2 Entosphenus tridentatus | reverse complement strand
CTAACCACTACACTAACCACTACACTACCGATGAGACAAAAGACAAAGATCCTCCGTAATGAGGCCGCACACACAGACGCGTACACACACACACACACAAGGTACAAACCGCACCTACGATTAGCACGGTTGGCTACGTACGGTGCGATAGAAGTTCAACACACACACACGCACTACATGTTTATACACGTTAATGAACGGGCTGAAGGGCATCTTAATTGCAAACGCCGTTTGTACGCGTCGCACAAGCATTCCTGAACCACACAGATGTCTGCGGATGGCTTCTGATCTGTCCGCAGAGCAAAGACAAAGATCCCCCGTATAGCCTTAACAGACTGTTGGGGCAAGTGCTGTTAGCGAGCACCTATGAAGGCTGGCACGGCACACGAGGGGGTGGGTGGCCAGCACCACGCCCGACCGCCTTTGTCTCCCTAGTGGCGATGTTTACACACCGCACCAGGTACTCATTTGAGGCTGAGTCGACCTAGGGGAGGCCCAGGACCGGTTTAGATAATCGTCACGGGTGTTGGCCGTGAGCGGGAATCGAACTCGGGTCGCCGGGTTCATAGCGCAGCGTAGCGCGAACCGCTACAACACACGCACATATGTGTATTATTTTACGAATAAGCGCAGATAAACATTGGCGATCAAACAAAGACGGTGGCCACATATATGCGCTTCTGCGGCCGTCTGGAACGCTCTTCCTTCCGATATTAGGAAGCCACTGGAGCTAGGCACTTCTAAATCATCATCATCATCATCTAGATTGGCAAACTCATTTACGTTTTAGAACTGCTTTGTGTGTTTCGTTCGCTGTCCTTCCCCAGCACCTCCGATTAGCACGGTTGGCTACGTACGGTGCGAAAGAAGTTCAACATACATGCATGTACGACGACGTATTCTGCTGTGTGGGGGGGGGGGGGGTATTTAAGCATTTGTAAATGTAAATCCTTAATTTCCCGTTTGCCTGATTTAAACCCCACGCGAGATCCTTTGAAGGCAGACGAGGGATGGCAGATTTTGAGAGTCTGAGTCATCGGCCTGCAGCTGGAGTTGAACTCAGGTTGCCGCGCTCTGCAGCGGTAAACGCATGACAGACAGAGAGAGAGAGGCGAGAGAAAGCAATGAGCGGCCTTGCCGAAGCTGTGTTAAGTGCTGGACGTGATTCCCCCTTGAAGTAGAACGCCCTTTGTTCCATCATCGTCATCATCATTATCTGATTGTTCTCAAGATCCGTCTGAACCTGGCAGTTGTCTTCATTTATCAATAAGGCAGATC
This sequence comes from Entosphenus tridentatus, assembly GCA_014621495.2. Taxonomy (NCBI): domain Eukaryota; kingdom Metazoa; phylum Chordata; class Hyperoartia; order Petromyzontiformes; family Petromyzontidae; genus Entosphenus; species Entosphenus tridentatus. The sequence continues at coordinate 2,349,701 of CM025622.2, read as the reverse complement.
CCCCGTGTAGCCTCAACAGACTGTTGGGGCAAGTGCTGTTAGCGAGTAGCACCTATGAAGACCGGCACGGCACACGAAGGGGTGGGTGGCCAACAACACCAGCCACGGCCGCCTTTGTCACCCCAGTGGCGATGTTTACACAGCGCACCAGGTACTCATTTGAAGCTAAGTCGACCTAGGGGAGGGTCCCAGGACCGGTTCAGATAATCGCCACCAGTGTTCGGCCGCGAGCGGGAATCGAACCCGGGTCGCCAGGTTCGTAGCGCGGCGCGGCGCTAACCGTTACACCACCGCTCCCCACACACGCGAGAAACACTCTCACCCACACACAAGATGCCTTCAATTGCCACCGTGCAAAACGCGGTGGCGTTAATCTCGCCGCCGTGGCACCTGTCAATCATCTCCCAAACTCAAGCGCGCCGTCGCAGGCTCTTCACCCCGCACGCACGTCCACGGTCAATTCAACGCTGCATCCAGGACTCTTCCGAAGCCGCGGCCGCCTCGCGCGATAACCCACAAATGTGAATCATTAAACACAGCACTGGCAAACACGAATTTATTTCATAGCTCCATCTCACACCGGTGTACGAGTTTCCTTTGCTTGGTTGCAACTCCATTATTCTTGGCCGTCGTTCGCCAATGCTTTTTTGGCAAAGCGTTCGTACCCGAGTCCACGACTTAAACTTTGTATTTTGGTTGATAGATGAGGCCCATCGAGCTGTGTGGCTCTATTCTTGGTTATGTCGGTAAAGTCACGGAGATAGGAAATAAACAAATTAAAATAAAAAAGAACAATTAAATATTTTTCTAAATAAATTTTTTATTAAAAAGAAAAATTATAAATAGAAAATAATTAAAGCAAAAAACTCACGACGTTTCGATCGCAACAGAAGCGGTCTTCATCAGGCGAAGATAATTTTTTATTTTATTTTTATTTGTTATTTTTTATTTTCTATCTACGTGACTTTACCGAAAGAACCAAGAATATGAATTCCTGCAGTCACGAAAGTTTTAAGTCAGAATTTCATGTGCAGCTCTTTTTCAGGAGCGACCTGGCCACAAATGATAGTGGCCTACCGTCGTGTGGACAATTTCAGCTGCTAAATACACGAAGCGCACGCGGGTTCTGGATGTGGAGGGAAAAACCGGAGGACCCGGAGAAAAATCCACGCGACCACGGGGAGAGAGAGACACGCAAACTCGAAATATACAGTAGCAGGCGTCAAGGTCGGGGTCGAACCCACGACCTCCTGTATACCAGGCGAGGTAGTTAACATCTCCTAACCACCGTGATGATGATGAGAGAGAGAGACACGCAAACTCGAAATATACAGCAGCAGGCGTCAGGGTCGGGGTCAAACCCAGGACCTCCTGTGTACCAGGCGAGGCAGTTAACATCTCGTAACAGAAACCCTCTTACTCTTCTTACGACAGAAGTTTTCTGATTAAATGTCCTTAAGTTGCTGTGCATGTTCCCAAACGGGCATGCTCCTCTTCTCGAACCCGTCGATTGTAACTCGAAGCATAATTAATCCCCACGCTCCTTTGCAGACTTGTCATAGTTTTTGTTCTACAGTACCAAGAATAAACCCAAGAATATGAATATGAATATTCTACAGTACTGTGTGTCTATGTATATTGTTGGTGAATAACGTTTCTGAACCGTCCGATATGAACTCGGTAACAGAGCAATCGAGGGTGAAATCCAAAATACTCTCTCGGGAAGGCACGATAAGGAGTTTGTCTTGGCGAAATGACAAAGATCCTTCTAGGAGTGACACTTGCAAGTGCCTGCCAGTCAAGGCTTAGTCGGCTTCATGTTATGACTCCAACTCTCTGGACTTTCTACGTGCTGCAAAGAAGGGCCATCGGCCGAAACGTCGCCTCTTATATTTGTTTTCCTTTCAATGCCATGATAGTGTTCTTGACGAACGCTTTGAATTTTTTTTGTTTGCGTGATACCAGGCATAGATCGATTTAGTTCATCATCGTCAGCAAAAGTGCATTCCTGTCAACCCCTTATCAGTGCCTTACCTTTTTACAAACCAATTCAGACCTTATTGGCCAGCCCGTGCCCCTTATTCATCTCAACGTTCATCCGACAAAGTCCCATCACAAGGGAGAAACACAAACAAAATAGACAAGAAAAAATGTTGCCCGTATTGAAACGGCTGTACGGCGTAATGACCCGAAAACTCAGTTTCCCTCTACAAAAATACGGGGTAAACCGTGTGGGTTGACAGCTATTGAAGTATCGTCCATCAACATATTTACATTAGCAGCCGCATTATCAGCGTCATCATCGTCATACCTGCTGTGAAGGAGGGTCATTGCCCGAAACGTCGCCTATTAGAGACGTTTTCATTCTAAGGCCACAGTGTTATTGACAAATGTGTTGAGTTTTATTATTATTAAGAGTGCAAGGGCACCACTGCCAATGCAGTGTCACCAAACTCCGTGTACAAAATAACTGCAAGGCAAACTGGAGCAGACGAATTAGGGCATGTGACGTCCATAACAAACCACTTGAACTTGTTTTAGGACTACATCACTTTTAAGGCCAGTTGATGAATATTTCCCCAACCGAGGGGACGAGAGAGGACTGTTTGAGATCCCTACGGTGAATTGTGGCACGCGCGTGCCAAAATAAAGCACAGCACAAGCTGAAGAAATACAACAACAGCAGCAGCAGCAGTAACAGCTACACGGCCCAACCGCAGAAACCCCCACGAAGTAAGAACGCAGATAGATTTGTACATCAGCCTGTGAGTGAATTGAAAGTTTTCATTCCAACCACAACCCCCCCCGCCCCGGTCAGCCACTTATATGGGCCCCCCCCCCACACCCCAAACAAACAGCAGAAATTGAGGACGCAATGTCGAGTGTTGTTGTTGTTTGGACTCGGCTCGATAATTTTTTGGTGGCACCGATTCGCGTTGGCAGTCAGCGGCACGCGCGCGAACGGCCGCAATGGGTGTATGTGGCGACTGGTAATGGTGACGTGGCGATTGGTAATGGTGATTTCATGATACGATAACATCAAATTTCGCGATACGTTATCACCAAATTAAACGATACGATATCGTCAAATTTCATAGCACGATATTATTAAATTTCACAATACATCATCTGATTTTCTGATACGATATCATCTGATTTCACGATACAATATCATCTAATTTGACGACAAGTTATCATCAAATTTAACGATACCATATCTTGAAATTTCACGATACCATAGCATACAATTTCACGATGCGACATATATTTTAATTTCACGATACGATATCGTTAAATTTCACGACGACAACTATGCCAATATAAGTTTCCCTTGACTACGTCATGTGTGTTGTTGTTTTGCATTGGCGCTTCGCTGCACAGAATAAAGATTGCCTCACGGTTATTCAACGCGTGTAAGCCACACTCGCAGTTAGTGTCACGAGATATAATAATTTAAAAAAATACGGAAATTATGGCATCATATAATTACAATACCATCACGTACTCTGAAAGAACATTTTGCAAAGCTCAATTTTTATGTGGCTCACAGCCATTTATTTACCACTATTATTTCTGGCTTTGTTAATTCCGAAATATTTTTCCAGATGTTTATTTTTTTGAAGGATATTATTTATGCGTCTCCAGTGTCCCGTATATCGCACGGCATCTCGCATAAGTTACGGCCATGTGACGTGGACGTTACATTTCAAATACCTTGGCAGTATTATCTCGAGTGGTGCTTCCCTCGATCAAGAAATATCAGTCGAATTGTGAAAGGCAAGCCTGACTATATGGAGACTTTAACCATCACACCATCAACAACTGTCAACAAAGCATATTTGATAGACAATTCGCCCGTGATAGCATTCAATCTCATGCGGGACAGTCTACCGCAGATGCATTAAGAGCCTTGCAATATTGCACAGACAAAGACCAAGATCCCCCCTATAGCCTTAACAGACTGTTTTGGCAAGTGCTGTTAGCGAGTAGCACCTATTAAGGCCAGGCACGCATAGGGGGTGGGTGGCCAGCACCACGCCCGAGAGCCTTTGTCTCCCCTGTAGGGATGTTTACACACCGCACGAGGTACTCATTTGAGGCCGAGTCGATCTAGGGGAGGCTCCAGGACCCGGTTCAGATAATCGTCTCTGAGGTTGGCCGTGAACGGGAATCAAACTCGGGACACCGGGTTTGTAGCGCGGCGCGCTAACCACTACACTACCACCCCCTACAAAGACGCACACACACACATCCATTCTCATTGTGTAGCCACGGGTACAAGAGTTGCTAGTCGTGTAAGAAAAATACTCGGAACGAAATAATGGACACAAGATCGTTATTCACTGTTAAAAATGCAACACGATACGTTTTAAAAATGTTTATAATTTTACTACGAATTGATAAACTTACATTTTAAAAAATCATGAAGAGCGGCACCTCGAAGCGCGTTGCAATAATATGACGATAATAATCTTTGTCATGGAGGAAAATGCGGCTTTGTCGAACGCGTGTTTCGGCTCTGCAGGGTTTACCGATTGAGGTCTGTTTCCCGTAACACGCGAGGTGACGTTTCGGCTATACGCGGGTGGACGCTACTAGGATTCTCAATTTATCACGCAGGCTTTCGCGACCAATATTATCCATAAGAGGTTTCTGGGATTACATGACGTCAAAATATAAATGTGTCGTGAAAGCCGCCACCACCCGACACAGCCAATCAGTAAGGTTCGTCACGTAAACAGAACGTGCCAATTCGTTACTAGTACAGCACTCAGCGGTGTGTTGGAGAGCCAAGCCACAACATTTACTGTTCGAGTTCGACGTTTCGCCAGTAATTACAACGAGCATCATCAGGCGATGGCCAGGATTATCATCTCCGCTGCTGCACAAGGGCACGAAGCAAATTCTCGTTGCCGCATGCATCGAACGGTCCAGTTCGTTGAGGCCTTTTAGTCAATTCGATTCGCCTCGATGGCGAATGTTAAACGTTCTAGCGACTTGTGTGTGTCGAGGAGGGGTGGGGGGGTGACGGCGGGCTGGGAATTCAGTGTCAGCGGCGAGCGCTGGGCGTGAGTGCCGCGGTGCGGGAAGACTGATGGAAACGGGGAGTTTGCGTTAAGGCGAAGTTGATACTAAGGAGTGCACACACGCACGCACGAGCACACGGGAAGTGGAGTGCGAGTCGGCGTCCTCGAGAGCAATAGCAAGGGTGGGAATCTTGTAGAATTATCTTATTGGTTCTTTCGGTAAAGTCACGTAGAAGAGAAATAATAAAACAATAAAAATAAAACATAATAAAATAATTCTCACGACGTTTCGGCCACAACGCAAGCAGCAGTCCTCAGGTGAAGAACAGGTCTGTCGGAAAGACAGCTGTCGTGAGAATGATTTTATGATGTTTTATTTTTATTATTTCCCTTCTAGGTGACTTTACCGAAAGAACCAAAAAGATAAAGAAACGGATAAAATGAAGACACGCAGACACAAAGAGACGCGCGTCTGCTCTTGTGAATGATCGCAGCATCACGGCACTCAGGAGCTAAATGACAATGTCAGGGTCTGCTCGCCACGACGAGAGGTCAGAGATTTCGACACACCGAGACGCGATCACGTGGAAACGCAGAGAGACAACACACAAAGACAAAGATCCCCCGTGTAGCCTTAACAGACTGTTGGGGCAAGTGCTGTTAGCGAGCACCTATGAAGGCCGGCACGGCACACGAGGAGGTGGGTGGGTGACCAACACCACGCCCGACCGCCTTTGTCTCCCTAGTAGCGATGTTTACACACCGCACCAGGTACTCATTTGAGGCTGAATGGATCTAGGGGAGGCCCATGACCGGTTCAGATAATCGGTTCGGATAATAATCATTCACACATGTTCATGCACACACACACACGCGATCTGTTGGGAGTCACTACTTTTAGCGAGTACATATGGGTCGGTACCACGCCCAGCTGCCTTTGTCTCCCCAACTGGTACTCGTCACTGGGTGTTGGTGGCCGTGAGCGGGAATCGAACTCGGGTCGCCGGGTTCGTAGCGCTAACCGCTGCACCACCGCTCCCCAACACACACACACACACTGACATACACACACACACACGCGCGCCTGCGCACACACGCGTACACACAGACACGTACACACGTGTAAGCACACAAGTTGAGTCGGTCTCTTTATTTGAACGTCATATCCACACACCGTTGGGCTAAAGCAGTGAACTATTTGTCTTTTGTCAACGTGACACTTTTTTGCTGATTGGCCGTGTCGGGTGGTGGAGGGTTACGACACATTTGTAAATAACGCGATCTAAACCCAAACACGTTTATTTGAACGTCAGATCGGGGACTAATTGAGCGCACTTCCGACTAGCGCGGTTGGCTACGTACGGTGCAAAAGAAGTTAAACGTACATACAAGTGTTTACGTGTTCAACCTTAATTTATCTTCTTGGTTTTTTCGGTAAAAACCAAGAAGATGAATTCCTGCAGTCACGAAAGCTTTAAATCGAAACCTTAATTTAATTCACGTAAATATTGACCGCAATTAGTGCATACGTATGTGTTTGTGCAGCGTCTGCGAGTAGCTCATAGCACTTGCTCCAACAGCCTATGCAGTCTCACGGCCAACATCAGTGGCGAATACTGTATATGAACCTGTCCTGGGCCTCCCCTAGGTCGACTCAGCCTCAAATGAGTAGCTTATGCGGTGTGTTTAAAACACCGCCACCGGGGAGACGAAGGCGGCCGGGTGTCGTGCCGGCCTTCATAGGTGCCACTCGCTAACAGCACTTGTCCCAACAGTCTGATAAAGGCTATAGGGGGGATCTTTGTATATATATATAAACGCGTGCCGTCATTTACATAAATATACGTGTGTTTGTAAGTGTTGATATAAGTTTGTTGGAGCATTACGCGTATATCCTGATATAGAACGACGTTACATTTTACACATTTATGAATCGGTCGCTTGTAAGATTCCGACACGCAATATATATAGAGAGTACAGTGCAGTTATCTTCAATTGGCATGGGTTTTGTTGTTGGCACAATTGTGAACCCAATGCCTCTCTGCATCCGGCCCAGGTGGCCCAGTGGTAAAGGGAGCGGTCTGTACTCGAAAGGTTATGAGTTCAAATCCCGGTCGGGTGAAGGTGGACCACCCACCCCCCCCCTCCCTCCACAGGGGAGAGAGAGGCTGGGGGATGGTCGATAAAACAGGTACCACTTCGTGCAGAGCGCACCGAGAGTTGTTCTATGGATAGACTGGCCCACGGATTTAGGAATGTGGAATTCCCACCACTGGCTCTGCAGGGGCTGTGCATGGGAGGTGAACAGCAATGCCCCCCCCCCTCCCCCACGATGCTAACTCGAGCCCCTGATTCTGCGTCGCTCAAAAAACGTTGTGTATCTCTCTCTCTTCGGTGCCTCCCCTTACACTTTCAAAGGATCATGAACAAAACCGACATCATTTTTTGCGTGAATACCGACCATTCAAACTGGTATCCGACCGACAGCTTGGACGCGTGGATCTGTCTGCAAGACAAGCTGCCTCTAGGCAGTCCCCTGGGCTGAACAAATGCGCTTTGAAATGTTTCATTGAGTTATGGCCGTAATTCTTTTTTAAAACATTTTTTACAATTTTTTTTGTTGCTATACGTGCTGGCCATTTGCTTAGGCTGTGGTGAGTTTCATATTCTCGTGTGCGAAATTTACGTCCACTCAGCATTAAATGAGTGCCTGGCGTGGTGTGTAAACATTAGCATTGGGGAGACAAAGGCGACCCGGCGTGGGGTGGGGGTCACCCCCCCCCTCGTGTGCACTGCCGTCCTTCAGGTGAGCTCGCTAAATGCACTTGCCACAACAGTCTGTTGAGGCTAGACGGGTGGGGGCGATCTTTGTATTTGTCTTAAGTATGTATGTGTGTATGTGTGTGTATGTGTTTGGGGGGAGCGGTGGTGTAGCGGTTAGCGCGCTGCGCTATGAACCTGGCGACCCGAGTTCGATTCCCGCTCACGGCCAACAGCAGTGACGACTATCTGAACCGGTCCCGGGCCTCCCCTAGGTCGACTCAGCCTCAAATGAGTACCTTGTGGGATGTGTTGGCCACCCACCCCCTCGTGTGCCGTGCCGGCCTTCATAGGTGCTCGCTAACAGCACTTGCCCCTACAGTCTGTTAAGGACTGTAGGGGCAAGTGTGTATGTGTGTATGTGTGTATGTGTGTATGTGTGTGGAATTGATTTAAGTTCTACCGGGCATGAGTTGGAGCGGTGGCACTATGGTTAGCGCACTCGTGCACATGCGCTCACAGATAAAACACGAGAAAAGCGACAGTCTATATACAATGCGTCTCTGTGTGCGTGTTACGTGGCCTGCGTGTGTGTGGGGGGAGCGGTGGTGCAGCGGTTAGCGCTACGCTGCGCTACGAAGCCCGCGACCCGAGTTCGATTCTTGCTCACGGCCAACTTCGCTAACTATTGTATCGACCAGTCCTGGGCTTCCACTAGGTCGACTCAACCTCAAATAAGTCCCTCGGGCGATGTGTACAAACATCGCCACTGGGGAGACAAAGACGGCCGGACGTGGGCGCTAGGCACCCCCTCCCCCCCGTGTTGCCGTGACGGCCTTCACGAGTTCTACTCGCTAACAGCACTTGCCCCAACAGTCTGTTAAGGCTATGCGGGGGATCTTTGTCTTTGTGTGCGTGTGTCGGCATCTGCATACACGCAGCGTTTGACAAAGGTCCCCCGTGCAGGCTGCACAGACTCTTTGGTGCAAGTGTTGTTAGCAAGCACCAGTATATATAGTACACAGTATACGCACGGTACAGTACACACACGTACACTTGAGTAAGTCTACATGCGTACATGGGTGGATTCGTGCGCACGTTTCTGCGTGTGTGTATGTGTGTGTATGTGTGTGTATGAGTGTGTATGTGTGTATGAGTGTGTATGAGTGTGTATGTATGTGTGTATGTGTGTGTGGGGGGAGCGGTGGTGTAGTGGTTAGCGCTACACTGCGCTACGAACCTGGCAACCCGGGTTCGATTCCCGCTCACGGCCAACACCAGTGACGATTATCTGAACCGGTCCCGGGCCTCCCTTAGGTCGACTCAGCCTCAAATGAGCACCTGGTGCAATGTATAAACATCGTCACTAGGGAGACAAAGGCGGCCGGGCGTGGTGTGGCCGCCCACTCCCTCGTGTGCCGTGCCGGCCTTCATAGTTGCTCGCTAACAACACTTTCCCGAACAGTCTGTTAAGGCTATACGGGAGGTCTTTGTTTTGTACGTGTGTAAGGGGAGCGGTGGCGCAGTGGTTAGCGCACTGCGGTACGAACCCCCAGAACCGAGTATGATTCCCAGGGTATCTTTGTCTTTTGCTTCACGCCTGTGCGTGTGTGTATTCGGGTGTAGGTTCTGTGCGTGCATGGTGCCTGTGTGTGTATTCATTGTGCCGTGATATTATAGTTACAGCACAATATTACAGCTCGATCCGTTTCACATCAAAATGTAAATTTGGAGTTTTGCCCAATTCCATCCGATCAAACGTAAATGCGTTCACGTTAACCTCCTGCTGCCTCCTAAACAATTAACCGATGAATCAAACGATCACTTCCAACTCCTATTCATAGGTCCAGTGGCTAACGCTACTAACGCCAGGCACTAACACCATTCCCCTAACGCGACTAACGCCCACGCCACCTCTACCCACAATACCATCCCTGGCGCTAACGTCCTTGCCCGACTCCAACCCTACCCCCTAATACTACCCCCTAATACTACCCCCCAACACTACCCAAAAAATACCCCAATTCTACTCCTACCCCAAATACTACCCCGCAATACTACCCCAAACACTACCCCCAATACTACCCCTACCCCAAACACTGCCCCCAATACTAACCGTACACCACACAATAGCCCGAATACTAACTATACCCCAAACTCTACCCCCAAAATTAGCCACAACCACCAACATTAACACGAATCCTACTAGTGATAGGTTTTTACCCTTTCAACTGGTACAAAAACTGACACCTTTATACAAGGCATCATGTTTGCAATAACCACAACACAAGCAGTCAAAATGCAAACAAAAAGAAACAACTCTGATAATGATAATGATATGCACTGTCCTTGAAGTTGATTGGTCCTATTCTCAACTTTAATCCTACACCTAATATTGACCCTACTAACCTATCCCAAACACCACCGCTAATCCCTATCTATAACACTAACAACTATAGACCCGTGGGCAGAGATTCACCGTGATCACTATTCGGGCAATCGGAAATATATTCATGATGACGTGGCGGTGAAACCGACGAAAAACACGGATCTCTTCCCTAGCAGCTGTCTGTGCCACGCGAACCTTTTTGTAATTAACCAGAATATATATAAAAAATACTTCAAGAAGTGACTTTTTAAATTGCATCGCCGGCCCAAAGCACTTCAGTAACTTTCGATTTAAAGCTTTCGTGACCGCAGGGATTCATCTTCTTGGTTCTTTCGGTAAAGTCACGTAGAATGGAAATAATAAAATAATATAAAATAAAATAA
>CM025622.2:2307978-2321401 GCA_014621495.2 Entosphenus tridentatus | reverse complement strand
ACACACACACTCATACACACACAAAGACTCACAATCACACACACACTTATACACACACAAAGACACGCAAATCACAAACACACACACACTCATACACACACACAAAGACACACACTCACAATCACACACACAATCACACACACACACACAAAGACTCACAATCACACACACACTCATACACACACACAAAGACACACACTCACAATCACACACACAATCACACACACACACAAAGACACGCACTCACAATCACACACACATACACACACAAGGACACGCAACCCACAATCACACACACAAAGACTCACAATCACACACAAAGACTCACAATCACACACAAAGACTCACAATCACACACACACTCATACACACACAAAGACACGCACTCACAATCAAACACACACTCATACACACACACAAAGACACACAATCAAACACACACTTATACACACACACACAAAGACAAGCACTCACAACCACACACACACACACTCATACACACAAAGACACACAATCACACACACACTCATACACACACTCATACACACACAAAGACATGCAACTCACAATCACACACCCACAAAGACTCACAAACACACTCATGCACACACAAAGACAACTCTCAAAGACAAAAAACAAACAAATATTCCATAAATCGTCTTACAGTCACATACCGACACTCATACATACATATGAAAGACAAAGATCCCCTGTATAACCTTGGCTGACTGTTGGGGCAAGTGCCGTTTTGCGAGCACCACCACCTATGAAGGCAGGCACACCTCGAGGGGCCGCCTTTGTCTCCCCGATTCTGTTATTGACAAAAGGCACCAGGTACTAATTTAAGGCTGAGTCGACTTAGGAGACGTACAGGACCGGTTCGAATAATCGTCACTGGCGTTGGCCGTAAATGGGATACGAACTCGGGGTTCGTGGCGCAGCGCGCTAACCGCTGCGCCACCGCTCACCGCACGCGCACACAAACAAAGACAAAGATCCCCCGTACAGCCTCAACAGACTGTTGGGGCAAGTGCCGTTAGCGAGCAGCACCTGTGAAGGCCGGCACGGGCACACGAGGGGGTGGGTGGCCAGCACCACGCCCGGCCGCCTTTGTCTCCCCGAGTGCTGACGTTTACTGCACTCCGCGGCGGGTGCTCGATTTGAGGCTAAGGCGACGTTTGTGAAGCCCAGGACCGGTTCGGATATAATCGTCGCTGGTGTTGGCCCTGAGTGGGATGCGTACTCGGGTAGACCGTTTCGTGGAACAGCGCGCTAACCACTACACCACCGCATCTGCGCACACACACACACGTACAGACATAGGGTGCTCGCTAACAGCACTTGCCCCTAAAGTTCGTTACAGACTATGCGGGGGACCTTTGTCTTTGTGCGAGTATGCACATGCGTCTTATTTATCCCTGTGTTAAGTGACTCGCATCTGTGTGTCCGAGTGTTTGTACGCCTGTGTGAATGTATGTATGTATATCTATGTGTGCGTGTGTAGGATCAGTGATGTCGCCTTTGTATTTGTTTTAATAATGTTAATTTAAATAGATATATTAACACGCATTGTTTTGCTGTGTTCACTGTGGTGTGTGAGCTGGTCAACGTGTGTGTGTGTGTGTGGGGAGCGGTGGTGTAGTGGTTATCGCGCTGTGCTAAGATACCTGGCGGCCCGGGTTCGATTCCCCGCTCACGGCCAACACCGGTGATGATTATCAGAACCGGTCCTGGACCTCCCCTAGGTGGACTCGGTCTCAAATGAGTACCTGGTGCGGTGTAAACATCGCCGCTAGAGAGACAAAGGCGGTCGGGCGTGATGTTGACCACCCACCCCCTCGTGTGCCGTGCCGGCCGTTATAGGTGCTCGCTAACAGCACTTGCCCCTACAGTCTGTTAAGGCTACACGGGGGATCTTTGTATTTATCTTTGTAGCGTGTGTGCGTGTCCCTCTATACAGATATATGTCCTTGTGTCTGTTCATGCGTCTGCGTGTTCGTTACGTTTTCTGTTGTTCTCCAGCCAACTGTGTAGTTACGTCTCAACAACGTCTGTGTGGCCCCCCCCCCCCGTATCCATACCGATGTCTGTCTCTCAAATGTGTCTCAAATGTGTCTCACTCGTGTCTCACTCGTGTCTCTCCGCCTCGTTGTCCGAATCGAAGGTGTCTATGTGGTCCCAAACGTCTGCGCATGTATCTCTCCCTCTGTGCCTATCTTACATCCCCTCCTGTCATTGAATATTCCACGTGTCTCTCTGCACGGCCGTTTTGTCTACAGTTAGTTCCCGTGTGAGCATGCGTGCGCGTCTTTCTCTCTGTCTCTCTGCAGCTGATGCCGTGTCTCCCTCCCTCTGTCTTGCCGTGTCTCTCTGTCTCCCTCGCGATCCGTCCGCTATGTCCACGTGGATCTGCATTCAATCGTTTACCCACAAACCAAACTCGCCCGTGACCTAAAGACTCGCTCAGCTCACCGCGCGTTCGCGATCTTCATAGTCGACTCACTGCGCTCGTTGGCTGCGTTTCACAGTCTCTGTTTCTCCACCCAACAGTCACGGACTCCAACTTGTCCGTATCGCTCGGCCCACTGACTTCCCCTACCAAATTACACACCCGTCCATCCAAACGCACCCCCGTCCACGTAACAACCCCTTGATCACTCGCAAAGCCACTGACTCACTCATTCACTCGGCTGCCCACTCATTCACCCGCTCACTCATCCACTCACCCGTTCGATCATCCACCCACCAACTCACTCACCCACCTACGACTCGCTCGCTCCCTCGCTCGCCACTCACCCACATATCCTCTCTCACTCCTCCACTCACTTACTCGCTCACCAACTCACTTTTTTAGTGCCTCTCTCTCTCTCAGCGCCGTGCCCGTGCGCGTCTCTTCGTAGCGACGGCGACAACAACAGAGAGCCAGGAAACTCCACGTCCACTCGCACTTCACCAGCCGCGCCTCCTCCTCCCCCTCTCCGCTGCCCGGAGTCGGATTTGAACTCAGCGGGACGAGATTCCCAGGACACGCAGTGAGCAGGTAAAGCCGCCAAGACGTGACGACCCTTGTCCTCTTTGTAACTAAATGGCAACCTTGTGATGTTGTCACTTCTCTGCCACGAGGAAGGAACGGTCGCTCTCTCTTAGTCCTTGGTGAGTCTCGGTGTCCTTCTTCTTCCAGCGGCCACGTGGGGCTAGAGAGGGGAGGGGGGCGGTGTAGAGAAACCTTGCGCAAGGAGCTGAGGGTGGGGGGCAGCGAGGAGATGCGAGAGCGACGTCGCGACTGCTCGTCTCGACGTCTCTGGCGGACCCAGACTCACACGAGTGGTGACTCCCTCCCTCCTACCTCCCTCCCTCTCCTCCCTCCCTCTCGTCTCCTCCCTCCCTCCCTCTCGTCTCCTCCCTCCCTCCCTCTCGTCTCCTCCCTCCGTCTCGCAGTGCTGTTGATACAACCCAGCGGGCACGCCTCCTCGCACCGAGAACACCTCCCATAATTACTGGGGCGTTCCTCCTCCTCCTCCCTCCCTCCTACCTCCACCCTCCTACCTCCTCCTCCTCCTTCCCCCTCCTACCCCCTCCACCTCCTAACTCCCTCCTCCTCCCTCCCTCCTCTTCCTCCCTCCTCTCCCTCCTTCTCCTACCTCCCTCCTCTTCCTACCTCATCCTCCTACCTCCTCCTCCCTCCTCCGCATATCTCCCTCTTCCTCCCTCCTTCCTCCTCCCCCCTTCTACTGCCTCCCTCCTCCCTCCAGTTGAATGCTTCCCGTGGCTCCTGCACCTCTATCGCTTCACCCGCTGCTCCCGCCTGGTCCCAACCTCCCACCTTCGTCTGTCTGTGAATGCCATTTGTTGTTGGGTGTCCACGCCGCTGCGTCGGCAGTGGCGCACAACGAGCAACCAAAGTCGACACCGCGTTGCCCTTCAAAGTGGAACCTGCACAATTGGCGACGTTTCCTGCAGAGCACGAAAAAGGGCCATTGCCCGAAACGTCGCCTATTATATAGTGGGAAGGGGGGTGGTTATTCAAGTCCGAATGCGTTCAGTTTTTAATTGTAACTAAATATCATTCCACGTACCCCCTGCACCTGACTCCGACCCTACTGCTGCTCCAACCTCCTCCTACCTCTGCATCGCCCCTCTTCGTACATCTTCAAACCTACCGCTCTCGCCTCCTCCCCCGTGCTCCCACGCGTCCTCACCCGCACACGATCACGGGGGTCTCCTCTGCGCGTGTCCGCGGCACTGCCGGGGCAAGTGCAGCGGGCGGGCGCCTAAAGTGAAGGTTTGCACGGGGCTCGCCACGAGGGAGATTTGGCCAAAAGCACGCCCGGTCCCCCCCCCCCCCCGTGTCTCATCCAGCAGTGGATCGGCAGAGGGCTGCACAACTTTCCGAGCGCGCGTTAAATTCAGTTGTCGTTGTTGTTGTTGTTGGCTTTGCGTTCGAACCAAGGTTGCGCGTTGGGGTTGTTTTTGTTTGGAGTCGCCCCGTCGGGCCGACGTCGTTCGCGAAGGGATTCCGCCGACTTGGGGGCTGTGGGCATCGCGGTGCTGAGAGATCGTTTTTTAAAAAAATTTGGATTCGCGCGGAGTGTGACGGCGAAGGCAGTAAATAGCGGCCGGAGTGGCGCGCTCCAGCTCGCTGGTGTCGTTCGCGCGGAATATCGAACGCGCGTTTCACGAACCTCTTCCCCCACCTCCTCCTCGTCCTACCACCGCCGCCGCCGCCGCCTCTGTTGACCCGACATGGTGCTCGAACCGTCGGCCAACAGTGAAGTGACGACTGAGGTCGCCAGGTCGCTGTACCGCCGGTGGGTCAGTGGCGGACCAAGTTAGTACGGGGCCTGTTACAATGATGTTATAAAGGGGCCCTAAATTAAAGAAACACACACACACGTAAATATTAAAACACAAAATTTGATTTGCATATTAAAGTGATTGTATTTTTTCACTTGCGATACAGCCAGATAATACGACACATCGCTAACCTTAAACACCCAGTCGTTCGTAAAAGCTGAAGGCGGTATAGTACTATAGTAATAGAGCAAGTGCAGAATCACTGAGCCGGAATCGATAGCTTGAAAGCATTTAGCGCGGGGCCCTTGAAGGTGCGGGGCCCGTAGCATCGTGTGTAGCTACTTGTGCTACCGCGATAATCCGGCACTGACTGTGGGGATGAACAGCGTGGTTAGAGGAGGCCAAGCGTTCTACTAACGGCGTCTTCGTGAGCTCGGCGAATTTTTGTTGTGTTCAAGACTGCGCCTTTACCCAGGGCATGTGTACACGGAGGCAAATGATGGCTCTGTTGGCAGTAAAGCTACACGCGCCATGCTCAATCCACTGCTGGATAAAGACGTCTCCAAGACGTCCCTTACTGGACATCTATATGAAAAAGAGCTTTATCGCTCTTCGGATTCCTCCAATGTAAAAGAAACCTTCTGGATTCTGTCTCGTACGAAAGAAATCAATGAAGGCTACACGGAGATCGTTGTCTTTGTGTGTCGCTATGTGAGTGTTTAAAGTGTGTGCGCGTGTTGATATGTGCTATCCTGTGTATGTGTGAGCATGTGTCGGAGTGTGTGTGTGTGTATGTGAATCCTGACTGTACGTGTATGTTTTGGTGAGCGGTGGCACAATGGTTAGCACACTGCGCTACGAATCCGGCAACCCGAGTTGAATTCCCGCTCACGACCATATGTTAACCTTTCCTAGACCGCCCCTAGGTCGCCTCAGCCTCAAATGAGTACCTGGTGCATTGTGTAAAGATCAGCACTGGGAGACAAAGGCGGCTGGGCGTGGTGTTGACCACACAACTCCTCTTTGGCCGTGCCGACCTTAATAGGTGCTCGCTAACAGCACTCACGTTCTGTTACAGGCTAGGGGGGGGGCGGGTAATCTTTGTCTTTGTGTACGAATACTGAACTCTAACTCCGATTAGCACGGTTGGCTATGTGCGAAAGAAGTTGAACACACTTACAACGCTAGTGTGTGTTGCTATGTACGTAGCTATGTGTGCTGATGCATTGCATATGGGGAGCGGTGGTGTAATGGTTAGCACGCTGCACTACGAATCCGGCGACCAAGGTTCGATTCCCGCTCACGGCCAACACCAATTATAGCGATTATTCGAACCGATCCTGGGCCTCCCCTAGGTCGTCTCAGTCTCAAATAAGTCGTGTTGGCCGCGCACCACCTCGTGTGCTGTAGCGGCCTTCATAGGTGCTCGCTAACAGCACTTGCCCCACGGGTCTATACAGGGGATCTTTGTCTGTTTTACGCGTTACATAGCCCGATACGTTTCATGTAATGTATCGTAGTTTCACTCGCACGGTCAATTTTTTTTTTTAATTGCAAGCCGCAGATATTTTTTTCTCGGGGAAAGTTTCTGTGAGCGAGCACCTATTAAAGCACACAGGGGGTGGGTGACTATGAACAACGCCCGGCCCTGTTCGTCATCTTCGTGCTGACGTTTTGACACAACCGCACGATGTCCTCAATCAAGGCCGAGATTACTCGTTGCCAAGAATGTTACCCGTGACCGAGAATTAAAACAAACAAGTAGTTTGCGCTAATCACTGCGCCACTGCTCCTTACAAATTGACGCACAATTAACGCCCATTTCAAACATTCTCATTACAGGCGCGTGTCAATCTCACTCTCCAATCACACTCACGTACAAAGACATTCATACGTTAATATATATTGTTTTATATATATACGTATTTGTATATCTACTTTTGGTGTTTGTCATACTGTGCTGTATACTAAATTTTTCGGGTCTTTCTGTAAAGCCACGTAGATAGAAAAATTATATAACAATAATGACAATATCACGTCGTTTAGTGAATGTAACTCAGAGAGTCGAAAATAACTGCTAACATCGGTAGTTAGGAAGGGAATAACACAGCCAGTTATGACCTAAACTGGTTAATAACCTCCTTCCAATGAGTGCTCAGTTTGTACCCGTCTTCTCGGTTGAAATTGTGTCTGTGTTTAAATATCTGGATGGCTTCATGGACGAATCTTTGCTGATAGCCAGTGGGTTTGCAAACCTACCCATCTTAGTAGTTATGTTCGCCTCTCTGAGTTGTATTCACTAACACAGCCACCGTTAGCTGTGTTAGTAAATGGCGGCCTGTCATCCTTGTCCACCTCCACGTGGCGATGGCTCTTTCCAAGCTCTCTCCGTGCTTACATTCACAAGCAAATGTCTTACTTTGACATGCTAATCTCTCGCAATACAATGGCCACCCCCACAGCTTCGTTTGTCAAGATTTCTCCGATCTTACATTTACATGCAAATTTAATCTCTCTCCCCGCCCACTGACCCTTGAGTTACACCCATCTCAAACCTTTATAACTTCCTGCCTGAGCAGCGCTCCCGTCAGATATTTTTTCCTGCTTTAGCAGCTCTCACCTGATGACGATTGCTTGTGTTGCGATCGAAACGTCGTGATACTGTTATTATTTTTATTGATTTTTTTTCTATATACGTGGCTTTACCGAAAGACCCAAAGAATATTAATTCCGGCCGTCACGAAAGCTTTAAGTCAAGATGTATACTCAATGTCCACTCACACGGTATATTCCAGATTATAAGACGAACTTCCGTCCTGTGATGGGGCTGAGTCTTGTGATCTTGACACATGGCACGCGTTTGGGGCGCACTGTCACTTTATGGGACGTCTAATAGTGAATCCTAAACGGTTCATTATTCTCAACACAGCCGATGTATCTTATTTAGCTCTGCTCTGAATTAGGGACATAGCCCTAAACGTCATGTTTGCTGCAAGGTACAGTGATACTGCCAGATGTGCCGAGTCATGGAAATGTCTGCTTGTACATCACTCAGAATACAGCCCATCGTTTTTAATTCACATCGACACATTGACATCAGCAGCCTCCATTCGCCACTGAGTGACGTCAGCGCTTGTGCCAGGCTAGGTGCACTCATGAGGCTATCACGTGTGGAAGACGGCTCGCTGCTGTGAGGGCGGGACAGATCCAGGTGTTATGGGTTGACTGCTGTGCCAGGCTAGGTGCAGTAGGTCACATGTCATAATCACCCAGGTCCCATGGCAGGCCCGGAGTAAGGTTCTTGTAGGCCCCAAGCACTTCTGTTTCCTAGGCCCTCATTGATCAACTTCTACAGTTGCCACTGTTGCTGCCACTCGCTTAAACTGATTTTTTTTTTTTACAAAAACTGTCTCCGATCAACCATAGGATAACGCTTGTTTTCCCTTGCACGACTGTCTTTTGAGAATGAGATTGGGCGAAAAATACCATTTGAAGATGTTATTTGCTAATTTCTCTTTCTCACCTTATAAAAGAACGATTGACATGACTCTGCCTTTTTGTATAAACACTGCGCCTATCCTTGCTATATGAATATATTTATTCAAGAAGATATCACGGGTTAAATTAGTTTTATAATACATACAAAAATACGTGTCAAACATTTTTTGTTCCTAGGCCCACTCAGTTTTCGTCGGCCCTAGGCACACAGTGCCTACTGCGGCCTATGTGGTAACACGGCCCTGGTGCCATGGGTCGCCTGACTGAGATATCCGACAGAGGCACCACCGGTGCCCCCCCCACCACCACCCACTGCGCCAAATCTCTGAGCTTTATCCGCCCGGCGCACCGCCCCTTGTTGTGAGCGTAGCTCCTTCCGCCCTCCGTTGTCGTTGAAGGGCGCCTACTTCCACCTGCACATGACACAACAAATGTGGGACGTGACCTGTCCTGTCAGTCACAGGGTTTACTTGACTCGTTTATTGTGTCCTTACAGATCCCAGTAGGGGCTCCTACTGACCAGCAGAATGCAGCGACCTACGCTGTTACATTCGAGTCATGTTCGACCTATGACCTCGAAAATAAATAAAAATCAAACCTCCGTCCTGCAGTCTCATCGCAATGTCTGGCGCGCGCCCTGCTGTTAGTAAAGCGCCACTGCCTCGCGTTCATTCATTGGCCAGACATTAACATCATGGTGAGCGGTGGTGAGTTATTAGTTGCGAGCCTTTGGGTGCGTGGTGAGTGTCACTTGTGGGGAGCGGTGGCGCAGTGGTCAGCGCGCTGCGCACCGAGTTCAACTCCCGCTTACGACCAATAAGAGAATATACGAACCGGTCACTGGCCTCCCATCGGTCGACTCAGCCGTAAATTTGTACCTTGCGCCGTGTGTAAACATCAGCGCTGGGGAGACAAAGGCGGCCGGGCGTAGTTTTGGCCACCACCCACCCCTATCGTGTGCCGTGCCGGCCTTCACTCAAAGGTGCTCGCTAACAGCACTTGCCCCAACACTCTGCTAAGGCTACACGGGGGATCTGTGTCTTTGGTAATCGCGAGTGTCGTAGAGGAAAGGTGAGTGTCATGCCGACACGGCTACAGGGCGGGCTGCCCTCTTGTGCACACATACAAAGATCCCCCGTGTAGCCTTACCAGACTTTTGGAGCAAGTGCTGTTAGCGAGCACCTATGAAGGCCGGCATGGCGCACGAGGGGGTGGGTGGCCAGCACCACGCCCGGCCGCCTTTGTCTCCCCATCGCGATGTTTACACACCGCACCAGCTACTCACTTGCGGCTGAGTGGACCCGGGACCGGTTCAGGTAATCGTCGCCGGTGTTGGCCGTGAGCGGGAATCGAACTCGGGTAGCTGGGTTCGTAGTGCAAACCGCTACACTACCGCTCCCCACAATGACACACACACACGCACACACACGCGCACACACACGCACACACGCACACGCACGTACACACACACTCACACACGCACACACGCACACACGTGAGAGAACAAAAGACCGCGGCCCTTCCGTGTATCCTCCAACGGGGCCCTTGCTGTCAAGTGTTGCTAGCGACCACCTATTAAGGTCCGTCACGGCACACGACTCTGTTGCTAACATTCACGTCCGGACGCCTGAGACTACAATGCAGTCTAAACCGCTGCGTTTGAATACAACACAAATATATAATAACCACTTAGTGTTTATTCACTCTTAGAGAGAGAGAGAAGGGGGGGAGAATGATTCAGAGGCGCGGGAAACCCACGGACAAGCGGGAAGGCAGCCCAGAACCGGCGCCAACAATTATATCCAAGCTCTGTGCTCCTATATTTGTATGTGCATACATACCCGGATACCCCCCCCCCCCTTTGTGAGGACGGAGAGAGGGCTAACTCTCAATCCCCGTACACAATAAAGATGGAAATAAACTCACTTGCTCTGCTGCCATCATCCACTGGCAATAAGCCAGCGTCTGGAGCGATGTCCTGGCCAGTCACTTTGAAGATGGAACGCGACCGCCTGCCCGGTCGTTGTGCGCGCCTCTATGGTGTGAGCGCGTGTTGGGGAGCGGTGGCGCAGCGGTTAGCGCAGCGCTGCGCTCCGAAATCCGGCGACCCGAGTTCGATTCCCCCTTGGGTCTCTCTCTCTCTGTCTCTGCGTTTACCGTACGGCGGTACATCGTCTGGGGCTGCATGGACACCAGGCTCGCTGCTGTGGCTCGTCTTTTTAGCTTTACATTCACGAAGGATGTGATCTCGTCGGCAGTGTCTTCCAGGAGGAGGAGTAGGAGGAGGAATGAACAAGTGTTTATTCCGCACGTCGTTTTCCCCCTGCACCTCCGATTAGCACAAGTTGGCTACGTACGGTGCGAAAGAAGTTGAACGCACATGCGCATGTACGTGTGCCACTGTGTTCGCACAGCAGCAGCAGCAGCAGCGTCGTTCCCGACCTGGGTGAGATTCTAGGATGGGTGACTGCAGCAGCAGCAGCAGCAGCAGTAACGCGATCCCACAAGGGATGGGAATCGGGGGCCTTGGTCGGTGGCGCAGTATGACTGACTCTTTGGTTCTTTCGGTAAAGTCAAATTTAGCAATTCTCAGGAAGAACGTTATCAACCAGGTAGGGTGTTGACTGTTATGTTATCCGACTCTCTGTTGTATTACATTACATTTCTAAGTATACTAGATTTGTGTTTCTATTTCATTTATACCTGATGATGATTGCTTGTGTTGCAATCGAAACGTCGTATGCTAGTATTTAATTTATTATTTTATCTTTATACGTGACTTTACCGAAAGAACCAAAGAGTAATTCCTGCAGTCACGAAAGCTCTCAATTACGTTTTTTTTAAGTTGAGTTGCTTTGAATCGATTATTTCATTGAATAGTGTGATTCGTGCACAGCGGTATGTGTTCCAGATTCACCGAACGTATAAATTATATTAATCGCAAACAAAAACTAAGTTAATTGAAAATCTAAATGACGAATCAAGTCGTCAAAATTGTGTGACGGACAGACCCTGAAACACGCCTACTTGTTAATGCATCACAAAGTTGGACCATAATCTTGGTTCTGTCGGTAAAGAATATTGGTGCTTTCGGTAAAGAACCAAGAATATGAATCCCTGCAGTCACGAAAGCTCGAAATTAAGTTTGACTGCTCCACCGCCG
This sequence comes from Entosphenus tridentatus, assembly GCA_014621495.2. Lineage (NCBI taxonomy): Eukaryota > Metazoa > Chordata > Hyperoartia > Petromyzontiformes > Petromyzontidae > Entosphenus > Entosphenus tridentatus. Next base: position 2,309,946 of record CM025622.2, on the reverse strand, counting down.
GCTGCCGGCGAATATTCTTAGGTTTTTTCGCTAAAGCCACGTAGGTAAAAAAATAAAATTAATAAAAGTAAAATAAAAATAAAATATAAATCACGACGTTTCGGAGGCAGGTGGAAGCGTCACAGCACGATAGCTGTATCAAGTGCTGGCGAATAGTCGCCTCGTGCTCGCGTGGAAGAGAGGTCACGTGGGTCCCGATGCTCGCCGCGGCTCCACGGCCTCTCCTGCACGGGCAGCGACCCCCACGGCACCCCCCGCGTGGACTCAGCTGGTGGCGAGACAGCGCGTGGACTCAGATGGGCTGTCCTGAGCAAGGTTACACTCGAATTCTTGATGCTTTCGGTAAAGTCACTAGAAGAGAAATAATAAAAAAAAATTTTTTATAAAACAATAAAATTCTCACGATGTTTCGATTGCTTGTGTTTCAGTCGAAACGTCGTGAGAATTTCTTTTTTTATATTAATATTATTTTATTATTTCCCTTCTACGTGACTTTACCGAAAGAACCAAGAATATGAATCCCTGCAGTCACGAAAGCTTTAAATCAAGGTTGCGCTTGTTAAATATGGCCCTACATTATAAATAATATTAGTTATAATAATATTAATCATAATACATGAAACACCATCTATAAAACACCATCTATAAATATGAATCAGCTCAAACCTCCCCTAACTCAGGTGTCTTCTGTGTGCCCTCCCCATTCGTCCCCACTCGGCCGCTGTGAGACGAGACGCTGCTCGCGAAATCCTCGCTCATTCTCTCTCCTCCCTTGCGTCGCTCTCCTACCATCGTCACCACCGCCACGACCACCACCCTCGCATCCCAGACATCTTGGCCCGGTCATTCATCCTCCTCCTTCCTCTTGACCCGTCGACCCCGTTGCGTGTCTAACTCTAGATCTGAAGCTTTCGTGACTGCAGGAATGGCTCTTTGATTCTAGATCTGAAGATTTCGTGACTGCAAGGATTCATACTCTTAGGTTTTTTCGGTAAAGTCACGTAGGTAAAAGTAAATAATACATTTTTATTTTTTATTTCTATTATTATTTATATAATTATTATTTTATTATTATTTATTTTTACCCACGTGACTTTACCGAAAAAACCTAATAGTATGTCTAACTCTTCTTCCCTTCCCGTGTGTATGCAGGGTATGTTTAACTTCTTTCGCACCGTACGAAGCCAACCTGCTGTTAGCGAGCACCTATGAAAGCCGGTACGGCACACGAGGGGGGTGCGTGGCCAGCACCACGCCCGACCGCCTTTGTCTCCCCAGCGACGGCTCCACCCTGAAACAAGGATTTTACTCCACAAATTATCAACAAACGTACAAATATTCGTGATCTCAAGGTGGGGTGGGGGAGCGGTATAGAGTAGGCGTCGAGAGTGGAGGGGGAAACGGCGTTCGCCTTCATCGCAGCTCGTCGGGAAATCGAACTTCTGCCGGGCGCCGGGTTCGTGAACCGTTGCGAAATCGCCGCTCAGGGCAATGCTCCGTCTGCTGCGCCGAGTTCCGAACGGATTCCTCGTCCCACGTGGCCTGACGACGCAGACAGCCCAGCGCATCGCCACCGCCGTGACTCAGTTCGTGGGGGGTGTGTGGCGGGGGGGGGCTACTGGGCAGGACTGGCATAACAAGTTTAGGCGTGAGCGGTGGGATGGCTGACAGACGGTCTCCTCCGCCTTGAGGTTCCGTGAGGATTATGTAATCCACCCCCCCCCACCGCCGCCGCCCCCCACCTTGGTCGAGTGTTGCGCAGTCTGGCTGAGGTTCATCCGCCCTCTCCCCCACCCTCCCTCGTGCCGCGCAAGAACTTCATTCGTAGGCGCTCGCTCACGGCACTTGCCCCAACAGTCTGTTGAGGCTGTACGGGGGATCTTTGTCTTTGTGTGTGCGTGTGTTGGTGCAGCGGTGAGCGCGCTGCTGCGCTACGAAAACGGCGACCCGAGTTGAATTACCGCTCAC
>CM025622.2:2229823-2270096 GCA_014621495.2 Entosphenus tridentatus | reverse complement strand
CCTCCGTCTTCAGGAGATTTTGCTGTGACGGAGGCTTGTGTTGCCTCCGAAACGTCGTGATTTAATTGATTCGTTTTCTTTCTCTCGCCTCTGTTCTCGGGTTGCCACTGAACGCCGCGGTGGCGATGTTAACTACCTCGCCTGATGTACAGGAGGTTGTGGGTTCCACCCTGAAGCCTGTTTAGTTGGAGTCTGAATGCTCTCCCCGAATCTTCTTGGTTCTTTCGGTAAAGTCACGTAGAAGGAAAATAATAAAATAATAAAAATAAAACATCATTAAATAATTCTCACGACGTTTCGGCCACAACGCAAGCAGCCGTCTTCAGGTGAAGAACAGGTTTGTCAAGGAGACAGCGTCTAAATCGAAATTTAAGTTCTCCCCGAAGTTGAGTGGATTATTCTCCGGGTCCTCCGGTTTTCCCCTCCACATTTAGAGTATTCGGCTTCTGTAAATGTCCACATGAGCAGACACTTCATTAGGCTATCATTTGTGGCCAGGTCGCTTCTACAAAATAGCTATATCGCTCAGTGGGCTTTACCTGCTAGAATAAAAAAAAAACCTGTATGTATGTGTCCCTTGTACCTGACAATGGCATGGATCATAAACATAGGCCTTAAAAAGGGAGATGGGGAGAAGATTTATCATACACATTTTTTTGTAGATGTGAAATTCCTGTAATTGCACCGAGAGACGGAGTGTACGAGGAGGACAAGGTTCAAACAGCGTGACCAGGGTAAGTCACAAGTGGCGAATTGGGGTGCAGATTCCGAGTGGGTGAGAGAGCTGACGCCTTCAGGCATCTAACCATGGTCCACAGTGCACGATAACGATCGGCGTTTTCATACGCGGCACGAATCATTCAAACTGCATCTCACAACGCCGCACAATCCACACGCTGCGTAGAAGCATCTATTGTCGGCCTATTAAAATGTCATCAGCTTAACAAGTAGATTTTATTACACGCGTGTGAGGATAACTGGAGCACATGGAGAAAACACGCACGTGTTAGGAGGCAAGGCAGACGGAACAGATGGAGATTAGTCCACATTTTTAAATCCTTTATTTTAAGTTCACTTGCGCGCTTGCTTGCTTACGACCGTGCAAATCTTTCGGTCGTGTTTTAACCCACTTCCCGTGATCCAATCGAGCTGACATTTTCCACAGACTCGTTGTGCGTGACAATTAATGTTCGTGAAAAAATGTTTCCAAAATTTTACACTTTTTAGGACAAAAATATTATATTTAATTACCAATTGCTTAATGCTGGCATGCAATCATCTGACCCATAGGTGGCAGCCATCTCAAGCCAGAAGACGATAGGACTCTAGCCGCCACGCATATAAAGGATTTATAGTGAAAAACTTTGTTTTTACGGGTTAATTTTTCTTTATTACAAAAGCAATGAGAGTGCATGTCCGTGTGTATGTGGAACTTCTTTCGCACCGCACGTAGCCAACCGTGCTAGTCGGAGGTCTTACGACCCGGCGATAGGGAAGCGTTTAGAAGACGTTCATAAGACCAGTCGCTAACACGAGGGTCTCATTTATGGACTCGAATTAAAAGCCAAAGAGCCAACGTTGGTCCAAAGGTTTCAACCACATTCCAAAGTCGGTTAAATTTCTAAGGGGGTGGGGGAGGAGGATCAGATCTTGTGCACCACCTAGACGGGGATGACGAAGTGAACCCCAGGGATCACAAAGACTGTGTCGGCTCAGAAACGAGAAGACGGGGAAGGTGGCAACAAGGAGCGGATGTTGGAACCGAATCTCGGACACATTGGAATAAACCATAATAGAGGTCTGCTTGGTTCTTTCGGTAAGTCACGTAGAAGGGAAATAATAAAATAATAAAAATACAACATAATAAAATATAATTCTCACGACGTTTCGGCCACAACGCAAACAGCCGTCCTCAGGTGAAAAACGGGTTTGTCGGAAAGACAGCGTTCATTCAAACGCTTCATTGAAATGATGATGAGAGAGACACGCAAACCCCAAATCTACAGCAGCAGGCAGCAGGCATCAGGGTCGGGATCGAACCCACGAAATCCTGTGCACCAGGCGAGGTAGTTAACAACTCCTAGCCACCGTGATGATGATGAGAGAGACACGCAAACTCCAAATATACAGCAGCAGGCATCAGGGTCGGAATTCAAACCCACGACCTCCTGTGCACCAGGCGAGGTAGTTAACATCTCATAGCCACCGTGGCGCCAAGACGGAGAGGAGGTTGCAAGTGTTGAGGCCAGGACGTGAGGGACTGTGGAGTGGACGTGGAAGATTATGGATGGCCCAGGACAGGAGTGAGTGGCGGAAGAGGCACAGGAAGGCAGCAGGGCACACAGATTTATGAGTGGGGGGGGGAAGTGTTATGGTAAAGAAGAAGTGTCCATTACTCAACGGGGCTCGTATGATGTAATGTTGACACTCAGACCTTACACCAACTCTGTTGGTTAACATTCGTCTAAAAAGGCCAGTAGAGGAAAGGGCATTTAGACCTGTTTTTGGAGATATAGTATTCGTAAGTAGTTTTGATTGTTTTTGCTCCTTTTATCACAATATTATTAAACTCAATAAAGTGCGTTCGACATTAATTTGGAATGCAGAGCACTAAATAATAATGGGATTGGCCCAAACGTTTTAATTCTGGAGCGTCCTGAAAGTCTCAATTAAGGACAAAATAGTTCCCTTGGCAAATAACGCGGATGTGGTGCGATGTGCGGTGATGTCGCGAACTGTGCTCCGTCACGGTGGAGGGAGCCGGGCGCGCATCGGTACACGATGACGTAAGCATCCGGGCACTACTTGCGGTCGAGGCCCCAACTTTTGGCTTCACCTCGGCTTCTACTGCCGCCACCCTCGGCCCTTCCTTGACGCTCTCTCTCGGCCCGCACGGCCCCGCAACGTTCGGTCGAGCCCTCGCATCCCTCCAGCTTCACCCGCGCGTCCACCACCATTCCCGACGGCTTCCCACAAGCGAGGCCTAGTCGCGCTCGGGCCCCCCCATCCTTGCCTGGGCCCTCTCGCCGCCCCAACCCCCCCCCGGTCTCGGCTGGTCTCGCGAACCGCCCTCCCATCGGGAGTCTTCCTCGTTCTCGATGCTGGGCGATAATTGCGGCCGCCGAGCGCCGGATGTTTGTCAATGATTACGCAGCGTTAGGGCAGCAGCAAGAGCGTTGCGGGACGCGGCGAGCAGAGTCGGGAGCGTACGTGGCGGCATTGTTATAACATTAGCCGTGTCTCGGCGCGGGCGGTGAAGGGAAGAGGCCACAAAGGAGGAGAAGAGAGGAGGAGAGGTCTGAAGGCGGAGACGCAGTGGCGGCTCTAACGAAGCGGAGACTGAACAGTAGCAGAAGCAGCAGCGGCAGCAGCACTCGGCTGAAGCACCAACATCGCCGGCAAACAACACAACACAGAGTTCACAACAACGGGTCCACGCCGACACCGCGCCAAACATAAAGAACCCCCCTCCACCCTCTCCATACGGGCGGCCTCGCGACAACGGCAGCTTCACGAAAGGGCAGCCGGGAACGACGGTTTCGGTGACAGCAGCAGCGGTGGACAACAACAACAGCAACAACAACAGCAGCAGCTTCGAGAAACACCATCCGCACACTCTCCACCAGCAGCGGCGGCAGCAGCAGCGGCGGTCTCGAGGCGGCCGTAAACCGAGGCGGTGAATCCGCCCTCTGGCCCCCCACACTTCTCTCCAGGTTGGTGTTGTTCAAGGGGGGTGGGTGGGTGAGGTGAGGTGATCCTTGGAACTGCTGGTGATGCTACGTTGATGTTCGCAAGGAGAGCGGTCACGGCTGCTGCTGTCGTCCAGACGCGTGCGGATGAATGAGGCCTTTTTTGGATGTTGATTTGGGGGGGCCTCCTCGGTTGGCGCTGAAGTGACATTCCGTGACCAAGTGAGAATTTGGAGCCACAGGGGATTGTGCTGGTTGAGGTTTAGCAACGCAAAGATGCGATTAATATCGATCGGCAAGCTCGCCACACCTTCACGAATCCGCACTGACCAGCGTGGTGAAGTATGGTCAAATGAGCTCCATGAACCCGCAAAGGTTAAACACCGCCCCACACACACACACATCCAAACAGGGCTGCAGTCCTGTAGATGTACATGCACAAGCTCACGACACCCACAGCACTCAAATCGCGTGTCGGATTCGACTTTATTTAAAAGGATCGTTCGTGTTGTATGCAAATTGGATTCACGGGACCTGTCTAGCCACTAGTGGCCGCTACATTCACCACGCGGTAAAATAAAAAACATTTAAATCGCCAGGGAGAAGTGGATTGTTATACCTAGGTTTTCAAAATATATATGAAACGATCAGGTGAGAGACTGGGGAGATCTTAGCGCGCATACAAATCCCACAAACAAAATGTTGATAATTATTTTGACAGATTCAATTGAATGGTTGAATCTTGACTTGAAGCTTTTGTGACTGCAAGAGTTGATATTCTTTGGGTCTATCGGTAAAGTCACGTTTACTTTATTTGTTTGGTTCTATGTGACTTTACCGAAAGACCCAACGAATATGAATGGTTGAACATTGGCGGGCACGCTGTAACGTGTTATCACCACCCCACACTGAATTTTGATTTAAAGCTTTCGTGACTGCAGGGATTAATATTCTTGTTTCTTTCGGTAAAGTCATCACGTAGAAGGGAAATAATAAAATAATATAAAACAATAAAAATTCTCACGACGTTTCGACTGCAACACAAGCAATCATCATCAGGTGTGAAATCCACAGCATTTGATGATTGCTTGTGTTGCTGTCGAAACGTCGTGAGAATTGTAAATGTTTTATGTTTTTATTATTATTTCCCTTCTACGTGACTTTACCGAAAGAACCAAGAATATCACCACCCCCGCTGCTCTAAGCAGTTGCGCAACACTGCCGAGGAGACGGGCGGCGTTGCCTTCCAGACGTGACGGTCAAATGGTGCAACTTTGCAACGCGTAAAATGTTGTTCGCTGTTTGTTATTCTCTTTCAATCGTTGCGCAAACGTCGTAGTTACATCGCTGCAAAGCCAATTCTGCAACGCAGTTCTTCCAACGTCGCTGGACTTAAGCCTTTCCTACAGCAAGCCGTGACCAAAACCTTCACCCCAGTACTGAGAGCGGGGCAAAATGATGTTTCACACCCACGTTTGTTTAATTCGACCGGATCGTGGCTTCGTTGGCATCTGCGCCAAGCTTCTGTGGATCAACTCCGATTGTCTTTTTCCCCTGCTCGTGACCACGCCGTCAACACTTGTATCGTGAGACCTTTTTTGTTTGTTCTTGTTGCCAGTATCAAAGAATGATGAATAGGTGTTATTATCCTTTCTGGTAATAAAACAGCAGGTGTTGAGATGTTCAAACACCAAATAGATACATTTTGCGAGGAGCCAAGTCTGCATTAACCGCATGCGGTACTTGTGGTGAACAAGGAAACAGAAAATTCACTTGATCCGCCGACTCCCAACAAAAACCCTCTCTGGACAATAGGGCTTTTGCAGTTTAATCAAGCGTTCTTTCTCTCTCTCTCTCCAGGACACTTCCATTATTGCAGTATCCTCTTCTGGATTATAAAAAGGACTTTCCCGACTCTGTTCGATGTTCTTTGAAGGAGGTCCAGTGCCCGAAACGCCACCTATGATATTTTTGTCCTCATTAGGTAGTGTTTATTTGACGAATGTGACTTCTATTTTGATTTCGATTGAAAGCTTTCGTGACTGCAGGGATTCATATTCTTGGTTCTTTCGGTAAAGTCACCTGATGATGATTGCTTGTGTTGCAGTCGAAACGTCATGAGAATTTAAATGTTTTATATTTGTATTATTTAATTGTTTCCCTTTTACGTGACTTTACCGAAAGAACCAAGAATATGAATGTGACTTCTTGTGCTCTTGTATTTTTAAGAGCAATGGTTACGTTTGCTGCTCATAATCTGGAAGGTGTGTGTGTGTGTGTGAGACCAGATTCACATAGCTCTAGTGACTATGTCCACGAGTTTTTAGGTGCGTCTTACTATCTGGAGAATCCTATACTCTGGGGGATATGGAAAACACATTCCTGCGGAGGGAGCTGGTAGGAACGTTGGGTTGCTCGGTCAATGGCCAGGGTCAACGGCGGCGTGGTGTATTCCGCAAATATGCCCGACTGTGAGGGCGGGCACAAGCCGGCGTGAGTAGGTTAAACGTTGAGTTTTATAAGGGCACCACAGGGTGACCAGCCCAGCCCCACCCCTCCCACCCAGCCCCACCCTCCCCACCCAGCCCAGCCCCACCCTCCCCACCCAGCCCGTCCCCACCCTCCCCACCCAGCCCCTCCCCACCCTCCCCACCCAGCCCCTCCCCACCCTCCCCTCTCCACCCAGCCACACCCCTCCAGGACGGACGGACACAATAATCCCCTGTGGGCTGGTGTAACCAGGAGGTTCCTACCAGTATAACAGCAGGAGTTGTCAAGAGCTCTCAAAGTTTGTTGGGACTGCTCCGGCTATGAACACAATCATGATTAATGGGGTGGGGTTTAGGGAAATTTATTATAAACGTGTGTATAAAAACGAAAGTTGAGTTTCTTAAGTGCCTTCACTAAAGCGGATGTATCCAGTTCGCTTATTAAAAACAGTGTCACATGCTTATGAACGAATTCTTCCCTTTTTAAATTTAGCGTTCACATTTCAATGACACCCAAGCACGAAATCACACCCAGTCAATAGCAGCGCCCCTTGCATGTGATATGGGACTATAGCAAAACAGATTTTTTTTTTTTACACGGAACTTTAATTTTTTGCACGTTGATTTTCAATGCAACAATCCATGTAGCACCTGCACGGGGAGCTGATTCAACAGCTCCATCTCCATGGTAGACGTTCTCTTGGGGGCGCGTTGCCTTCTGTGGCTGCAGCTCTGTCATTTAGTCATCCGTTCGAGAAACGTGGGCTGCGTTCATCTTTTTTTCAAATTATGTCTAACTAATACTTGTTCCTTTTTGTCGATTGGTGTAATTCCAAGTATGCACCTCTCCATACTTTTTTGCCCATTTTTCAGAATGGATTCCATTTGCTTTGTCAATATCGATATTTCTTATCCAGATACCATCGGAGTCATTTAATCTGATCGTAGAGGGTATTCGTTGGATACAATGATGTGTATATGCTATATGGAATGGCTTTTCTTAACTCCTTCGGAGATTAGAGGCTCTGTCGTTCACCACAATGTTGAATCGAGGAAGAAAAAACATCCGTACGCATGGATTCAGTAACGCTTTCCAACATTGCACGAATGATGATACGCACCGAGCCGTACAATGCGATGACGTGATTTCGCAAGGCTACTTCACACGTAATGACCTCATCGGGAGGTGAGGTGCATGCATGACTTGTGACGTAGGCAGATGGCAGCACACGGAATGGCATCGCCTTGCATTGCAAGGATAATTCTCTTGGAACTTGATTTTTTTTTCGCCAAAAAAAATGGGCAACCCAAAATAAATTTTCCATTTTTTCTCGAATAAGTAAGTAATATCAACTTCTTTTATAGAACGGTATTTTTCTTTCGAATGAACTTTTGAGCATAGTCCTGCCTCCCTTACAAGGCCGGCAGATGGACCAAACCAGCGCATCAACGCTTCAACCTTATTTGGAAAAGCGATAAAAAGGAATCGTTTATTGCGCTGAGTCAAGGACCCCTCTTACAGTCTCATCGGTTGAATCGTGACCCTGAACCGTGCCAATTCATCCCATCCCCAGGGGGAGGTGAATCATCCCAGCCCTAATGAAAACCAATAAAGAACACGATATCCAATAATAAAAGCCTACGTGTTAAACCCAGTAAAGAACACGCCTCCATCGTTACAGTGAGCAATACAACTGTTTCTCTCACATTAGGCATCTACGAACTTTAGAATGTAAGTGCATGTTTGCGTCAGTGTTGGGTGGAGGTTGTTTTTTTTTGTTACTGCCTTTTGTCAATCCACCCCAATGACTGACCAGCTGTGTCAGTCATGGGGTGGTTTGATCATGCTTGACACTGGTTATTCCTGGTTGGTTTAAGTGGGAAGCCCATAGCCGGTTCAGATATTGTTCGCCACTGATATTAACTGTGGTTGACAATGTAACTCAAGTCATCGGGGGAAACAGCGCAGGGTTACGACGCAAATTAATCCTATTCGGTAGACATTAATCCCATCGGTTGATAGTTTAGGGCACTCCTGTGCCAGGCCGAACACCTAAATGAGGAGAAGATTATATTCACAACACTCATTGGCATCGGTCATAACATGAAACTCAGTGCTTAACAGAACACTTTAAAGGTACTGGTGAAAATGATTATTCGTCTTTGCCTGCTGCTGCCGCCACAATCCTTCATGACTGACATGGCATGGAGAGGCCTTCATCCAGCTCGTTCATTCGTTTGTTTCTCAGTCCACTTGTCCTGGTGAGGTTCGCAGCAACAGCATGTTGCGTAGTGGAGGTCCAGACCTCCCTTTTCTCTGGCGACAGACTCTAGCTCTTCCTTGGGAATTCCCAGGCGTTCTCATGCCAGCTGAGCGACATCGTCCCAACGACAGCGTGTCCTGGGCCGGCCCTGGGGACTTCGCCCAGTGGGACGTGCTGCCCGGTAGAGTTCAAGGGGGAGTCTGTCGGGAGGCATCCTTACTAGGTGCCAGAACCACCTTAACTGGCCTCAGCTGTGTATTGAAAAAATACTTAAAAGTTATAGAAAATTTTATTGTATATTTTCAATGTTATCGGTTCGTGTAAACCTGTATACCACTCGAGGCGTTGTTGGGAAAACACATTTTTTTTAATGTGACCCCGAATCAAGAAAATTAATTGAATTGCGATGGGGAAACTTAGCGAAGCGTCACTTGGCAACTGCCAAAGCCATCGTTGCCAGTACCACCACACGACGCCATCGCTTCCCCACCCCTCCTGCCAGATCTCGCAGCAGTTGCAAAGTCAGCACCCCACCTTGTAATCTCATCATCGCCACAGTCTGCCTTGAGGTCTTCCCATTGGCCGCCGACCTCCGAGTGCTTCGCCCAATGCCTGTTTCGATGACCGGCCCTCCTCCACGCATCACCGCCTCTTCTTCCCCATTGTCTATATTTCTTTACCTCGGCATTTGTACTTCAAAATTACAAGTTGTTTACCCGATCCTGCCAAGACATGCTTGGCATTCTTTGCATGCACCTCGACTATACCGGTAAACTCTGACAAGGCGAGGTAATTCATCTCGGTGATCTTTCACCCAGTTCAATCAAGACAAGCCGAGTTGGAAAGACAACTGGATGATGAATCGAATGCGAACTAAACCCCATGGGTTGTCGCATTTGAGCACATTCAGCATGTTCCTAAGTATTTTAATGTGTGGTTATTTAATTAGTTTCTTACCTACCTTTCAGTAAGTTGTTTAGTACTGGCTGTCATAACTCAGTCCAATAAATCCTTGGTGTGGGTTTTATATTTTATTTACCATTTTTCTGTCACAGATTTTGTCTGCTTTCCTGTCTGTGTCACATGGTTTTGAGACAAAGACATTTCTATTCAAGAGTTCTCACCGCGAGCAGTGGAGAGAGACCACATTGTGTCAGAGACTGGCCGCTAGAAGATGACGACACGAAACTTGCTGCCGTGATTCTGCAATCGTTTCAATATCCGCTTATCTACGTGTGGGCTTCACACCCTTCAATGACAATCAAAACTGAGATGTTTAGCTCTCGCAGCTGGAATCGGCTGAATTCGGTGACCAAACAAACTTAAAGTAGAGTAATGAGGTCTTTTGTTGCAGGCGTTGGAGGCAGGGCTGACACCATAAACTTGCTACGTTTGAGAAACTTTTTAATCCGTGGGCGGCTGAAAATAGGTTTTGAAATCGGGAACTTGTGGCCACCGGTTTTGACTGACACAGCCGGGGTGAGCCTCCTGAGTACCAACTTCGGCAATTCGACACTTACAATTATTTAATGATAAAATATTTCCTGGCCCATTTTGTCAGTACAGTACACTGCTGGATGAGGGCCTCCTCATTGCCATATTATTCATGGGGGCGGGTGGGGTTGTTTGACCATACTTCACCATGCTGGTCTCAAATTTTCACTGCATTTTTCATACTTCCCATTTTTCAGTGAAAATTCCAGATGGGTAAACACTTGTAAATAGATTGCAGATGTGATAATTTGCCAATTAATCTGTTTAAAATAAGACAATTATAAAAATAATAGTTCATAAGCATTTGACAATATACTGCTAGATGAAGGCCTCGTCCTGCTATGGTCATGGGTTGGTGACATTGCTGGGTGGTGGTCCAGGTGCCGTGGTGGTGAGATGTTAACTACCTCGCCTGATATGCAGGAGGTCTTGGGTTCAATCCCAACCCTGACACCTGTATATTTGGAGTTTGCATGTTCTCCCCGTAGTCGCGTGGATTTTTCTCCAGGTCCTCCGGTTTTTCCCTCCACATTTTAGAAACGCGCGTTTAGATTATTCGGCTGCTATGAATTTCCACCTGAGAAACCACTTTGTTGAGCTAGCATTTATGGCCGGCTCGCTTCTGAAAAAGAGCTACTGTACATAGGTCAGTGGGCCTTACCTGGTAAAATAAAATGTAAATAGATGTCACTCGCCATGAATGTTAGCCTTCGTGAGCAATCGAACGCGGGTCGTCTGGTTCGCAGCACAGCATGCCAACCACGGAGCCACGCGCAGATGTACCTCCCGTGGGTGTTTTATCGTGTCTTACTCATGACCACGTCCTATGTAAACATTGACAAATTGTTATGGTTGCACGCTTGCAAATTTCTATTTGGTGACGCACTAGGGTCACTCAATGTCACACTTTAGGTTTCAGTTTATGTTACAGCTGATATTTGTTTTTTACTTCACATTTGCGATAATGTAATAAACTAAATTGAACAGTGTACTATCTACAAGCGGACTCGCAAAGGACTTGTATGCGTGTGTAACCACTGCTACCTTGGTTAACTTGAAAATTACGTTTTCAATTTGACCTGGCTGTCCTGCATTTATATAGAAAGGATTTTATTACAATGATAGACAATCTAATCTTGATTGTTTCACTTTCTGTCACCTCTGCATGCTTCTTTGCGTATTTGTTTTAGCTTTTCCATGTTATTTTTGGTCAGTGTCCTAGCAGGGAATATATATATACTGATATAAAACGTTCTCCATTAGGCACGCTGGTGGAGCATTTTTTTACAAAAAGCGCCCCTATCTCTTCGTCAGCCCCTTTATTTCATCGATTTAATCTCGGTCCACCTTCAATAATCTCGCTAAGGAGCATAAACCATTGCAAACTCCGGTCATCAGTGCAGTGGCTTTTGGCTAACCATTGAACAAAGACGGTCACCGCATTGCTCGCTTTCAGATGTGCTTTTGTGACCATTTAGAATGCTCTTCCTTCCAATATTAGGAAGCCACGGAAGCTATGCACTTTTAAATTGTGTAGATTGAAAACTAATTTCTTTGGAACTGCTTTTTGTGTTTAGTTTGTTGTCTTTCCCCCCCGCACCTCCCGATTAACACGGTCGGCTACATACCGTGCGAAAGAAGTTCAACGTAATTCAATAACTGGCCATGGTGGCACACGAACTCTGTCGCGTGCCTCCAACAGAGCGTCTCTCGAATCGCTTCCTGAACCCCGTGTGGGCGACGTTTTAATCTTATATTATTTATCTTGAGCACGTCATCAAGTCCGGTTCCCCCACCAGCGCAACAGCCAGCCCCACTGCCCTGCACCATCCCCTGAAGTTGCGTTCGTTCGCTCGTTTTTCCCTTGCCCTGAGGTCGGTGTTCGTTGATTGCAGTGGGTGGTTCGGCGTACGTGACCCCCGCGCCCGCGCCACCACCGAGCACAGACGGCGCCCTCGAGAGAGTTTTTCCACCGAGTTGCCGCAGGGTGGATGTCGTGACGTAACGCCCGGTGGCGTGTCAGGTGCCTCTGTGGCCTTCTGGTGAGACAGGAAGAGTTGAATCCCTGTTGTTTACTCAGGATGTTACTGAATCATCTCCTGTACGGGCTCCATCATCGTCATCTGGGGTCACGATTCGGTTCACAAATGCACAATTTTTTTTTGCCTAAAGGACAATCTGCGTGTGGTGTGAAACTGAATCTCCACTACTGCGCTCTGTTAGAATCTTCCTTCATATGTGACTGTTGAATCTACATTTATATGAATGAGAATCTACTGCAGTGATGTGTGAATGTGTATTGAAGAGTGAATGTGTGCAAGCTACAGTGATGTGGACGTGTCGAACCTCTTCGGTGTGCAATCCCAATTGGGTAATGTGATTTACACTATGAGATCTCTTTTACCAGTGGCAAAATATAATAGTAGGTTTTTACCCTTTTAACTGGTATAAAGGTGTCAGTTTTGTACCAGTTAAAAGGGTAAAAACCTACTATTATTGGGTAATGTGATGTTTGGCCAATGCTAGTCACAATGTATTTTTTTTAAGCACTGTTAATCTAATATAATCCACGGTGATATGAGTAATAGAGAATTAATAGTAGAATATATCTTTAGAAACAACAGCTGAGTGAATTTATACTGGTAGGAACCTCCTGGTTACACCAGCCCACGGGATTATTGTGTCCGTCCGTCCGTCGTGCATCCAAAAATGGGAGGGGTGGGGCTGGGTGGAGAGGGGAGGGTGGGGAGGGGCTGGGTGGGGAGGGGCTGGGTGTGGAGGGGCTGGGTGGGTGGGCTGGGTGGGGCTGGGTGAGGGGTGGGAGGGGTGGGGCTGGGTGGGGAGGGGCTGGTCACCCCGTGGTGCCCATATAAAACTCAACGTTTAACCTACTCACGCCGGCTTGTGCCCACCCTCACAGTCGGGCATATTTGCGGAATACACCACGCCGCCGTTGACCCTGGCCATTGACCGAGCAACCCAACGTTCCTACCAGCTCCCTCCGCAGGAATGTGTTATTATAATCTACACTCGTTTGTAAATCATGTAGAATGTTTAGTTCTGAGTCATGCAGTTTTACGAATTTGCAGCATCTCTATCAGAATTAATTCCTAGAATCTGGTGGTTTGCTGCACTAATTGAAAACTTACAACAAAGCATCACTTGTATATGATGGTTACGCTCACCCTTCAATGGGTGCATCGTGATTGCCAACATTTTTTTTGTAAAATTCGTCACGGTTCCTGTGTGTTTACTGTTTGGCAGCATGATGTTCATGCAGAAAGCCCCGTGAGCTTGTGACCACATATTCCCGACTTCCTCCCGTACACCAGGAACTGCTTATTTTTATTTATTTTTTGTTCATCCAAAATTAGCGGCAGAGTTGGACGTGGCATTGTCAGAGTTTTCATGGCACTTTCTAGCAGCCTTCCATGTTCGCTGGTCAGGCGACGATTCAATCAATCAATCCGTCCACATCATCATCATCGGAGCCATGATTGCTTGGCGAGCAATAACAGTTGCACCACTTAGTGGACAGTCAACATTGGTGTATCTATCATGGAGAGACCGGTGTGTCATATGCAGCATGGGAATGTGGAATTGTCACCACGGGCCCAAAGGCACCAGTGTGAATTAGTGCCTCCCAACGCTTATTTAAGTAAGGAGCCAACTTGACTTGGACGATTAGATTCAGTCTTGCAAGGGGCACCTAAAGGTTGATACGCTCCATTCTTTTACGACAAGAGAGACATTGGTTTTTGCCTATAGGAATGGCAAGGGAATAGAGCATCTTGGTTTCTTTTGAATCTGTTCAATCAATGGAACATCTCATATGATCATTTTTTGGGGATCCTTCGAGGTTGACCTGCACTTTATAGATAAAGTAAAACTCTGGCTAGCCGGATCAATAGGAGGGAGAACCCTGAATCCAGCTAGCTAAAACGTTTGGCTAGCTGCGATTTGAAATAAAAATTCATGTTTAAAAAATATATTCATCAACCATGTGTACTCTAAAGTGTATGTCATGCAAACATCAATCGATCAGTCAAGTCTACTATGTAGCATGTGTCATTAATATACTCGCCCGTGGAGTGCATGTGCGTGTTATTGTGAAGATCAATCATTAAGAGTACTCGCGGTATTCCACCTGTTGTCCTGTACAATCTCGTAGTTGCGTCAGCCCCTCTATGGCCCACCAGACTAACGCATCAACTGCTGAATGTATGTGAAGTGGTATTCGCAATATCTGGAAAAGCCTCTGGAATTTTCTCCCAACTGCGCCAAGTCGTCTTGGTACGTCTCCCCTGCCCTCCCCCGTGCTGCCTGAACCAGCTGGTCAACGTGCATGGCGTTGCGAGGCTTTCGTCCAGCAGTGGATTGACAAAAGGGTATGACTGTACAACTACCCTTTGCTTTAGCGCTCCTTGTGTGTGCCAGGCCATGCACCTTTCCGACAGGCGTCGTAAAAACGTCGCTCGTGCCCAGAGGTCGCAAACGGGTTTTGATTCCTTAACCGTACCGTACCCGGCCACACCAGGGTCGCAAACGGGTATCGGGTAGGGTACGGGTATCGGGTACCTGATTGCGAGCTCTGCTCGTGCCTCTCTCAAGGAATTGCCGGACTTTACTACGGGCCTCTGAACTCAAACATTCATATGTTCGTGTCGCAGCTTCAAGTGGATTGCTGGGGCTGTTGGTATTCTATTGCTGAAACTCGCCCTTCCGGATCTCCAGCATCGTTCATTTGCATTCGCAGACCCCTGCTTTGTATCCGCATGCCTCGAGTGTTTGCGAGCTTTGCATGCCTGTCACACTTGCCCAAGTATGGATAGCAGAGAATTCCTAACAACTGTCGCCATTGACTTTCAAACGCTACTGACTTTCGTCGTCGTCATCATCTTCGTTAGCTCCAGCCATGTTCAATCCGCTGATGGGTAAAGGCACCATCTCCCTTGGTCCTGCTATGTACATATATACCTGCGGTCCTCGCTTTGACCACGTCACAGTGCTTTCCTGGAAAGCCCGTCATCGTAAAATCGGACCACTGTTTTCCCATGGACAGTAGAAACAGTGGAAGCATCACTTGGCGATGTGCGTTTCCTTTTATCATCAGTATTTAACGGGGTTTCATAGGTGAACATCCACAAAAAAACACATTTGAGAATAACAAAAACTCTGCGCCAAGTCACATCGGAAACCGGACTGACTTTGTTCAAATGTGTTCGAAGTCCTGTCGGAAGATTCGTCGTAAATCAAAGTTTCTGCGTCATAAATCGATCCACGGTGGCATTATATGCAACTCCGATTTGCACGGTTAGCTACGGACGGTGTGAAAGAAGTTCGTCACAAATACATACGTAATTCTGGATCGTCGTCAACCGGAGACCACCTGTATATGTAAAATAATTAACACTACTTTAACAATAAATTTCGATTTAAAGCTTTCGTGACTGCAGGGATTCATATTCTTGGTTCTTTCGGTAAAGTCACGTAGAACCAAGAATACTTTAACAATGTTAACCTGTTGAACAAGTAGGCACCTAACAATTTCGGGTGACATTATATACATCCTCCCGGCGATTCAGTGAATCGTCAGGGTCACTATATGAGAAGAGATACTTTTTTGAAAGCATTGCAGGCAGTGATGGGTGCCGCCTTCGGTGGCAATAGGGGTCACGTGAATCCCATTGAGCGTATCTCAAGACGATTAGAAAGCGTTGCTTCTTGGCCACACGACTAGATGTACGCAGCTTGCACTCAAGAAAATCTTATCAATTGGTCAACGTACCATCTCGCACGCAATTCCAAATAATCGATTAACATCGACTCTTATATTCCCGATGCTTGCATTGAACTGTACACGTGAGTAATGATTATATTAGTCACCATTGTTGTCATTTATATGCCAATGCACATTTAGGCCAATGCAATGAACAAGACAAAACTAATTATATATTCTGTTACAGTTCAAAGGTTACGATTTAATTAAAAAATTGGTCACTTTCCCGATTTTACTGTGACTCGCCTGTTGCTCTTGTCGTCTGTGCTGTCCCTCCTGTCTGTATAGTTAGAGGCTCAACTCTGTCCGTCCCCAATGTGTATTGTCAGAGTTCCTGTGACGTACAAAATGGGACGGGGCGGTAAGCCACGGCCAACGCGAGCGAGACGGTGCAAGAACCGACTCTTGCGTTGAATCGTGACGGCACTTAACTCGTGAACTTGCCGGGAAGTTGTGGGGGGAATGTGAATCATGTCAGCAATTAGTTAAGGGAAACTTCCTTATCGGTGGTGCTTGAGCATGTAATGGTCATTATGGAGCATGTGATTGGCTCCTAGAATAAACCACAACTACTACTGAAGCCTGACATCACCCTCCAGTCAATCTCAGCCTCGATCGCTGCCGTGCTTCTTGAGGCTCTCGCTCAGTGAGTCTCACCATTTCCTGAAGAAGGGTGGTTAGCCGAAACGGTAAAAAAGCAATGCTCTTTTTAATTGATCTGTAAGCTCAAGGTGCATTAAATAGCATCACCCTCATGAGTTATTAATTTGATTATGCAGATTAACGAAAATGCTTCTTGATGGCAAGTTTGTTCGTATATATGAAATCGTTTGTCAGGTACAGTATGTGCAAGTATAAGATTGTTTTTTATGAAAACTTTTATTGTTCTAGATTTGAAGTTTTCGTGACTGCAAGGATCCATACTCTTTGGTTCTTTCGGTAAAGTCACGTCGGTGAAATAAAAATTTTAAATTAAAAAAAGAATACAAAATAGAAATAACTAAATTAAATCACGACGTTTTGGAAGCAACACAAGCTTCCGTCATCAGGTGGGACAACCACAGCAAGAAACAAAAATGACTGTAGTGTGCGAGAGCATCCATTATGAGTCCACCACTGGACAAAGGCCTCCCCAAGTTGTCATGGTCCTGCAGTGGGTAACAATCCATCGATTACCTGCACACGAAGCGAGTTTCATCCCTCCATATCCATGTTGGACTTATTCTTGGGCACGTTCCCTCGCTTGACCGCCACTCTGTAGTCTTAGGTTTTTTCCGGTAAAGTCACGTAGGTGAAAAATTAAAATTAAAATTAATGAAAAATAAAATAAAAATCACGACGTTTCGGAGGCAACACAAGCTTCCGTCTTCAGGTGGAATCGTCACAGCACGATAGCTGCATCAAGTAACTTGCTTATTTTACTTGATACAGCTATCGAGCTGTGACGGTTCCACCTGAAGACGGTAGCTTGTGTTGCCTCCGAAACGTCGTGATTTTTATTTTATTTTTATTTTACTTTTATTAATTTGAATTTTTTACCTACGTGACTTTACCGAAAAAACCTAAGAATATGAATCCTTGCAGTCACGAAAGCTTCAAATCTACGCCACTCTGTAGTTCGTCTGAACCATCGGCTCTCATCCCCAGTACAAACTACAACCAGTGAGTCGCATTTCACTGTTCAAATCAAATTTTGGAGACATCGCCCCTTGCGGGTTATTTTTTAGGTCCTGACGCAAGTGGTGGAAATTCCACTTTGTTTTCTTGTCAGGGACCAGTTTCTTCAAGTGAAAGATGACTTGATTTCTCACAGAGTGTTACTTATGTTATCCACCTCGGACGACTGATGATGATGATTCCGCATAATGAGAATGATGATCTAAATTATTGCGTGTCCAGCAATGGCCAACAACTGGCCAGGCAAGTAACGGATGCGTCGCTGCAAACATCTGAGCCAACGGTGTCATGAGTTTATTGTCCAAGCGTGCGAGCTAATCTTTGTCGTCGCACGAACCGATAGGATTTTGCCTACACGGAGTAAACCTTGATGAAAACCTTGGATGTTTTGAGTTTCAGGCCTTTTATGGGCACATGATGGCCATCACGAGGTTGGGTGTGGTCTTTACATCATCCCCTTCATCAGCCACGCTTGATCCACTGCTGGCTGAAAGCCTTCCCAAAGCCATCGCCATCCCTCATGTTTCTATAATATCACAATCCACCCAGCACCTGCACACGAGATAATTTTATCGCTCCATCTCTGCGTTGAATGTCCTCTAGGGGGGGTTTATCCGCTTCTTTGGCTGCCACTCTGTCGTCATTCTCGACTACCGACCACCATCTGTTCTAGTGAAGCGTCAATCCCAAGCCCAGGCATGTGGTCAGTCTCACATGTGTTGCCGGAGATAAAAGTTAATTATCAATAACTCGCATCCAAAAGTGGATTTGTCGTTAATTGTGATCAGCTGCAGCAACTTGTAGGTGAAGGCCTGCCCGTCATCATCATCACCACCATTATCGTCAGCCATGTTTGAAGCCTTCCCCTACACAGTACCATCAGGGTGGTTGCTTGACCATACTTCACCACGCTGGTCAATGCGGAATTGCGAAGGGCTGTCATGATCTGCTCAGATGTGCAGGCGTGAGACGGACTCTGGGGATGGCAAAAGCATGGGGTGGGCTTATTCAGCAGTGGATAGAACATGGCTGATGATAGTGATAATGATGAGGGAGGCCTTTTATCAGTAAGAGAACGGACAGCTGTGACTGATAACGATGATGACAGACGCTGACGATTGCCCGAGTAGGCCTTAATCTACCGATGGATAGATCAAGGCTCATGATGGAGGTGACGAATCTACATCACATTGCCTTGTGCGAGGTGCATTCTTTTTCCCTTAGAAAGGCCCTATCGAGGACAACCAACGATGGATTTCGCTGCCCGTCAAATGGTCACTGTGCAAGGCTTAAATAAATTTGGCAGTTGCAGCTGTGCGCTTATCGCAACTTGCAGTGAGTATGCAGTCGCAATAGGATCGCTATTAAGCCGAGGTTGATATGTGTCCGTGTCATTATTGACCGTGCAGCAAAAGCTTTTGAGGCGCACTTTGATTTCGGACAGAGCTTCAGTTTGCGTTTTATTTTCACAGAGCAGCGAGCGAATTGATGATGCAGAGTGAGATTAAACTATATCCCTAATAGGCGACGAATAGCCTTTGATAGTGGCTCGGCAATGTGTGTACATTTTTATGATATTTTTACGGGCCTTTAACAATTCACCTTACTCCGTTCACGACAATTTTTGAATTGTCTCCATTATATGTCTCGACATCATTCGAGAATCCGTTCGATTTTTTCGCTCATATTTTCTGTCCCATTTGTATCGCCTGTTTCATATATTGCGTTTTGCCCGCTCCATTGTTCTCGTGTAACGTCTGCACACAATGTGCACAGGTTTGTAAATTTTGAACAATACGCGGGTTATTAGCCCGACGTTACGTGTGGTCAACAGAGGGCGGTGCAGCACCTCCGATTAGCACGGTGGGCTCCGTACAGTGCGAAAGAAGTTCTACGTACATGCAGCAGAATCCATTACTGCACTATACTTTTTTGCTCCCCGCGTCTATGCTGCACGCCTGCGCCTAACGGGCCTGAGCAGCGTGGGGATGTGTGGGCAAGCAATCGGCACAACCTCGCGCGTTGTGGTAGGCCCTCATCCAGCGGAGGAATGACAAATCGCGCTGTACGCGCACGACAGGGCTGCGAGCGGCGTCGGCGAGCGCCGGCACACGCGCTCAAACTCGCACGCGTCGCTTTGGCTGCGGCACTCGGGAGCGTGGTTCTGTGTGCAGAGCTGCGGCACAGAATTCACCATCTCGAGCCCGGAGATAAGGGCCTGCGCTGGGGAGGCGGAAGCCACAATCTGGCGAGGGGGGACGCCCGTGTGTGGGCGTGTGCAAGTGTGTGTACGGCGCGCGGGCCAGTGCTTGTGTGTGTGTGCGTCCGCCTGCGAGTGTGCATGCGTGTTTGAGTGCGTATGGGCATGTACAGTCGTGCACCATAAGTGTGCGCGCGCGTGCGGAGGGGCCCTCGACGCTTTAACCGGGGCCATTCCCCTTGACACCTTTTGGGTGCGACGGGAATGCGGTCTGGGCCCCAACGCTCTTTAATTGAGCCCGGCGATCCCGGCCCCGCTCGGACCACCGGGCAGTGAGCTCGCTCCCAACCACCGTTGGCAATCTTCAAGAGTCCCCGGGCCGTCGGCAGTAGGCGGACGAGGGCCTCCCGAGCCTCGCTTAAAATTCGCAAGCGGCTCGGCTCACGCCGCCTTCATTATGGGTGATCTTCAAGGAGCAGGTAAGGTGCCCTCCTTTTGCCTGCTGCACCTACTGCACGTTTGGGGTGCTATGGGGGTGTTTAGTTGGTTACTTGGGTTAGGGGGGAGACATGAGAGGGATGAATCGTGACGTCTTTCACGGGCACCGCTGGCAGGTGACACGGTCCCCCGCCCCGCACCCAACGCCTCCTTCCCCTACTCCCCGTCGGGCTCGTTAAAAGGAAGACGGGAGACCTCGGGGAGGGTCCACGATCCGAGGTGGAATTGGTCGACGGTCTTAGGCTCGCGTTAACCTCGAATCGTGACCGCGATTCTACTACTTCTTTCGTATGGCTGTGATGTAGATACGATTCGACTACCGCTTAACATTATCGCCAAGCTTTCTATCACTGTGTAAGTGGAATTTACATCCGATAGAGATGCAAAGTGAGGCTGATCTCGCAGTTTTAGCTTTTTTTACATTTGTATTTATTTTGTGGGTGCAATTGTGAACAATAGCCATATCAAACATTAGTACATCTATCTTCTTGGTTCTTTCGGTAAAGTCACGTAGAAGGGAAATAATAAAATAATAAAACTGTTCTTCACCTGAGGACGGCTGCTTGCGTTGTGGCCGAAACGTCGTGAGAATTGTATTTTATTGTTTTATTTTTAGTATTTTATTATTTCCCTTCTACGTGACTTTACCGAAAGAACCAAGAAGATGAATCCCTGCAGTCACGAAAGCTTTAAATCGAAATATTAGTACATATAATCGGTGTAATCATTGGTTCACTGCAGCTCGATGATTGCCAGGTCATCGGCGAACATAACGTGGCTCAACCACGTGGTTTGCCGAGGACCTGGCAATTGCCACTCTGAGAAAGTATTAGAATCACTCTACTGCTGGATCTGGGGCTTGCCACGAGATGAGTGTGGCCTTACCCAAACTTTAAACAAAGCACCCGCCTGGATACTTGGCATCATCATTGAATGCCCCCCCCCTTCAACTCTCCCATGAGTAATGGGGTGGTTGTGGACAGGGTGGAGTAGTTCACATACCTGGGCAGCGTGCTCATGACCAGCTCTGGTATGGTGACATATGTCTCACTAATAATAATTAGTCAAACAACAATTATTTTTGATCAGTTGCAGGACAATGCATGCTTCGGGTCTCCTTGGCAACATTTGATGCCCTCTCTTCATATTAGTTGTGAAACCCTGGGTCTCTTCACAGGAATACCTGCGTCAATTAGAAACGTTGAGGCTGTCGCGTTTGTGGTCCATCACGAGTGCTAAATGGGATTGTGCGAGACGCCCACATATCCCTGAACAGCTGGACACAGTCCCATCAGTGAGCTTCTCCAACAGGCGAAGTCACTCACATCGGCCGGTTCATTTTACCCGCATGCCCAGCCGCTGCATGTCTGGATATGAAAAACAGCTTCTGTTTGGCCAGATATAAGGCACTAAATGTACAAGGTACATCTATAGAAGTTATGGGGCTGATGTGCTTCAGGAGGGCTTAGGCCTGTTCGTACTTCCACAGTGACTGTTACGAGCGATGTCAAGATCGGCCTCTGTGAGGGAGTCTCTAGAAGGACACTCCCGGGCAGTTTTTAGGCAGTCACCTTCTGACAACCATAGAGTGCAGAGGAGCGACGCTCACAACAACGAGTCGAGAGCTGGGTGGTAAAACACGGCCAAGTGGCACACGGTGGGGAGGGCAGCACAACTGCTGCCCTCTGCAAGTCATCTTATGCAGTCAACACATAAGACCTGGGTCTGTCCCTTGACCTCCTGCCAGCGAGCCTTCTACGCTTCATGTGGCCTCAAAGTGCACCTCGTGTTGCACAAATACCGTGTTGTCATCACCGTCACTTAATGGCAAATTGCGTTTTGATTTTGTGGTGTAGTGGTTCAATTCTCATCTCTGGATAACATGTAAATAACAACTGGTGTCTGCCTGTTCTGGTTCTTCCTGAGGTCACCACAGCATTAATTTAATGTTCTTGTCAATAAACAGTCCATCACGTCCCAAACAATACACCTCAACATGAAAAATAACAATGAAAGTCAACTGTGAGATAATATGTTGACCCCAGCAAATGTGAAAAATCTACTATTTATCCAATACTCAGATGACCTGTTTAATTATTAGTATTCAACGTAGTATTTATGGTGTGGCTGTTTTGAAGGTGGGGCAGAGTCACTGGCGGAGCCAGTTGGGGGGGGGGCACATGGCCTCCATATGATCCGATCGAAATCCCTAATTTAGATCGGATCATTGGGGTTTATTAGTAATAAATCGGCATTTTGCGACCCCCACTGCCACTGTGTAGCATATTATTACGTGCCAGGGACTCTATGAGATGATAGGACAATAGTCTTGAGTTCATAATTGGCAATAACTAATGGCAAAGCAGTTACAGGTGACTCACAGAATTGTGCAGAGTTGCGTGTACAGTACACGACTTCCCTGAACGCATTCGCCTTCAGCGAGGGCGATGCCGATCACACGACGCGGTTCGAATTCGACCCTCGATCGATGGCTGCGCCAACGCCGCACACGCATCCAATAAAAAGCAAGGGACAAATCCTCACTTACTAACAACTCCTCTATCATGTTTCATTGCTGGAGGGGTTGCCCCCCCCCACCTGAAAATCCTGGCTCCGCCATTGGGCAGAGTCTGCTTGTGCGATTGTGCTGATGGGGGGTGATCCATGCCTGCCTACCACCAGGTGGAAAAATGAGGCTCTCCTCTGCATTCACCACCCAAACTCCCTGCTGCCCCCATCGTTCTCACTCCCTGCTGCCCCCATCGCCCCCACTCCCTGCTGCCCCCATCGTCCCCACTACCTTCCAAACTCCCACACTTCTTGCCAACCTGACCACACATCCTTGGCAACCTTGGTCGATTTTCTGAAATAAAACCAACATATTTAGTTTGGTAAACTGATGAAAGTGATATGCCCAGACCACATGTGCAGCTAAATTTGATACATTTTTTACTCATGCAGCAATATATTTTTTTTTTAAATCTCCATGTTTTAAATTTTGTGATGTAAGTATAAAAACCTGTTTCGTCAACCCACTTCTGGATGATTACCATCCGGCCATCAACAATTGCTCTCATGTTATCTACATATTAAAATGTTTTCAGCCAACTAGTGAGTGTATATTATTCATGTGGGAGGTAAACCGTACCACCAGGAGAAAACCTATGTACCCTACCTCTCGTTTCTCATGTCCCTCTACCAAATATATTCATCATTATTATTATAACACCAAATTTACAATTGTTATTATCACTATTTGGGTCAAAGGCTTAGATCAGTGTTGGGCAATCTGTGACCCTCGGGCCTCATGAGTCCCGTGAAGCCCCTCGTCGTGATGTCCTGGTCCCGGTGTGTCTAGGGCGATGAGTGGGCTCATGATGATGAGTGGGCTCATGATGATGAGTGGGCTCATGATGATGAGTGGGCTCGTGATGATGAGTGGGCTCGTGATGATGAGTGCACAATCACAACGTCGAACTTCCGGCCCCACTGGGGTGAAGGAGGACCGCTCATGTGGCCCACGCGTCTGGGCTGCCCATTACTACCCTACACTATACACTACATTATACACTACACTATACACTACACACTACATACGACACTTACTAAACGCTGCACGATACACTACGCTATACACTACACACGCTTTACACTACACTATACACTACATTATACACTCCACACTACATACGACACTTACTAAACGCTACACGATACACTACGCTATACACTACGCTATACACTACACACGCTTTATACTACGCTTTACACTACACTATACACTACACACGCTTTACACTACACTATACACTACACACACTTTACACTTCGCTATACACTACACACACTTTACACTTCGCTATACACTACACATGCTTTACACTATGCTATACACTACACACGCTTTACACTACGCTATACACTACACACGCTTTACACTACGCTATACACTACACACGCTTTACACTACACTATACACTACACACGCTTTACACTTCGCTATACACTACACACGCTTCACACTACGCTATACACTACACACGCTTTACACTACACTATACACTACACCAATGGTGGGCACCCTGCGTCCCGTGGTGCCCCTTCGTGTGGTGGCCTCGGTGTCTCTCGGGCGATGCGCGGGGCCATGATGAAGGGTGCACAAGCGCCGTGTCGAGCTTGCGGCCCGTCGAGGTGAAGGAGGGCCGCTCAAGTTGCCCCCTAACGTGTCTGGGTTGCCCATTCACCGGCTTGGATGCGATTGTGAATCCACATAGCAGCGTGGCGATATTCGCCGGTGGTTTTGTCTCGAGGCCCAGTAAAGACGACGCGGGACCGCGTGGTGTGTGTTCCCTCCCCTGCAGAGCCTTCCCCCCGTGCTTTCGCCACCGTGGCTGACGAGATGGCAGAGGAGGTGTCCCTCGTGGCAAAGTATGACTACATTGCTCAGCAGGAGCAGGAGCTCAACATCAAGAAGAATGAGCGTCTCTGGCTGCTGGACGACTCCAAGTCCTGGTGGCAGGTACGCGGTGTCAACGGTTACTCCTTAGTCCGTGGGTCAGCGCAGAAAATCGGCACCCCCGCCTGAGGTGGCAAAAATTGATTGGCGTCAATTTAATTATAATAATTAATCGCTCGGTAACCCCGCTCGTTTCGCACCGTTATCACGTCGTTGGCTGTTAGTGGCCCGCATAGAGACATTTGGAACCGCTAAAGCGATGCTACCTCAGGTGGTGACTGGCAAATGAAATATCTGGTCTGGGTTCAACGGACTAATTAGCATTCAATTTGTCGTAGTCCATGTTATATGATTGACGATTGAATTTTGCGTGAGGCCACGTGAAGATTCAGGTTTGTGTCGTCAGGACCTCTACCACCTTACACAGTCCAATAAATTAAATTGTCACTCATGTATGTGTTCAATGTGCTAATTATTATTTCGGCTCATCTCACCGGTTAGTTGAAGAACAATTCTCACTACTGTTGTGGACAGAAATCCGAGTTCCAGTCCTAATTGGTTGATATACTATACACAAGTACAAAGCTTGCTTCGTGGTCACAGCAATTAATGCTCACATCTTGAAAGCATCTGAAATGTACGCCTGAAATCGTGGGATTGTCTCAATACCCACGCCTTGCCTTCTTTCCCAGGTCCGCAATGCGCAAAACCAGACCGGGTTTGTCCCATCAAACTACGTGGAGCGCAAGAACAGCCTCAAGAAAGGCAGCTTTGTCAAGAACATGCTGGGTAAGCACACGCACATCACAACTGTGGCCACGCGTCCACAAGCAATGCAGAGGTGCGTTATCAGACACGACGGTGAAATGGGCTCCCTTCCGTATCACCCCTACCTGCTGTGTAAAAGAGATTTAGAAGCTATGAAAGCGCAAATAGTTAGAGCTATGTAATCTCAATCATTCTCCCAATTATCAGTTCGATTACTAGAATAATCGGATGGCATTAACATAGTTGGGGCGGTGGTGGTGGAGGAGTTGGGAGATCTCTCCTTTCTTCCCACGTGTGCTGCTGGACGGGAGCTAATGTACGACGGTTTAGCATCAGAATCGTTATTTAGACTTTCGGAATCCGACGGGGGCTTGATGTCTTCGGCATCGCGATCAGCCTCGTCATGATCGGCGTGGCTAGGTAGTGGGGGGCGGGGGGGGTTTCCTGCCTTCGGGGAGGGCAGGACACGGCAGATGCCTGCGATCAGCCTCGTCATGATCGGCGTGGCTAGTTAGTGGGGGGCGGGGGGGGTTTCCTGCCTTCGGGGAGGGCAGGACACGGCAGATGCCTGCGCAGCGTGACTCACGACCTCCTCTTGATACCAAGATCCAGGATGGTCATCGTGTCTATGCGCCGCTTCTCGGTGGCAGCCCCAACAGTCTGGAACGATATCCCTCTGCACATTCGCAGCATCACCTCAATCGCCTCCTTCAAGAGAGACTTAAAAACTCACCTCTACAATCACGCTTTCGAGCGACTCTGAGCTTGGCTCCGCGCCTCTGAGTTGCGGCCACTACGTCTGCAAATTTGCTCGCATTACAAATTGAACTATTATTACTAAGGGGGGCAGCTGGCAGTTATATTTTAAGGGGGGTGGGGGGGGCCTTCGTCATGAACCACTGCTGTCCCTGACTCCCATCCATTCTGCTGCCTGCCATCCGCTTGCATGTGCGCCAGGCATCGGCAAGGTGAAACGCAAGCCCAGCAACTGCGAGGGAGGCGCGGCGGCAAGCCCCAGTTCCACGTTGGACTCGGGGCCCGACGGAAGCCCAACGGAAACCACCCGGGCCCTCAGCCTCCCCGCCATCGTCAAGTTCAACTACGCGGCCGAACGCGATGACGAGCTTTCGCTCATTAAGGTGGGGGGTGGACGGAGGATGGGATGATGTGGGGCAGGGATTTTAGCGGCTAAATTAACCCCCCCCCCCCCCCCCCCCGGTCTGCGCACCTGATAGGCTCACAGTGATGACATCACTTTTACTCTGTTGAAGACAGAAGCTGGAAGACGTCTTCACAATTCTGGCAAATCGTCTGATGGAGCTGATTGTTGTAATCGCCAGCGAAACGTCATGCTCAAATTGTAAATGTTGTGGGTTTACGCTCCAACACACACGGGCGTTTTGTTTACATGACAAATCTTACTAATTGGCCGTGTCTGGTGGTGGTGGTAGGTTAACGACACACTCATATTTACGCGGTTTAACCACAAAAAAACTAACCTTTATCGTGTTTAGAATAGCACGTAACGCCCTGCCCGCTGCTTTGCCTTCAAAAAGCACCACCGCTATCGCGGAGAGATTTTTGCAACCCAGGCGCTGGTGGTGGCTGAGTGTGCCCATAACGCAGCATTTTGGAGTGGAGGGTTGGTGGATCACACAGTCGTTGTGAAACTCCCTTCCCGTGGGCGTCGAGGTGGCCGTACCGTGGCTCGCCAGGAGAAAAGGCGGCACGGTAAAAATGTGGACAACACCGGTTACGTCTGCATGAAATAGTGTTGCACTCCCGCACGGGTCGGATTTCTCCAGGTGCACTGTTTGCGGCCCACATGTAAACAATCATTAGTTGGCCGGTAACACCCTCATATATAGAGGACAGCAGAACTCGGGCAATTGTTGGCGCCGGCTTGCCGTGTGGCTGCCTTCCCGCCTGTCTGTGGTTCATCAAGCCTCCTGAGTTTTATTTTGTATATCGCACCGCGTGGCGTTGTATATCGCACAGTGTGGCGTTGTATATTGCACAGTATGGCGTTGTATATCGCACAGTGTGGCGTTGTATATCGCACAGTGTGGCGTTGTATATCGCACATTGTGGCGTTGTATATCGCACAGCGCGGTGTTGTATATCGCACCGCGCGGCGTTGTATTTTGCACCGCGCGGCGTTTGCGTTATCGCGTTTGTTTTGCCGTCGCCGCCCCACGCAGGGCGCGCGCGTCACCGTGCAGGAGAAGTGCAACGACGGCTGGTGGCGGGGGGCGTGCGACGGCCGCGAAGGCTGGTTCCCTTCCAACTACGTGGTGGAGGAGGTCGTGGAAGGAGGGGGAGGAGGAGGAGGAGGGGGTGGGATGGGGCGTCTCGACGCCGGCGCTGCGTCTCCTCGCCTGGGCACGGCGCTCGCCGCGGCGCTGTCGGCCACCAATGGTGAGATACGAGACGGTGCGCGTGCGTGCCCACCCATCCCAGCGGGGATTTCCGTCTCCCTGGGTTTTATTCCAAGCTTCCTGGATAGTTTTTTCCCGAAGATGCTTTGACGACGCAGTTTCGAGTGTCGGTGGTGAGATGTTAACTACATCGCCTGGTATATAGGAGAGGTCGTGGGTTCGATCCTGACCCTGACACCTGCTGAATATTTAGAGTTTGTTCGCCGCGTTGTCGCGTGGATTTTTCTCCGATTTTTTCCCCTCCACATTTAGAATCGAGATCAAGCGTTTCGAGTATTTGGCTGCTATAAATTTCCACGTGGTGAGCCACTTCGTTCAACTATCATTTGTGGCCAGGTCGCGTCTGAAAAAGAGCTGCGTAGCTCAGTGGGTCTTACATGGTAAAATAAAAGTTGTTTAGTTTAGTATCTGCTAAAACAATGTTGGTTGGCTCGAATTGCAAGTCGACTTTGACAAGCGACGTCAAGCCGAAACAACAACAAAAATAAAATTTGGCGCGTCATTAAACGTTTGCGGCGGGCGTGACAATGACAATTTTATTCGCCCGTGTCGTGTCGGCCAAGGGCCTTGGGATAGATATTTTGCCCGCAAAATCGGTTAAACGCGAGGGGGTCGCCACAGTTAGAAGTGAGAGCGTGACCGGCCACGAAACGCGCGCCCACCGTGCCTGACAGAAGGGGGGGGGGGCGGCGGTGACACGTTCGTTACCGCGTGCCTCTTGCGAAGATCCGGCGGGCGTGGAAGCTGCATAGATTCTCTTTGCGAACGCTGCCCCCCAACTTTCTCATGTTTATTATTTACGCTTTTTTTACCGAGGAAAGCCTCGAGACACTTCGTTTTTTTTTGTTACGAGGTTTTCTGACATGTTTATCCGCTGCAGGGGCAGGGGAACGTGTTGCTACGTGCGTCGTCCCACGTGGGTAATTCTTAGGCAGCATTTCAGCATTGGGGATATATTTGGCCAACGCCAGTTACGTTGTGTGCTGTCGTTAGCTTTGGGAAGAGGACTGGAGAACACGGAGGAAACCCGTGAGAAACAGTGGGGGGTGGGTTTAGGGGATGGTGGGGGTGGGTGGAGGTGGGATGTGGGGGGGGACATACAAACTCCATAAGAAGAAAAAGAAGAGTCTGGAATTGAACTCGGGCGCTTCTTCCCGTGAGACGCAATTGTGACCGCTTCACCACCGTGCTCCCCCAGAGAGACGACGCAGCTTTTTCGTGGGGACGTGCGGTGGGTGTTCGCCTGCCGCCTGAAGGTTTCTCGTCTGAAATGAAAGCTGCGCTACGAACCTGGCAACCCGAGTTTGATTCCCGGCCTCGGCTAACGAGCGGTGTAGTGAACGATATCTGAACCAACCGATCGTGGGCCCTCCTCTAGGTACACTCAGCATCGTGTGTATTTAGTGCAGTGTGACAACATTTAGCACTGGGGAGACAAAGACGGCTAGGCGTAGTTCAGGGCACACTACCCCCTTGTAAGCCTGCGAGCAGCACTTACAGCATGTGAAATGTTATTGAGGGAAGCGTTTTCTTTGTGTACATGCGTGTGTGTGTGTGTGATATGTGTGTGTTATATATATGCGATGTATATATGTACGTGTGTGTGTTATGTGTGTGCGTGGGTGTGTAGGAAACCGCGGTGGAGCGTGCGTCTCCCCGGCGTGCCCGCAAGTGCTGCACGTGGTGCACGCCATGTACCCCTTCAGCTCCGGCAGCGACGAGGAACTCGGCTTCAACAAGGTGGAGATCAGTGTCCATGCACGCGAGGGAGGCGAATTCCCATGGAAACGCGTACGAAGGGCGGAATTCCCATGGGGATGCACAAGAGTGGAATAATTCCCATGGGGAAGCACGTGAGGGACAGAGGACTCATGGAAACACTCGAGCGGGAAATCCCATTGGGGAATATTGAGCCTGGAAAAAATTGGTTGGCATGGAAGTGGGAATATTTTCTGTGGTTGGGATTCCAGTGGGAACGTCGCCATCCCTTGTTTTTTTACCCTCGTCGTATGCGCCATGTATGACCCCCTTCCTCCTCCCTCTTACACTAACTTACAGCTCCTCTCACTCCCCCCTCGTCCCCTTGTTCGTGTGCACCACACTTGCACCACCCCGCTCGCCGGCCCCCCGTGTGTGCGTGTCGCGGTGCCATGCAGGGGGAGGTCATGGACGTGCTGGAGAAACCCGAGGACGATCCCGAGTGGTGGCGCTGCCGCAAGTCGGACGGGCGCGTCGGGCTGGTGCCACGCAACTACGTGCAGGTGGTGCCCGACTCTCCCAGCCAGCGAGCTCACAGGTAACGCGGGCACACGTGCGCACACGCGGGCACAAGCGAGACACACGCGGGCACACGCGGGCACACGCGAGACACCACCACCATGTTTGTATGTGTGTTGGCTGTTGGGCTGGTGGGGAGCTGAACTTAATAAGTTAGTAAATAATGGAAGAATAAAAGTCTCCCACAAGGGGTTCAGGAAACGATTCGAGACGCTCTGTTGGAGGCACACGACAGAGTTGTGTGCAACTTGGGCAGTTGAATGTATGTTGAACTTCTTTCAACCTGTACATTGCCAGCTGTGTTAATCGGAGGTGCGGAGAAAGAACTACAAACTAAACACAAAAAATAGTTATAAAGAAGCGAGTTTTCTATTTGGATTTAATAATATTAATGAAAATGTATAAAGCACCCTCAAACAATCTGTCTCAGTGCATAGCTCCAGTGGCTTCCTAATGTCGGAACGAAGAGCGTTCCAGACGGCCGCAGAAGCGCATCTGAAAGCGCCGCGCGATGCGGTGACCGATGGCCCAGCAGCCAAAAGCTGCTGCGAGGATGCTGACCGGAGTTTGCGTGATGGTGGTTTATTACGCTCCTTGCCCCCAACAGTCTGTCGGGGCTACACGGCAGGGGTGGGGTTGGATCTCTTGTCCTCAGTGCATGTGCGCGTGCCGATGCATGCAGCGCGGCGGTGCTGGCCGGCTGCCTGGGCCCCGCATCGTCGGGCCAGTTTGCCGGGCGGCCCTGGTACTATGGCCACGTGACGCGACAGCAGGCGGAAGACGCCCTCAATGAGCGCGGAGTCGACGGGGACTTCCTGGTGCGCAACAGCGAGTCGTCGGTGAGCACGAATAGCAAATAACACGCACACGCACACGCCCAGCGGGGCTGTTTAAATATATAACAATGGCACGTTTGCTAAGAACCCTTTCCCGTTGTGATGGATAAAATGAGTAGCACTTTGCGAGGTCAGTAGTGGGTTTATAGGCGTGTGGAATTCCCACCACTTGCCAAGGGCTGTAAATGGGGCCTGAACACAGTCTCAACGCTCATTTGAGCCAGAATTCACTTCGCCTGTGGATTTACGTCATTGGCAGCAGAGGGCAGTGCAGCAAAATGCAGTGCCGTGCATACGGAAATACTGAAATAAGAGCACAGGCAAAAGTGTTACAAACCATCCTTCCCATACTCCCTCGCTCCCTCCCTCCCACTCTCCCTCCCATACTCCAACTCTTCCCTCCCACTCTCCCTCCCACACTCCCTCCCACTCTCCCTCCCATACTCCAACTTTTCCCTCCCACTCTCCCTTCCACTCTCCCTCCCATACTCCCTCCCACTCTCCCTCCCATACTCCAACTCTTCCCTCCCATGCTCCCTCCCACTCTCCATCCCACTCTCCCTCCCATACTCCAACTTTTCCCTCCCACTCTCCCTCCCACTTTCCCTCCCACTCCCCCCCCCCCTCTCCCCCCCCCCCCCCCCCCCCCCCCATAGCCCACGGACTTCTCCGTCTCCCTGAAGGCGACGGGCAAGAACAAGCACTTCAAGGTGCAGCAGAACGGCAACGATTTCTGCATCGGCCAGCGGCGCTTCAGCAGCATGGCCGACCTCATCGAGCACTACAAGCGGGCGCCCATCTTCACCTCGAGCCAGGGCGACAAGCTTTACCTCATCCGGCCGCTGCCCTGAGCCGCGGGCGCCGAGAAACGCGACCGATCGTCGCCGCTCACGCTGACTCTGTGACACCGGGTCCCTCCCGTACCCCCCCGTCCCCCGCTCGCGATTGGCGCCGCCATCGTCGTCCACCGCCACCCCCACCCCTCCCCCGACCCCAGCTCATCTTGCCGTGTTCTCCCCGCGACGCCGCCGACCGAACCGTTTTGACGCGAGGGCCCGGCTTTGTTTTACTCGGCCGTTGGGGGGCGGGGGGGGGTCCCGCTCACTTCCTGCGTGGCTCCCAGCGGCCCTCCCGGCTGGACCACCTGCCCGTCGAACTCCACTCGACTCGCCGCCCCCCCCCCCCCCCACAGCCTCCCAAAGCCCCCCAGGGCCCCACCTCGTGCTCGCTGCTTCTCTGCGCGCACATCTCCGTTCCCCTCTGCTCTGCGGGTTTGGCGTTTTACGAGCAGAAGAGAACTGTCTTAAACAACAAAAGTGTTATTGTTGATATTGTTAACATTGTTCGAATAGTGTTTGTGAAACGTTCTGCTTATTATTATTATTTTAATTATGATGGGTTTTGTTTTGGTTCGGGGGGGGAGGGGCCTGGGGGGGGCGGTGGTGGTGGGCGGGGGGGTGTTTCTGTTCGCCAATTTCCGCCGACGCTCATTCGCTTCGCGTGCGTGCCGTGAGATTGAAGGAATGCACGCGGGGGGGGGGGGTGGGGGGGAAGACGTAAACAAGAAGCAACGCGTCTGGGCGATTGTAAGTAAAACAAAAAATTCACAATCCAGACGGGGGAAGAAAAGGAACAATATACAGGGCCAGAACCGGCCGCGGAAATGACGGTGGCAAGCGACGAACGGCGGGGGACCATCGGCAGCGGAGGGGAGAACAGCGCCCCCCAATCGACTACGGCCCCCCCCCCCCCCGCCCCCCCGGACACCCCCCCCCCCTTCGGGCATCGGTCCCGGTGCGGTGCTTTTGTAGACCTCGACGGTATCTCCTCACCCCCCCCCCCGCCGCGGATCGTATCAGAAGATTTGGAACTTTGACGACGATGAGCGGCCGCGAGCGCAGCGTGGTTGTGATGTTTTCGGAAGGGGGGGGGTTCACAAAGAGGTGCGCGACGCGTGCCAATTTGCCGAGCCGCGCGCCCGGCTGCGCGATGCCGTGCCAGGCCGCTCCGAGCCGCGTAATGATGCCGCTTTGTGCCGCGCCGCGTCTTGCCGAAGAACGCCGTCGTGCTGCTTGCCCACGGTACCACACCAGAGCATGCGACACCCACACCACCTCGTCATCATACCACACTCCCACAGCTCATCCTCTTCATTACCACACAGCCACGCCACACCAGATCCTCATTAAATGACAACACTACATTTACACCACATTTAGACGAGCATGCAACATCACACCACAATAACCACCACCACCACCACACAAAAATCGCGTCGCGATGCGGAGAAACCGAACCCACAGCACTCCCATTTACCACATCACCGGATCGCACGGCGCCTCTCGGCTCGGCTCGGCGTGGCGCACGCGGCACTCCGGTGGAGTCTTGTCGCCCCCAGCTGCCGTGGGGGAAGTTTTGCTTCGAGCTTCGCTGGTGGCGTTGCCGGGGACGTTGGCGACAACGACGATGGTGGCGGCACGAGCCCTCGGCGTCGGTCCTTCCGAAGCGACGGAGCGGCCTTCGATTCGGCCGTCGCTCCTCCGATGCGGCGGGCTTTCCCGGCAAACGCTCGTCACTTGCTGACGTCCGCCTCGTCCTGGCTTCCTCCATGCATCGCCAGTAACGGGGAGGGCGGCTTAAGAAGAGTACTCTGCCTCTCTCTGTCTCTCTCTCTCTCTCTGTCTCTCTGCGCTTGCCGGCTACTCGGCATTTTAGAAGTAACTTAACATAGTCCGGTATTAGCTGTGTTCTGAGATTACAGAGTGATGTGATCTCCTCGCTCGATTACGATTTACTCTCTCTCTACTGACTTCTTGCGCGAGGTTGGTTTAATTCTCGGGGAGCGTGGCGGCGGTGTGCTTTCGATGCAACGCCACCCGCTCCCCATGGCGGTTGACCTATGTGAACGCTGTTGTGTGGTGGCAGCAACTCGGGCTGCCGATGTCGCCGTAAATTTCGCCCCCCCCCCCCCTTTTTTTAAAGTTGTTTTACGAGTAATTATAACAATAAAAGTAATAATAGGTAGTCGTGAATAAGCCCGTGCATGCCAAGGTTACGGCAATTTGATTACAAACAAGCAACCGTTATAATGCATAGCTTCCACGCTTTAGTTCTTTCTGTAAAGTCACGTAGGTAGAAAAAATATATCACGACGTTTCGATCGCCACACGAGCAACCATCTTCAGGTGAGCGAAGACTTTCTTTTGTGGCGATCGAAACGTCGTGATCTATAATTTTTGCTACCCAAGTGACTTTACCGAAAGAACTAAGGAGTATGAATTCCTGCAGTCACGAAAGCTTTAAATCAAGATTGAATGCATAGCTTTTTTGCTACAATACAGTTCTATCGTTGTGGTGATTCATCATAATATCATTACGTTCATTCATTACTGCCCAGCACTGATCACTGATGCTCCTTGGACGCTGCTACATTCGCGTGAAAAAAGTCAACGATTTCCTGCTCAAAATAAGCATTGAGGCAGTGCTACCTTCTTGTTTGCAGCCCAATTCCACGTTCCTACGGCAGGGACAAGTACACCCACGCGACAACAACAACAACAGTTGAGACTTCCCCACGAAGTGGTACCTATTTTATCGACCCCGGAGCGACGAATGGGCCTAGTCACCTCCCCCTCTCAAACCAGAATTTAAACTCCCAAACCTCAACTTGGGATTCGCTCCCTCCACCAGCGGAAGCGACGACGTTCCCGTCACCCCCATGACGACACCTCGTGCTCAGCCCGCACGCTCTCACGCCGTGTCCTCGAAAGCCGCGCGCCAGTCTGTAACACTAATGCCCCTTTGAAAACTAACCTTGGACAACGAGAGGAACGCCGGGGATCTGTAAGGGAGGGGGGGGGGGGCCAAGTAGTTGCTAATCGAGGTCGAATTCAGGAGGGGGGGGGTGGGGGGTTAAAGAGCAAGCAGCAATGGTGATGGAACTGCATCTCGCTGGGAAACATCGCACTGATTCAAGGGATCCAGGGGGATTGCTGCGCTGTCGACTTGCGCGACTCCGTTATCGCCACGGGCAGCCGATCCGTCGACATTGTTGTGGATCTGTGGCTGGTGAATGAAATGTCCCCCGAGATGCGGGTGCGGTGTGGGGCTACCGGGGCCGTTACTCGTAAGAAGTGTTGGCTCTTCGTCATTGGTGTTGGCATTTTTATCATCCGGTTGTATATTGTTTTCTCCAGATTATGATGCACTCCCCGCACACCACCCCTCACCCCTCCCACCCCCCTCTTATTTTAAATAAAAAAAGTTAAAGGCAAGCCTTATAATCTGGTAAAAATTGCATCTTCCGAAAGATGGTTCTCCACCATCGCAAGACATTGACCACCTAGAGAACAGAAGACAGCGCAAAGCTCCTCGGAAATGATATTTCCCAAAAGACATTTCTATTCCCCCCGTTGCAACACGAGTTGTGTTCATACCCCCCATCTTCTGGAAGACATTTAGCCCCATACCAATACCGTATACTCCTCCCAGTTATAAAACACCGAGTAATTGTTTTATCATTTTAAAATAAACACGTCAACTTTTTTTATGGAGGCGGTGGTGCGTCTTATAATCCTGAGTCCAGTAACTACTTCTATCTCTCGGGCGGGGGTGTTACTTACACGCTCGCAGCAGACGAGGAGGGGAGGGTGTTAAGCCGTGTTTGTAGTTGGGTTCGGAAAGCAGCTGGTGCGGATTTTTATTCCATGACCTCCGTGTGGCAAACGAATTGCGAAAGACCTCAAAGTGAGTGTTGCCTGCTACGCGCACAGCAACACGTGTGGAGAACCCCCTTTCGATTTCGTTCGGAGCGAAGTCCCATGCTGGAGCAGTTAACCGAACCCCCCCCCCCCCTGGCCCTTAGCGTTCTAATCGTAGTCCTGATAAATTGCCATCCCCCTTTTGAAAACCCGCCCCG
The DNA here is from genome assembly GCA_014621495.2 of Entosphenus tridentatus. Taxonomy (NCBI): domain Eukaryota; kingdom Metazoa; phylum Chordata; class Hyperoartia; order Petromyzontiformes; family Petromyzontidae; genus Entosphenus; species Entosphenus tridentatus. Next base: position 2,234,313 of record CM025622.2, on the reverse strand, counting down.
AAACTTGTGTCCTCAAACTGGCCGGTTATCATCGTGGCCCGAGGTCGGCTCATCATCCCACTGGGGGGGGGGGGCGATAAAACGAGTACTACTTCACAGGAAGTCCCCTGCGCTTATCCTTTGGAGATACCCACCCCTCGCCATGGGAATGTGGAATTTATTCACAGCTCGGGGGAGGGGGGGCGCATCTATGGAGAGGAGCCAACGTTGCCCCCCCCCCCCTTCCTGGTGTGAGCTTGGAGACTTGGACTACGAACATTACACACCAAACAACGACGAGAGACAATGCGTCAGACTAGTGATCGTCATTCCGGGTGCACACCTGAGTGCATCAGTTGCACAACAACATTTGCTTTCGAGTACGAGTCTCGTCTACCTGTGAGCAACCCAATTGCGCAACTGGTTGCAGAGACGTCCGCGTCTGAGCGATTCGCTTTGCGCGCAGCCGGTTTGTGCAACTCGTCGTCTCGCTGTGCGTACGCGTATTAGGACCAACCTCCCCCCCAACCACCACCAACTCCAATCCACCTCGCCTTTGTTTCACAACCGTGAGGCTCAACACTAACCCGTGAATGCCATTGACTCGAACCACGCGGCGCGTTATTCGGACGTGGCTACGACGACGATTTCGCGAAGGTGTCGAATTAGTGCGCGAGCAGGGGGGGGGGGGTCACGTTGTTGTTGTTGTCAAGTTTGTCGCGCCACGGCGGAAGAACAAACAAACAAAACACGCGCGCGCGCGTCATATCCACAATTCTTTGGCGCTGCTACGCGACGTTCTGCGATTATTGACGGTTTATAAACTCCTCTTTATTTTGTGTTGCCTTACAGCGCCCCCAAGGGGTAACCCGCAGCGGAGGGGGGGGGTATGCGTCGCCTAAAGGAAGGGAAGTTGCAATCCAAAACAACAAAAACCCCGAATATAAATCTCTAATCTTTCCCGACACGCGCCTACGCCACGTGATGCACGCTGTGTCAATGCGAGATTGAATCATTGGTAATGAGAAGGGGGGGGAGGGGGGCGGGGGGGGGGACAACTTGGAGCGACATTCAAAAAAAATGTTCATCCCGTCGCCGAAATCCGCAGTGCCGTCAAACTCGCGTCGGACACCGCGTGGCACACACACACACGGCTCCCGGCGTGTGTGTGTGTCGACAAGATCCCAGCTGTCTGGTTTGGTGGTAGTGGTGGTGGGTGGTTCGAGTCTTTAACGTCAGTGGCTGCCGTGAGCTCTTGGGTGTTGACACTTCGGTTGCAGGCCAGGGGGGAGGGGGGGGGGTGAATCTGTGAGGGCGAGAGATGAGACTCTACGGTCCGCGTTTCTTTAGATTCGCACTGCCCATCCAGCAGTATAAAGTGGGGGCACCGCAGTTGATGGGAAGGTTGCGTTGTGGTGGGGTGAAATGTGGGTATCCGCACGTGTTCAAAGACATGACCTGCGTAGGAAGAGAAGACCAATTACCCTGCAGAGAGAGAGAGAGACTTTCCAGAGAGAGGCCCTTCTGCCAGCAGTGGCGTGATAAAAGCAATTGCAGGGCTGCGCCTTTATCTTTTTTTAAAATATATTATACATAAATCCACGCCAGCTCCTTTGGAATACTTTACAATCCACCCTCGGTTGTTTATTTTATGGCGTCATCCCACAGAAGGGCCTCGTTTGGTTAATGTAATCTGCCTCCTCTCTCTACAGAAGCCCACGGACAGTGCTTTGTGAGCGGTGAGGTATTGCCGCTCATGGAGGTAAAGCAGGAAAATAAGTCTCCATCTGCGGCTCGATGTTGTTGGCAAATGGCCCCGGCGACCCGGAGTTTCCTTACACCCATCAGACGCCACGAAACTCACCGCGCGCGTTAAGCGCCGCATCCCTCTCCATGCGATTCCGTTTCGCGCACAAGTTGCACATTGCTGAGCAAACAACACGATAGTCAATCACGGCGCATGCTAAAACATATATATATACATGTGTAAATCCCTTCGTTAGAATCAGAATCTGTAGTTAGACCGGATGAATCCGATGAGCTATGAAGCTCTTTTCCACTGGCGTCTTGTGGGGGCCCACGGGGTCGGCAAGTTGTAGGGGTGGCGGGGGGTGATGGATTGGGACCCGTTCCAGAAACTTCTCGACACTGATGTTAGCTGCGGCCGGAAATTAAGCGGTGGGTCACCAGGTTCGTAGCGCAGCGTGCAATCCACTGCCCAGCTGCCAGAGCCCGATTAATGATCCTGAAACTTAACGATGCATTATTATTATTATTTTACCAGGGAAAGCCCCGCTGAGTTGTATAGCTATTTTTTCAGAAGCGACCTCGCCACAAATTTCAGCTCAACGAAGTGGCTTATCGCGTGTAAATGTATCGCAGCCAAATTTTTGAAAACGCGTGTTTCTAAATATGGAGGTGAAAAACCGGAGAAAAATCCACGCGACCGTGGGGGAAGAGAGACGCAAACTCCAAATATACAGCAGGCGTCAGGGTCGGGATGGAAAACCATGGCATCCTGTATACTCGGCGAGGCAGTTAACATCTTTCCACAGCAGCGCTCCTATTGAGAGTCTAGAATAGGCCTGAGACCCGGCCCCTTGCCCTACCCTTTGCCTGGATAGCCCTCCCTAAAGTCACCCACACTACGCAGGCAGGGATATTGGCCTCTCACGACTGAAGTGAGTTTCTCTGCCGTTGGTGCTTCCGTCTCGGATACCGTTGAAAATGTGGCTCGTTTTCAAGTTCACATTGGCGTGGCCTACTTGCTAAATAAAAACACAATATCCAAATATTGTAGAAAATACTTAATGTATATAATAACTAACGTGACTTTATTATTTCACTTGGAAAATAATGATCAGCCCATTTTTACTATTAACTGTATACTTTCATGAAAAAAAAAACTATCTTCATGGCTGGTACATTGATTGTCATGGCAAACCTGTCAACCACAAATGTGACCTCTTATAGCCTAATCGCAGCGGTGTTGCATGACCAGCAAAACATTTTTGAAAAAATATATATCGAGAGAGAGAGTCAACGTGTCTGTGCGTTGCAGGCCCACATTGCAGCTCTGCTTCTCATTCCACCGCGTGAGCTCCCCCCCCACCACCACTTCCACCACGCCGCCAATGTCGGATTTCTGGACCAATCCAGTCAACGTGGATCATTGGCTCAACGTTCGTCCACCCGGTTCCCAACCACACGCCAACAACGTTGACCCAACGTTGCGCACTTGCTGGGAAAAATTATCGAGCCGGCACTTGTTTGAGCGAGCAAACACGGAATCGATTGAGACCGTGGCCTCATCCACCTCGCCAGGCTTGCTAAAACAAATGCTGCTCGATTACCAGGTGCTGTTGGGAAGAGAGAGAACCCCCTTTGCGAGTGTTGGTGTTTGGATTGCATTTGCCTTCAAGGACGATCGGAGTGCCATTTTATTCTTTGCTTTTTTTTCTACTTTACGCCAACTGCGGCCCGCGTTACTTTCGGCGTTTGGCGCTCGATGGCCTGTGCAGTCCTCCCCTCCTCCTCCGTGCGTGTGTGCGTGTCGAGAAGTCCCGCGGTGCGAGGGTTTGAGCGGAGAAAGCCTCGTGCGTCTTCGCGCGAGCCCGTAGCGGCAGAGGCGTTTCGCGTGCGCGCGTCCTGTTCGTGCGCCACGTCCCCTTACATTGCCGGGGCTGTCGCCAGCGGCGTGTGTCCGCTGACGTTGACGATTCTAAAGATATCGTAAATATCAAGTCAATTCGTCGGGTCTTAGGAAAGAGCGTGACAGTGTCTCATCACTATTCAGCAAGTGGTGGAAATTCCACATTATGTTTGGGGGGGTGGGGGGGGGGGGGCAGCCAATGCATATGGTGGTGGTGGGGGGGTCTTACAACCGCGTTGAATTTTACGTCTTATTTGTCGGGTTTTTTTTACGCGAAATGCGCCGTTCCATGCAGTAGTTTCATTCTATGCAACGACAAGGGTAGAAAAAAAAACAAAGGGAATTGCGGTGAGTTGAGCGAGACCGGGTGTTCAACCTGTAGGGTCCGGCCAGAACACAGGAACCCAGACCACAGGAACCCCGACTTGAACTCATCCGGTCTTAGAGGTCTTTTTTTTTATTATTCCTTCACTCACGCGTGTTCATGCGAGGGTCTATTGAGCATTCTGTGACCTGACATGGGAAGGAGGAGGAGGATGAATTCGCAGTTGAATGTGCGTGACGTTGCTCACGATTACCACGTTTCATGGCAATAGATTTACCCTGTGCACATGCTTTTAAAAATGTATCTCTTTTGTGTCTCAACTGAAAAACGTGGGTTTTTTTTTTAACAAACGCAGGCGACAAACGCGAGTAAAGTCGTAAAATCTGGAGAAAGCTGAACAAAACTCACTGGACCCAGCTCCCAGTGCCACCCCACGTGTCTCCCCATCTGTAGAATCACTCACGGGGGGGGGGGGGGGGGGGGGGGGCGGCGGCTGGCTGTGTGGCGAGCAAGCGACCTGAGCTGTGAGCTGTG
>CM025622.2:2153228-2177979 GCA_014621495.2 Entosphenus tridentatus | reverse complement strand
TGGTGTTGGTGCGGGCATGGTGTTGGTGCGGGCATGGTGTTGGTGCGTGCGCGGTGTGGATATGGAGTGGGCATGGTGGTGGTAAGGGATAGTTAAGATCCAGTGCAGTGTTAATGGATAATGTGTTACCAGTAATATGCATCACTGGAATAATAATTGAATTGCTGAGTGTTGTTGTGTAGAGTATAATGAAATAAAATAGTTGCGTAGATTATAATGAAATGGAATACATAAGCATCCATATTGTGTCTTTCCCATATTTGAATATACACGTTAAATGTTTTTCTTCTTACAAAAACCCCATCGCCCTAATGGGCCTTCCGGGGTGTGGAATATTTCAGAATAATTGATTCGGCACAAGCAAACTCTGGACCGGTTGCCAGATTCACAGTCTCATCAGAAGAGCCAGTCTGATCGGCAGAGTAATGCTTGTTGGAATCGCTGCTGGTACATTGCCAGGTGCTATCGGCAAGGACCCTCTCCAAGATGCGGGTCTGATTTTGACGGGGAAATAATCACTAACGTCATTGCGGATAATATAAATAACCAAATAGATCAGCAGACAATACAATAACGGGGTCATCACGTGAAGTGCGTAAGGCTCGCTGGCAGGAAGTCACGGGACAGACCCGGGTAGGTGTTGTAAATTACCTGAGATGACTGGCATCTCTCAGGCTGATTAACTGCACCTATTAAAGCACACGATAGGGTGGTCAGCACCGTGCCCCGCCGTCTTTGTCTCCCCAGTGCTGATGTTTATACACAGCACCATGTACTCATTTAAGGCTGAGTCGACCTACACCAGCACACATGCCAGTATGCACACACTGTGTGTGTTGGGGGGACCGGTGGCACAGCGGTTAGCGCGTTGTTCTATAAACCCGGCGACCCGAGTTCGATTCCCGCTGACGGCCACAAACACAAGTGGCAATTCACCGATCCTGTCCTTGGCCTTCCCTAGGTCTTTCGCACCGTACGTAGCCAACCGTACTAATCGAAGGTGCGGGGGAAGGACAACAAACCAAACACAGAAATTAATTTTCAAGCTAGCAGACTTAGAAGTGCACAGCTCCAGTGGCTTACGAATATCGGAAGGAAGAGCGTTCCAGACAGCCGCAGAAGCGCATCTGATGCAGTGACCCTGTTTGTTCGATGCTTAGCCAATCGTCTGTAAAGGCCATATGGGGATCTTTGTCTTTGCTAACACGAGTTTGTAATTGCCATGCTGAAGACCCAGGACAATGGGCCAGGGCATGGACGGGAAAATTATAATTAAGCACAATTTTAGCCCGTAGTTAAATCTATTCACGTTAATGCATTTTGCCGACAAAGCGCTGATTGCGCCAGGCTATTTTGACAGGCGTTTTCATTTATGAATCACCGCACAGCGCACACACATGCAAGGAGCCATTGCAGTGTTTCGAGAACAAAGTGCACAAAGTACGTACATTGAACTTCTTTTGCGCCGTACGCAGCCACCCGTGCTAATCAGAGGTACAGAGGAAGGACAAGAAATAAACATAAAATATTCCACTCGGGTTGAAATCGTCAACGCATATCTCTGTCCGTCGCTTTCAATTTTCACAACTCTCGAACAGATCGTCCGCAGCAGACGAAACTCCGGCGTGACGTCTGTCTGCTATCATAGACGACACAACCCCATCCAAAACCGGCCACGTCGATCCAAAGGATGCCCGAAGCTCGGAGACTCAAACCATTGCTAAAAACGTTCGCAAAACCAGAGCTAGTGTGTAGGGGAAGACTCATGTGAGCGGCAGAATTTGGCAAAGAAAAATAATTCACAAAACCAGAGCTAAAAGTGAGTGCGTGCAGATTCTCTCACTCTGATCGCCAGCGGTCTTCCGGATCTGGGTGAGATTCTAGGATGGGTTTCAAGTTTCAAGTTTCATTGATTAAGTATAGCCCTGTGAGCCATTCGGCTCTTGAATCGGGTGCAACCGCAACAAACAAAAAACCAAAAACATGAACAAGAAAACATCTTAAAGTGACAGCAGCAGCAGCAGCACAATACCAGAAGGGAAGGGATCGACACCTGAGTATCGATGGCAACGGTTGTGATGACGGTCCCAGGCGTGATGGGCCCTGAGTGGGCCATACAGAGAAGCAACGAGGCCACAATCCAGGCGACAGTGTTCGTCAAGCCCTGCAAATAAAGCTCCAGGGTTTTCTGGAGCGTATATTTTTGGACGCAATCCTCAAAGGCGCTTCCATTCCCTAGGACTGTGCCACATGTGCTCTCTTCATTAACACCTTATAATGACATTTGTGGTTTCATAGATTTTTTTTTTTGCAATTTAAAGGTTTCGCGGTATCCAAAGGAGCATTTCAATATTAAGCGTGCATTAATGCTAAAGTTTATTTTCATTTCATGATACGAAATATGGGACGTTTCTTCTTGTTGTTCAAACCCAATCATAGGACAACAGGAGGCAGGGGTAATGCCTTTCGATGTAATCGTCTGAATATTTGTTTGAAACTGTACATTAGATGCAGCTTGCGCAATAGCTGAAAGCGGGAAATTACTGAGCAAATTGGCTTAAGGATTGTGAGTATTCACATCACCAACATTATAATATATTTATCATAATCACCTTCATAATTGTATCATCGTCGTCATCGACATCTCTTTAAATCAGTCGTCGTCATTCCGCATCATCTAGCTGCAGCTCCTGCGACAATAATTCAGGTTGTTTAAAAAAATGAAAAGTTACCGCTCGATGTGAATCTGCTGCTGGATGAAAGGCCTACTCCACGCAGTGCGACAGCGCTTGGCCCGCGGATTCGTCAAGGGGACACATCCGGTCGGCGTGAAAGAGTAGGCCAAACGCCCTTTGCAGAGCTCCCTCTAGCGGAGGGGGGGGGGGCCCTGTCGACAGGTGTGGCGTGACCGACACAGCAGAGGTCGCAATCGGGTACCCGATACCTGTACCCTACCCAATACCCGTACCCTACCCAATACCCAGCTACCCGTACCCGGCCGGGTAGGGGTAGCCGTTTGCGACCCTGGTGCGGCCGGGTACGGGTACGGGTAGGCCGTGAGTCACTGGTGAGTCACCGTTTGTCACTCATTTCCCAACGTCTTGTCTCTTCTCACAATTCAAGTTCCTAGAATCAACCCACCTGCACCTGCAACGTGGCTTCATCCCAGAGTTCGCAATCCGGTACCCGATTACCCGTACCCTACCCGATACCCGGCCGGGTACGGGTAGCCGGGTATCGGGTAGGGTACGGGTACCCGTTTGCGACCCTGGTGCGGCCGGGTACAGGTAAGGAATCAAAACCCGCTTGCGACCTCTGCGACACAGTGTTTGCAGGGCAGTACCATTACCTCTAACTTACATTTGCATCGCCCGGTGTTGTTACCGGGGCTCGAACCCCAGTCTCTCCGAGTCACCGACTCGTCGTCGCTAGGCCAGGGGTCGGCAAACTGCGGCTCCGGGGCCGTCCGCAGCTCTTTCAAGGACCGCTTCGTGCCGCGTTGTTGATTAAGGGGCGACGTCTCGTATAGACATTCACGCGCGTCGCGACTCTTGAAATATTGAGGGGTTTCTTTTGACCGAATTCCCAACAGATGGCTCCTCTTCTTGTTATTTTGGTTTCTGACCCCCCCCTCCCCGCTCTAGGCCAAGGGCCTCCGCTTCCTTACACAGGTTCCAAGATAACACGGAATAAGAAACGACCCCGTTTTTCTCTCCCTCCCTCGCCGGCTGTGCCACGGCAGCGCTTTCACATCACGTCCATCACTGGATGTTGCCTCCGCACGCCTCGCACCTCCCTCTCCCCTACTGTGTACACGTACACAGGGAATTACATAATCCTGTTAGGCGACTCATCCAATCGGCTAATTATCATCATTATTTGTATTCATTCTCATGCTGTCTTCTTCCCTTCTCAGATCCCGGCTGTGGTGTCAGTGTCACGCATCGTCTCCATTCAGAAATCTTTGCAGAGCGGTGCATCACTCTGTCGTGGAGAATAGCCCGCGGAAGTAGATGTCGCAGAGCCGCATCCGAGATCATTTCAACCAAGTGACCTCTGGCCTACACAGGAGGGGGCAGCAATTTCCCACCCTCAACTAAACGATGTATTTTATTTCACCAGGTAAGGCCCCACCCTGAGCTGTGTAGCTTCTTTTCAGAAGCGACCTGGCCACAAATGATAGCTCAACGAAGTGGCTCATCGCCGCGTGGAATAGCAGCCTTATACCCTTAAACGCGTGATGTTGATTATAAATGTGGAGGGAAAAACCGGATGGCCCGGAGAAAAAACCACACGACCACAGGGAGAGAGAGAGACACACAGACTCCAAATATACAGCAGGCATCAGGGTCGGGGTGGAACACACTAACTCCTGTATACCTGGAGAGGTAGTGAACATTTCACCCCCATGGTGCCTCACTCTGCTACAGACAGCGATGTTCATCGCATGACAGCCAAACTGACACAATTAACATTAAGTCTGGCGTTTCACTTGATTTAGCCAAACTCAGTGACAAAACCACCGATGGGTTTTTTACGTCCAGTCATTGATGACTGTCAATCTCCTCCACTTGAGAACCCAAGTTCAACCACAGGCAGCTGAAATCCAGATTTAAACTCAAGATATCTCAGAGGTTCTGACCAATTGGCAGTAATCATCATCGTCATCCTCGTCATCTTTCCTGCATAAATACGACGACTAACACCACTTCGCGAGACGTTTTGATGGTTTGCCTACGGATGTCCACTGCCATGGGAAGATGGACTTTCCAACACCCAACTCTGGGCTGCCAACAGAGATGGACATCCACCCAGGATGAAGGCGATTGATGACGACGATTTAACGATCGCAATTATGTGCTGGACAATGTGGGGTAACCAAAATAACAAGAAGACACATTTTTCTTCGAATTCGATAACAAAAATAATCTATATTTCAAGACGCCAATGCACGGTGGTTCCTCGCTAAACAAACGTCGCGAGGCAACCCTGAAAGAGCCACACCGCAAGGCGGCTCGCTAACAGCAATAGTCGAGGGCCTTTGACCCTCGACTATTGCTGTTAGCGAGCGCCTATCGAGGAGCCAGGCACGGCAGGCAAAGGGGTGGAGTGACCATAACCGTGCCCAACAGATCGCCTGCGCCTACAGCCCAGTGCCCACGTTTACACACCGCACCAACGTGCTCGTCTAAAGGCGAGTCAGCAACCTAAACCGGCACACATGCTAGCACGCACACTGCCTGTGTGCGCGACGATTATCTGAACCGGTCCTGCGCCTCCCCTAGGTCGACTCGGCCTCAGATGAGCACCCGGTGCGGTGCGTAAGCATCGCCGCTGGGGAGACAAAGGCGGCCGGGCGTGGTGCTGTCCACCCGCTCCCTCGTGTGCCGTGCCGGCCTTCATAGGTGCTCGCTAACAGCACTTGCCCCAACAGTCTGTTACAGGCTATACGGGGTACCTTTCTCTTTATAACCATAGCCGCTGGGGAGGCCTTGGGGAGATCTAAGACTTGCTTTAGATCACTCTTTTATATACTGTACTTTATTTATTAATTTGGCGCGGCCGTGGAAAGATGTCACTTCCTCGCCTGGTGTGCAGGAGGTTGGCGGTTCAATCCCGATCTTGACGCTTGCTGCTGCTGTATATTTGGAGTTGGCGTCTCTCTATCTCCCCGTGGTCACGTGGATTTTATCCTCCGGGTCCTCCGGTTTTTCCCCCCTCACATTTACAAACATCGTGCTTTTAGGAACTACTTAGATTATTTTTGCTGCTGTATATTTCCAAATGATGGGGCCACTTTGTTGAGCTATCATTTGTGGCAGAGTCGCTATTGAACAATAAGTTAATACCTCAGTGGGCTTTGTGTCTGTTAGGATGGTTTAGTGTTGCATTTGTGTGAGTTTTGATGGTTTGATAATTGTTTTTTTACCCTTCTATCTGGCAATAAAACTGACACCTTTTTTACAAGGAATCATGTTTGCATAGACCACTACCTGCAGCCATAATGCAAACAAAAAACATAACTCTGATAATATATGCTGTCTCGGGTGTTGACCAATCAACTTCAAGGACAGTGCATATATTATCAGAGTTATGTTTTTTGTTTGCATTATGGCTGCTTGTATTGTGGTCTATGCAAACATAACTCCTTGTAAAAAAGGTGTCAGTTTTGTTGCCAGATAGAAGGGTAAAAAAACAATTATCATATTTTTTACTGCCAAATGAGGTTCCAATGGTTTTGATGGTGTATTTACCTTTCTTGTTCTTTGCACTCCTATAGTGTTCTCGTACTGTCATAACGTGCTTACCCCGTGCCCCGGCTGGACATCTGTGAGAAAGAGCCTCGTCGCTCATCGGATTCCTCACTTGTGAATAAAGATTCTGGCTGAATGATTTGGCACCGACGGTGCTTCAAGGGGTTGGTGAGGCAGGGAAATCAAAAGGCAAGGTAGGCCAGGTGGAACCGCAGTGCGGTGGAGTGGCGTGGCCGAAGACAACACCGCCGCTGTACATTGCAAACGACAGCGTTGCACTCCAGCGGCCAGATGGCAACACAAGCGCCACCAGCATCTGTAGACGACGAAAGACGGACAAATCGCCGACTAAAACGACTGCTGCGGCGAGTTGCTGTCTGCAGAGCGCGCCGACGAAGGGGGAGCGGCCGCCTTTGTCTCGCCCAGTGGCGCTTTTGCGTTGTTGTCGTTGCTTTGTTTTTGTTACGCGCCGCACCAGGTGCTGGAGCTGACCTACGGGAGGGCCCATGACCCCGCGGCTCGGATGTTGGCCTTGAGATGTACTGCAATCAGGCCGCCGGGCTCGTAGTACAGTGCGCTAAGCAAAGCGATACTAACCCACTGCACCCACATGCACGCGAGCACACCCACGTGGTCGTGCAGCCATATCTGCAGGAAGCAATCTGCATTGGGGACTGGCAGAGGTCAGAGGTGGTCTCCGTGGGAACCGTGATCCCTGGGAAATGGGGTGGCTTAGGTGGCCTGGCTGGGAGGGGAGGGGGAGGCCTGGGGGCAGACTCCCTGAGCAGCTGCAGCTGGAGAGAGGGGGGGAGGATGTGTGATGAGGATGTTTAGTGATGATGATGATGGTGGTAATGATGGTGGGAAGCGGTCGTGCGCTACGAACCCGGCGATCAGAGTTCCAATTCCCGCTCACGGCCAACCACCGGTGACGAGAATCTGAACCGGTCCTGGGCCTCCCTCCAGGGTACCTGGTGCAATGTGGAAAACTTCGCCACGATGGTGCTGGCCACCATCAAACATGTTAACTACCTCGCCTGCTATGCAGGAGGGCGTGGGTTCGATCCCGACCCCTGATACCTGCTGTATATTTGGAGTTTGCGTGTCTCTCTGCGGGTGGTCGCGTGGATTTTCTCCAGGTCCTCCGGTTTTTCCCTTCATATTTAGAGTATGTGGCTGCGATAAATGTCCCCATGATAAGCCACTTATGTTGAGCTATAAAAGCTCAATGGGCCTTACCTGGTAAAATAAAAATAGGGAAATAGTCGTGAAACTCAGGTGGATTGGTTCACAGTGCAGCACGCCAACCACTGCATCACCACTTCCCCATCTTATTATTTGCACAGTGGTAGTCACAATAATGCCCTTTGTTGTCCAGGAAAGTGTCAAAGATCAAAATCATTTGTGATAGCCAGGTTGGTCGCTTCTGAAAAAGAGCTATGCAGCTCGGCGATGGGGACTCACCTCGTAAAACAAAACACACTTTCGTTCAGTTTGAGAGACGAGACGCAGCGCACGAGACAGACAAGACGCAAAGGAGACACAATAACCCGAGCGGAGCAGTGACGCAGAACGCTGAGACAGCCCGCGGTGATCGCGGGATGGCCGGGGTTGTAAGAGTTGAAAGCCTGCGAACCACGTGTGGATTGTCGCCCCCCCTCCACCCCGCAAGGATTGAGTTGCGGCTGTGACACCTGCCCAGGGTATTTGCTTTCAGGCCACAGCCACTACACCCACCCTCACCACCAACCCCCACCCACACCGTTGTGGCCTTCACAGGCTGTTGGGGCAAGCGCTGTTAGCGAGTAGCACCCATGAAGGCCGGCACGGCACAAGCAAGGTGGGTGGCCAGCACCACGCACGGATCGTCCTTTGTCTCCCCAGTGGCGATGTTTACACATCGCACCAGGTACTCAGTGGAGGCTGAGTCGACCTAGGGGAGACCCAGGACCGGTTCAGATAATCGTCACCGGTGTTGGCCGTGAACGGGAATCGGACACGCGCCTGCGATTCCCGCACCTCCGATGAGCACGGTCGGATCTGTATGGTGCGAAAGAAGTTCAACATACATACAATGCCTCACCGCTGCGCCACCGCTCCCCAGCCACACCTTACCAGCCCACGCCTCGCAACTGCGTCCATCCGTCGCCCCAAACCCAGGGCGGCGAGTCGGATTGCGGGTTCAAATTCTCTAAGAAACTGCGCGGCGTTACGTGAAGTTTCTTACTGCACCTCCCCTCCATTACCACCCCCCCCCCTTTCCGCAAACGTATGGGTGGTGCCTTCAGTGTTTGGCGGCGTTTTCTCCAGCCACTGTCGGGTTTGCGCTCGCAAGAAAAGTGGAGTGGGGGTGGGAGGTCAGATATTCAAAGCATGACCATCCTGGAAAATAAATGCTCATGTACTGGACTAAAACTCAACTATATTGCTTACCAGGTAAAGCCCACTGAGCTGTCATAGCTCTTTTTCAGAAGCGACCTGTCCACAAACAATAGCCCAACGAAGTGGCTTATCGCGTGGAAATGCATAGTATCCAAATACTCTAAACACACGTTGATTCTAAATGTGTAGGAAAAAACCGGAGGACCTGTAGAAATATCCACGCGCCCACGGGGACAGACATGCAGAACTTCAAATATAAAGACGTCGGGGTCAGGATCGAACGCCGCGACCTCCTGCATACCAGGCGAGGTCGTTAACATCTCGCCACCGTGGCTACGAGACGGGGAGGCTGACGGGTGATGACGTGGAGAGGGGAGCGACTGCGAGCGGCGTTAATGAGCCTGCGAGACGGTGAGTGTCAGGTTCATATACAGGGTGCTTCAAAAAAATGTTAACACTTATCGTTTTTAATGGAAACAGAACGGATAATACACTGTAACATTAAAACAAATGTAATGTTAATAGCTTCAAAAAGTCAAAGAGTGTCCACTTGTTTGCCCATTATTGTCAACACGTGCCTGGAATCTTCTCCAGATGGTCTCCAGAGCCCGTAGGCACATTTCTTGTGATATTGTTGCAAATTATCACTTTTTGAAGCACCCTGTATATCAACCCCTGCAATGCACAGTACATGGAAACGTTGGGGATGGAGCGCACTATGGGTTATTTGGTTGTATATATAAAATGAATGACAGTCCTTTGGTTAATCCACTGTTGAATGAAGGATGCCCTACCCCGATGTCGCTAATAAGGGGGAGGGAGGTTTGTGCTGACCCATACTTCGTCATGCTGGTCAATGTGGATTGGTGAAGATGGTGCAGCCATCTTCTTGGTTCTTTCGGTAAAGTCACGTAGAATGGAAATAATAAAAATAAAGCATAATAAAATAATTATCACGACGTTTCGGCCACAACGCAAGCAGCCGTCCTCAGGTGAAGAACAGGTCTGTCGAGAGAATTATTTTATTATGTTTTATTTTTATTATTTGTATTATTTCCCTTCTACGTGACTTTACCGAAAGAACCAAGAAGATGAATCCCTGCAGTCACGAAAGAAGCTTTAAATGGTGCAGCCACTTCAGATATTACTCTCCACCGATCTTATCCACGGCCGGGAATCAATCTTGGCTCAACGGGTTGATAGCGCGGTGCGGAAATCAATTCGTCACCAACTAAGGGACCAGGGGTTATTCTGATGGTTGACACTTTCCTGGGCAACAAAGGGCATTACACTGGTCAACACACTATTTCTGGCATAAGGTATTCCAACGGTAGTAGTTAGACTTCTCCACACATCTGGCTGTCGCCTGATGAAGCTGGTTGTAATTGCTGGCGAAACGTCGTACTCAGATTGTAAATGTTGTGGCTTTGCTCTCCAACACACCGCTTAGTGCTGTACTAGTGACGAATTGTCACGTTCTGTTTACGTGACAACCCTTACTAGTTGGCTGTGTCGGGTGGTGGCGGGTTTAACGACACTTTTATATATTTACGCGAACTAACCTAACAAAAACCTCTATTACACTGGTCAACACACTTTTTCTGGCATAAGGTATTCCAACGGTTTTAAGGTAATTTTGGGGTGCTGATTCCAAATCCGGCATCAGTTGTCTATCACATCATGTTTTTGAGATATCAAATATTGCATTTTCAATAAAAACTGCAGAAGAAAAATATTAAATAAATGTGGATATCTACATAAAATGATATTATAAACACACTATCCTAAAAATACAGCACCATATTTTAACACTAATGCAGTCACTGACTCGCAACAGATAGAGCAAATCTGAGATCAGATTTGGAATCAGCACCCTGAAATTAGTCTAAAACTGCTAAGAAAGTCCAGGCCGGAATTTTTTGTTGTTGTTGTTGACCAGTGTTATTGTTACTCTCACTATGCAGTGGTTGGCATGCTGCGCTAATCGACCTGAGTTTCACGACTTTGTCCCTATTTCTATTTTACCAGGTAAGGCCGACTGAGCTTTTGTAGCTCTTTTTTCAGAAGCTACCTGGCCACAATTGACAACCTAACGAAATGGCTTCTCGCGTGGTGGAAAATGTAAAGCAGCCAAATACTCTAAACGCAGAGGAAGCTCACTGAGGTATGAAACTTCTTTTTCAAAAGTGACTCGGCCACAAATGGATAGCTCGACAAAGTGGCCCATAATTTTGGACGTTTACAGCAGCAAAACAATCTAAATAGTCAGCGCATGGTTCTAAATGTGGAGGGAAAACCCGGAGGACCCGGAGAAAAAATCCACGCGGCCACGGGAAGAGAGAGAGAGAGACGCAAACTCCAAATATACAGCAGGCGTCAGGGTCGGGATCAAACCCACGACCTCCTGCATACCAGGCAAGGCAGATAACATCTGATTGGCAGCCACGGCTAACATCAGTAGCGAGCAGTCTCGAAACTGGTCCCCCACTTCACCAACCAAAGTACGGTCAAAACAACCACCGCTACCAGGCATGGCAAGAGGAGGCTTCCTCAGGAGTATAAACTAAAAAAGACAATGCAGGACCATCCTGAAAAGGAGGTTCATACGACTCAGTGCGACTTTCCTGGATAAATAAGTAAACCGGTGAGAGCGCAGAGTTGGTGGCCTCTGCCCGGTCACCAATGAACGCACGAAGAAAACCCATCGCGTTACATTTGCTCCTGCACTTAACTCGCCAAATGTACAGCTCTGAAATAAAATAAAAATTATAAGTAATCTCAGTTTGGACCGCCACGCTACGGACGTTTAATCACCAGTGACAGGGTGGGTGGGAAAGTGCTGCCCGCCCTAGTGTGCGGATCCAAAGATCGCTTGAAGGGGTCTCTCCGGTGTAGCTCTGCGCTATCCGCTTCTCAAGCACGCTTCCGTCCCATCCTCTTGACACCGACGGCACAATTGAGATAAAGTTGGGTGGAAATTTTTTGGGAAAATTATCAATTAACCGTAGGTATTATTGCAAGGGCAATGTTTTACCGAATGCTTAGCTACAAGGGCACAGCACAAAATTGTACAAAGTCCACTACTTTTTTTTCTAATTTTCTTGCTGTGGGTTTCACACCTGTTGATGATTGCTTGTGTTGCAATCGAAACGTCGTGAGAATGTATTTTTATTATTTTATTATTTCCCTTCTACGTGACTTTCCCGAAAGAACCAATAATATAAAAGTCCACTCCTCTTACCACATTCTTGTTTACTTCACCGAAGCCGTGATTTACAAAGCTCATTGGCAGTTCACCTGAGATTTCAACTGCACTTTATATTCACCATCACGCACTGTCCCTCTGCTGAAGCAGCCCCAAGTATCTCTGTACGAAACGGCACAGCATGTCTGCTTTGCTGCTGTCTGTTCGGCTCTTGACCTCTCTTGTCCATTGACTCATCTGTCCGTCTTGCTGCGCGTTTGTCCACCTGGCTCGTCTGCCTGTCGGTCTGCTTGTCTGTCAACGTGTCCATCCGCTCTCAGCCCAATATCACCGATTTGCAGAAATGAGGTTTGGTGGCATTGTCAAGGCCCACCTGAACCCTAAGCACCAGCGTAGCCTGACCTCACCTGAACCCTAAGCACCAGTGTAGCTTCACATAACCTGAACCCGAGGCAGGGCAGAACAAACATTACGTTACAGGGGCAGTTTTACAATAACCGTGCTTGGAACAGCGCAATCGATTGATAAGGCATAGCTCAATCTTTAGCACAGCTGTCAAAGATTAAGCAACTTTCGTTTATCAGCAACTAATAGTGCACAGTATTTTATTACCATATCCTCCAGATAACAACAATCATATATTTTATCACTCCACCTTTCACCGAAAGATAACAAAGCACTGTAATTTATAACTTAAATATATAAAATAGCGGTATATGGCATTAACAAAAAACACGTTTTCCTCTGGTATTTGAAAGCAATAGTTTGGGGGGTGAATATAAAAATTGAGTGTGACCAGATGTGTATAGATGTATTTACACTGCGACAAAATAATCGATCACGACGTTTCGATGGCTTGTGTTGCGATCGAAACGTCGTGATCTTTTATTTTAAAACCTACGTGACTTTACCGAAAGAACCAAAGAGTATGGATTCCTGCAGTCACGAAAGCTTCAAATCAAGATGCTGTGGTACATTCTGACATCCTGGAGCGTCTTGTAATGCGGAGAATATGCTGCTATGTACATCTTCGCACCGAACATTATCAGCACGATTATCAAAAGTAGAAATATTAATTATAGATTTGAAGCTTTCGTGACGGCCCCTTACATTGTGGCAAGCCTTGGAGTCGTGGAGTTCTGCCATTACCAGTACGGTACATTTCATTAAAGCGTGTTGAAAAAAACTATATTTTAAAATATTACTTATTGGATGAAGATCGCGTGCGAACAAGAAATGCGCGTGGGTAAGCCCTCATCTGGACACTCGTTTGGCGACCAATCGTAAAACGTGACGTCGTTGGCGTGAGCCCACGCAGTTGAGATTTAATTTAAAATCCGTTTAAACAACCTCATTGGAAACATAAATGATGAGGCCGACACAAACAAGGCAGATATTGAGCTCCGGTCAGTACAGACGAGGCAGAAATTGCGATTCAGCCACTACAAACAAGGCCGGGATTATAAACAAGGCAGAGAAGATTGGGCAGAATCAAAACATCCACTATATAAAATGAGGCTGTATAAAATGAAAGTATCATAATCATCACGAACCGCATCACCAAACCGCAGCTATGTGTTCAAAACACGCTTCCGTCATGTCTGCACATTGCATGACCACTCCATGAATAATTGATGCCCTTCTCGCAAGGTGGCCAAACCCACTTAACTTTTCTGAGCAGCCCATATATATAAAACATATATATTATATATAATGCCTCTTACCTTATGTTTGCTCTCTGATCCATGCATTCCCCTTCCTAGATTTGAAGCTTTCGTGACTGCGAGGATTCATACTCTTAGGTTTTTCGGTAAAGTCACGTAGGTAAAAAATGAATAATAAAAATATAATTGAAATAATAATAGAAATAAAATAATAATAGAAATAAATTATTTTATTTCTATTATTTAAATTTTTTTTTTACCTACGTGACTTAAGAGTATGAGTATTCCCCACCCTATCACTCACTGCAATTTAAGGATAACGGCCCCGGTGGTAGTGACTGATGATCTCGTCTGCAGGAGGGTCATATTAATTGTTTACACTGCGAGAAATGGTCACGGGAATAAAAGCAAATCAACAATGCCCATCCTTCCAACAGCCAGTGAAATTGCATCGGGCGGGGGACCGCTGGATTGCCGAGTCCGCTGTGAGGCCAGCAGCTACACCCAGCTGTGGGTGCCGTGGTCATGCCGGGCGATCAGAGATGTGCCCCTCTCATTTTCACGTTCATCCCGAAAAGAAGCAATACATCCACAAGAGGTTTTTTTTTGGGTTGGATCGCGTAAATATGTAAAAGTGTCGTTAAAACCCGCCACCACCCGACACGGCCAACGAGTAAGGGTTGTCACGTAAACAGAACGTGGCCAATTCGTCACTAGTACAGCACTAGTGTGTACTGTAGTGTATAGTGTAGTGTACAGTGTAGTGTATAGTAGTGTAGTGTATAGTAGTGTATAGTGTAGTGTACTAGTACAGCACTAACCGGTGTGTTGGAGAGCCAAGCCACAACATTTACAATCTGAGTACGACGTTTCGCCAGTAATTACAACCAGCTTCATCAGGCGACAGCGGGGGGGGATTACTTAGTCAACGTACATTATGCATTATACGAGCCCTTTGATCTTGTTTTTCCTGTCTATTGTGAGTATTAAAATAGCCGTACCAACCGTAATCCCTATTGAAGTATGGCACCGAAAATGAGGCCCTATTATTGCTGTCGTTTTTTGTTTTTTTTGGGATTGATTCGAGCAACCGGAAGAGACGTCACTTCTGCGGCGTCGCGCGAAGTCACGTGGCCGTCACTCTAAACATGAGCACGGCCTGCGATGTCAACCATCTGAACATTTCAGAGAGAGAGAAAAAAACCGCAGAAGATCCTACATTTTTCCTTCCCCCCCCCAAAAAAAAAGGGTCTGAAAATCCGAAATCAGACGGTCTTCAATCCGAAACCCGTCCATATACTTGGCGTCGCAGACGGATCAAACGCGGTGCCTGATCTCAAGCGTGACTGCCGTGTATCGACAGGTCCTGCGGACGAGATCGATTGGCCCAGAGTGGAAGCGGCCCCTTCCCCCACACGTCGCACTCTCTCTAAGCCGGGCGGTGGTGGCGGTGGTGGTGGCGGCGGCGGTGGTGGCGGCGGTGGTGGTGGCGGTGGTGGTGACGGTGGCGGTGGTGGTGGTGACGGTGGCGGTGGTGGTGGTGACGGTGGCGGTGGCGGTGGTGACGGTGGTGGCGGTGGTGGTGGTGACGGTGGTGGTGGTGGTGGTGACGGTGGCGGTGGTGGTGGTGACGGTGGTGGTGGCGGTGGTGGCGGTGGTGGTGGTGGTGACGGTGGCGGTGGTGGTGGTGACGGTGGTGGCGGTGACGGTGGTGGCGGTGGTGGTGGTGACGGTGGTGGTGGTGGTGGTGGTGGTGGCGGCGGTGGCGGTGACGGTGGTGGTGGTAGCGGTGGTGGTGGTGGCGGCGGCGGCGGTGGTGGCGAAGGAAGCAGCAGCAGCAGCGAGGGTTTGTGGGTCACTGCAAAGACGTCGCTAAACTCCCTTGGCACGTGTGGCCGGGCTTGCCAGGAGGAGGCAGTACAGCAAGTGGACTAATCGCCACCCGTCGCCATGTGTACGAGGGGGCCTGAAGCGTTGGTTGCCCACGCTCGCGCAAAGCCGTGGGGGGTTTTCACCGGGGCCTCCGCAAGTCGTCATTAATTGGGCCGAAAAACATCTTAAGAATAAAAACCCAACGATTGCATCAGCAGGTAATGACACCACACCGTGGCTGTCGTGGCTAAAGAAGGAGGAGGAGGGGGTGAGAGGAGGAGGAGCAGCAGCAGTAGCAGCCAGGGCTTGCAGCGTCCCAAATAACAGAGGCACCGACGGACACCTCAAACAAACACAAACAACAACAACAACAACAACCATTGATCTTCCGCAAATTTGTCACAGCGAGGAGCCGGCGTGCGGTCAAACGCGACTCTGAACGAGCCGTGCAAGTGTAAGCCTCCGAATGCAGGTACACGTCTCAGAATACTCAGAATGCCACTTGTATGGTTTGTAATTGAATGCAGCTCACGGACCTGCTTAAATAAATAATAACAATACATCATTAATAATGAATTCGAATTATAGCTTGTTGTTTTTTTTTTACCCATAACCGACTACCTGCCTCTCTATACAATGCATATGCCCACTGGACAGTCCGTTGAAATGCGCTTGCATTTAAAGATGCTGCACGAATCCATCCACGCAGCGTCGGCACTGAAAAAAAAAGCCACCGGGCAAAATGTCCTGCTGGCCTTGGGTGTGCGTGCGGTTGCACGCAGGAAGATGACCGGAATGTCACGCGAGGGATCCGATAAACAAGTCGGAGGTTGGGAGGAGGCAAGAGCATTGGAAGAATTGCGTCTCTGGAAGTAACCGTGGAGGTGGAGGCTTGCGATGGGTGGGACGCGTTGTGCAGGGTAGAGGAGGACAGGGTCGAGGACTAGGAACGGAGTGCGGCAGTAAAGCATCGGTAGACGCAATCGGGAAGCTTCGAGTGCTCTGAAGGAGGGATTTTAATCAAGAAGAGATGACCGCGATGGGCGGGACACGTGTAAAGCT
This sequence comes from Entosphenus tridentatus, assembly GCA_014621495.2. Lineage (NCBI taxonomy): Eukaryota > Metazoa > Chordata > Hyperoartia > Petromyzontiformes > Petromyzontidae > Entosphenus > Entosphenus tridentatus. The sequence goes on along the minus strand of CM025622.2, from coordinate 2,161,540 downwards.
TGGATGAGGATAGTGTAAACAACCTGGAGGTATGGAATAGAAAGTAGCAACAACACCCAGTTGTAATCAGGAAGAGGGGCTTGGGTGGACGGATTAAGTGAATCCAGAAACTGACGATGGTGATTTCACTGCAGAGGTCACAACCGGGTACCCGATACCCGTACCCTACCCGATACCCGGCTACCCGTACCCGGCCGGGTACGGGTACGGGTACCCGTTTGCGACCCTGGTGCGGCCGGGTACGGGTAGGCCGTGAGTCACTGGTGAGTAACCGTTTGTCACTCATTTCCCAACGTCTTGTCTCTTCTCACAATTCAAGTTCCTTGAATCAACCCACCCGCGCCTGCAACATGGCTTCATCCCAGAGGTCGCAATCAGGTACCCGATACCCGTATGGGTACGGCTGGGTACGGGTACCCGTTTGCGACCCTGGTGCGGCCGGGTACGGGTACGGGTAAGGAATCAAGCCCCGTTTGCGACCTCTGCCTCACTGCATGAGTGGCAGGCTCCAGCGGAAGTAAGCAAGCGAAGGCGGCGGGCGGGGGGGGGTGCCGTAGCATTTGCGACGACGTCAAAACCGTCCGAACACGCGTCAACTCAAACGACTTGTAAAATGACGTTAAACAGCAGAATGAGAACTGATATAAACATGGGCCACACGCGGTGAATCGGCGATCGATAGTGCTAATGGCCCTTAAACACAAGCTATCGGGATAGCGGAGTCGATATGTGTTAATTTCACAGTGCGGCTCTTCTGCCGCACGGAAGCGCGGGGTGGGGGGGGGGCTCCCAAAGTCACCCCTATCCAGTCCGTGGACGGTTGTTAGGTTTTACAATTAAAATATAACACTCGTGCCACGGTGTTGATTTTAATATCGCCATGGTGGCGAGAGGTTAACTCCCTCGCCTGGCATACAGGAGGTCGTGGGTTTGATCCAGACCCTTGACACCTGCTGTATATTTGGTGTTTGTATGTCTCTCTCCCCGTGGTCGGCTGGATTTTTCTCCGGGTCCTCTGGTTTTTCCCTCCACATTTAGAATCAACGTGCGTTTAAGAGAATGTGGCATCTATAAATTTCCCACGTGATAAGCCACTTAATTGAGCTATCATTTGTGGCCAGGTCGCTTCTGAAAAAGGGCTATATAGCTGGTAAAAAAAATGTTAAAGTGAATTTTTTACTTAAATTTTAAATAATTTGGAGTTGCTTTTTGGGTCGTGCCACATAATGATCCAGGGCTCAACTCGCTACATTTGCTGTTCTTCACCTTCACTGCGAGCTCAACAATAATATCTGGCGCATTAAACGCGTGTACACGAGAGGATTTCATTTTGTTTGGCTGTATTGAGTGGTGCAGAGTCTTAGTGACACACATTTGGCCGAAATAATTACGTGGCCCAAGTCAAAAGTCAGCCATGAATCATAATCTCTGCTGCAAAAATATACGTGTTAAAATAATGTTAAATGCCAGAATATAATTGTACAGCTCAGTGTTGACTTTTTCACATTCGTGTCACAGCGATCTTACCACTGTGCCACCACTCCACGAGCTAGAATAATAATATACATTTCTAAGGGGGCAGATGCTAAAAATTGGCACTGGGAGTGTATTAGCGACAGAGGGATACTGCGTCTAAGCTGGCCCCAAAAAAGTGACCAAGGCAGAAGCAAGAAAAAGGTTTCACGCAGAAGGAGACAAACTGATGATGCAGGCAGCGATGAGAAGGATACTGCCACTATTTGGACACACGTGGGATGGACGACAACAGTGTGTTGTCGTTGTTGTTGTTTTTCGGATAAAATGTAAGGAACCAGAAAGACTGCTGCCAGAAAGATGTGGCGCTACTTGAGATTATTGGCACTACAAGACCGAGGGAACTGGAAAGAAATGACAAACATGGGCAGCGGACACCTACTATGAGCTATCTGCAACATGGATCGTGAACATTATGATGATGACATTTGTACGGCGCATTTCATCCGTAGATCCCAATGTGTTGCCACCTATGGAGCAGCCAGGAAATCAACAGAACCTGCCAGGGGTAAGCGGCCAGAACTAGCGAGGGGGTAACGGCCGGTTTACAGAGGCGAGTTTTCGAGACAAACTGAAATATATCCGACGATTCTAAATTGTGTTGTGGGCAAAGGTGATGGTGTTCCAAACATCGGGACGCTGTGCAGTGGCAAAAGCCCGATCGTGCCAGCAACGGAGCCTGGACCTCGGAGTACTGAGAAGAAGGAGACAATCCAAAGATCTCGAGGACCTCGTCGGAGTATAAACACGGGTCAGTTCCCGTAAATATTGCGGGGTTAACCCATCGAGTGCCCTGTAGGTCGGCAGCTGGATCTGAATCGGTCCTGGACCCCCACCTTAACACCGACCCGCACTGACCAGCATGGTCAAACAAACCCCCCGCGGCCTGGCAGAGAACTTGTACATTATTACTCGTCGTATAACTTGTCCGTCAAGAGCCGTGTGTTGTTGTAATCACAACAATGTCAGGGAAGGCCACCAATTTACCCGGAGGAATGGGCATGGCACCACTGCACACCCAGCCCCGCAGCAAATCATTCGGCTGGGGGAAGGAAAAGTTTGTGCTGGCACCAGCATCATGATGTCATGGTGCTATTTCTGCCCACAAACGTAGCTGACCAATCGGACTGCAGTGCATCTGACACACAGAAAGGATAGACACGCGCGCAACATGCAAATTGCGCGCGCTATGGATGCCGTTTGTCTCGCGTCAAGCGATTGCCAGCTACGCCCAACGCAAACCACAGCGACTACGATGATTATGATGATGATGGTGGTAATGATGTTGATGACAATGGTGGGCATGTTCTTATAAACGTGATTATTGCGATGACCGCATGCGTACGACGGTCGGACGATGTCAACTGCCTCGCATCGGCGGAATCGCACCCAAAAGACGCTTCCGCACGAACTGGCCCATCGCGAGTCTTCCTCCTTTGGCGGCGCTCATCTCCAGGGCGGCGCAGAGCCAGCGGCGGATATTCCACCTTCCCATGGCCGAGGCCAGTCTCTTCCACCCGACGACTGCTCGTGACATCCCACAAGTCGGCAGCCACTCATTCGACCAACCGAACGAGAGAAAGACGCACGCAATTCAACACGCTTACCCACTCTCATCCGTGTCTCGGTTTGACAGCTAATGAGCCTAAGTGGGCTCTTCACAGTCTAAATAAAAGACGCTGAAATGATATACTCAACGGAATGACGATCGTGCCTTTGATCAATACTGTGCCTGAGACTCTATTCATCTGCTTAGTTCTATTAGATTTTACAATCGAGGGAGTTGGAAGTTTCAGGAGTCAGTGTTGAGTCAGCACTACTGAGACCCGAAATTCCAATCCAGGTTTCTTCAGCTGCCCGCGATGAAACCGGATTCTCACGTTAACCATCATGTCAACTTCGGTTTTTTTTCCCCAATTCAATCCGGGACAAAGAAACAAAACTCGGCCAAGTTGCTCGTGCCGTTGCGCTGAACAGCTCTACGACCGAGTGTTGTTTGGCACAATGTCCGACGTTCCGCTCCACATGCTGGGAAGCCTATTCAAACAAACAGCCACGCACTCAACAACCGCAACGCGCATACCGACATGAATACACACAACCCCAAAGATGCCCACAGATGCACGCGTTTAGCACGCGCAGAAACACGCGCGTAAGCAACAAAGACAAAGATCCCCCGTATAGCCTTAAAGACTGCTGGAGAAAGTTTTGCAAGGGGGCGTCTATTGAGTGGGCGATGTGGCCAGAACCACACCCGGCCGCCTTTGTATCCCCAATGCTGATATTTACACACATCAGGTACCCGTATTTAATGCTCGCGGAGGGCTGGCCCAGGACTGGTTTAGATATTCGTCGCGAATGTTGGCTGCGAGCAGGCATTGAACTGGGATCGCCAGGCCTGTAAGCACCGTGCACTAATCACCACATTACCACATCCCCTATACAACGGATATGCACCCACACGCACATGCATACGCACTTGGGTCTAAAGGACCGACCGAATGACATAGATACGCATGCGCACACACACACACATATCCCAGTCATCTATATCAATAAAGACCTTCATTTGTATGTCTCAAAATCCTCTAGGGTACTTCTCGACAAGGTAGGAAGCTGCAATGTGGTACACAGGTAGCTTTTAGACCACAACCAACAGAACCATCTGGAAATCCGTGACTTTTCATTTTAAGGGCCTCCAAATCTGGATTTTAAGTGCCCCACAAACATGTGAATGTGCATGGTGTCCTTCAGAAACCGTTCAACATATACTATTGCGGGTTTCTTAGCTTGAAAGCGTTAAACTGAAAATAAAATTAAAGCGAGAACCGTTTTTCTATCTTTTATTGTCATTTGAGATATTTCCGACTCAAGCGGGTTTTAACGGAGCTTCCCCTCAGAGTATTAAGTTCATAAATGTGTGTTCTTTCTAATGAAAAGGAACGGAATCTTAAAACGGAGCGGTTTCCGATGGGTACGTCTTTAAATATAAGAAGTTGAATCAAGTCGTCAACAATTTTTGCATTTTTTTGTGGAATAATACACGTTTTTGGAGTACTTATGAGTGTCTGATCGTATATGACGACATTCACACACGTACCCAGAGATCCGATCATTAAAGGGAGGATTAACAGAGGCTGGCCAGACACAATCAAATGTTTAATGCGTCTCGTCTAAACTTGCATGGCTCTGCTTATAATTTACCTTGAGCTTTAAACGCTTGTGCTTTGGTGAAATCGCATTAATTCAGACTCAATGTACCATACATGGCTCTGAACCGCTCAATCCCTTCCCCAGCCCGCACTGAACCAGCATGGTGAAGTATGGTCAAACAATCCGTCGCGACCTACACAGCACTGGTGTAGGCCTTCATCCAGTAGTGGACTGGCAAAGGACCGAGAACGAATACTGAGGCACAATTACACAAGTGTGTACATATACTCTTGATTTGAAGCTTTCGTGACTGCAGGAATCCATGCTCTTTGGTCCTTTCGGCAAAGTCACGTGGGTAGAAATAAAATCAAATAAATCACGGCGTTTCGAACGCAACGCAAGCGTTCGTCTTCAGGTGAAAATCGTGATAGCTGCGATGTCTGCTCCCTTGTGTACATACACTTAAGCACGTTTTACTTTCTGACGCATTCATACGCACGACTGCCGAATGTACGCAGTGGTTTAGCGGAGTATCGTATTATCGTCACTCTGCGCAGTTGAACAAACATTAGAGCTTTAGTTCTTCAAGACGGGATGATCCCCCATTCAGTGAAGAGCATATTTTATGTGAAGGGAGGTGGTGGGGGGGGGACTGGTTTGTTGTGTGTGTGTGTGTGCACAGTTTCTGGTGACCGGCCCAAGGCCATCAACAACTTGCTACACTTGAAATCAGTTCAACCTAGGGGGGAGGTCGCACGAAACCGATGATTCGAGTTCGGGATTGAAATCTCGCGACTCTGGAACGGCGGTCCTCTGAGACACCTCCTATTGTGAGGTTGTTCTTGTGGAGGGGGGGGGGTGGGGATGTGGGAGAAAAGAGGTTTTCTCGTGAATGAGAGGGTGCTGTGAGGTTGGGGTGAGGGCTAATGCTAAGGTTGGGGGTGTTGGCTATGGGATGCCTGGGGGGAGGGGGGGTTGTTTTTTTTATTGTCATTCTAAAAAGGGCTCCTCCGATTCAAACAAAAGGGGCCAGAAGCATTCGTTGGGAGCATTTCAATGGAGAGGCTTTTAGTGCGGAATTGTGAGCAATGTGGATAGCAATGAAAGTCCGTGAGTGTGTCTGTGTGTTTGTGTGTCGTGTGTGGGGAGCGGTGGTGTCGCGGTTAGCGCGCTGCGCTACGAACCTGGCGACCCGGGTTCGATTCCCGCTCACGGCAAACACCCAGTGACGATTATCTGAACCGGTTCTGGGCCTCCCCTAGGTCGACTCAGCCTCAAATGAGTACCCGGTGCGGTGCGTAAACATCGCCACTATGGCGACACAGGCAGTCAGGCGTGGTGCTGGCCACCCACCCCCTCGTGTACCGTTCCGGCCTTCATAGGTGCTCGCTGACAGCACTTGCCCCAACAGTCTGTTAAGGCTATACGGTGGATCTTTGTCTGTGTTTGTCTTTGTGTACGTTCAGCACAGTTGAGTCATTTCACACACATGGGGGATATATAAACCGCAGGGCAATCTGCCCTCTATGGAGGGGTAATTGACTCTCATCACTCCGACACTCACCTGACACTCACCTGACACTCACCACTCACCTGACACTCACCACTCACATTCACCACACACCAGGCACAACGCTAGCCAGTTTCCTAATACATTCACCAGAAAGTCACCAGTCACCAGATATTCATCAAACACTAATATAATTTCTCCCTAGACAATGACCAGATACACAACACTCACCTGCCTGAGACACTCACCACCCACCGGATACCCACCAATTGACTGACAACCTCACCTAACACCACTCTCCAATCGCTCACAGTCACCACTCCGTGCTCACCCGATACCCAAAATCAACATCTCAAGACGGCTGAGAAAAGTAATCACTCAAAACGTAAATTTGAAACTACATTTTTTTTAATGTAGGGGGTTACCGATAATCTCCCGACATTATCCGAAAAGTAAATTTTGGTCGCCTATGAAATGACATTTTGTAAATGACACTGAAATCCGGTCTTGGCCGGCGCTCGGAATGGTGAAGACGCCCGTCCCTCCACGTTTCTAATTACAGGAGTATATGCACACACACACACACGCTGGATCACACATCTGATGGAAGAAAGCTACGTAGTACCGCAGGAAAGTTTTCATACGCTGCATGGGTCAGAAAAGGATGCAGGACTTGAGGATTAATGTGGAAAAGACAAAGAGAAAGTGTATTCGGGTGGACGGACACTGATAAAGAATAATAGAAAGCGTTAAAATTGCGAATGTAATGGAATTTGTATATTTTGGAATCAAATGATGAAACGTGCAGTGGAAACCTTGCGGGCTACCTGCTCATGAACCGTGATGACGATGACGATGATGATAAGTTGGATTATACTGGTCAACACACTTTTCTGGCATAAGGTATTCCAACGGTTTTAAGGTCATTTTGGGGTGCTGATTCCAAATCTGGAATCAGTTGTCTATCACATCAGGTTTTTGAGATATCAAATATTGCATTTTCAATAAAAACTGCAGAAGAAAAATATTAAATAAATGTGGATATCTACATAAAATGATATTATAAACACACTATCCTAAAAATACAGCACCATATTTTAACACTAAAGCAGTCACTGACTCGCAACAACTTGCAATCATAAGTGACAGAGTTAATTTCGGGTAAAATCAATGAAAATGGGGTATGCCGATAGCATAAAAATGATGTGATCGAGGAAATCTGAGATCAGATTTGGAATCAGCACCCTGAAATTAGTCTAGAACAGCTGCAAAAGTCCAGGCCAGAATTTTTTTGGTTATTCTACTCAATCCACGAGCTCGGTCCAGAGAAATAGTTTCAAATCGAGGATTGTGGCAGCTCCCCCCCCCCCGTGCCTCCCGCAGTCTCCAGCCACAGCGAAGCACTTTCTCCCACATTCATTAAAACGCGGTTTGATCTTTCTGGGTTAGATTGCGGAAATATAAATGTGTCGTGAAGCCATCTCCACCCGGCACAGCCAATTAGTAAGGTTTGTCACGTGAACAGAACGTGGCAACTTCAGCACCACCGGTGTGTTGGAGAGTAAAACCACATTTACAATTTGAGTTAACGACGATTCGCTGGTGATTACACCACCATCATCAGGCGATTGCCAGAATTGTGAAGAAGCAATCCTGGGTTGGGTTTATGACACATTTATATTCACATGATCTAAGCCCAAAAAAATGCAGTTTTGGTTAAAGGTCTTCGGTTTTGCACAAAACATGCAAAGCAATTTCCTGCTGAAATAAGCATTGACACATTGGTGCTCAATTCGCATTTACAGCCCTGCGGTCAGTGGGGGAAATGTCACGTTCATATGGCAGGGGCGTGTCTCTCCATTGGACAACCAACATTGACTTCCCCAAAAAAATTACAGTAGCAACTGTATCGACCCCAGAGGGATGATGGGCCGAGTCAACCCCCCCCAACCAGGATTTGAACTCGCAACCTTCCAATTGCGAGCAGCTGCTCACTCTACCGCTGAGCCACCCGGACAAATATTCATCTGGAAGAAAATTCATCTGGACAAATATTCTTCTGGACGATTATTCATCTGGACGAATATTCATCTGGACGAATATTCACCTGGACGAA
>CM025622.2:2030204-2090086 GCA_014621495.2 Entosphenus tridentatus | reverse complement strand
GGATACTGTCCGCTTCATTTTGGCGCCGCCATCGTGTCCTGTGTCGCCGTCCGAGGGTTCCTCCCCCCTACGCGTGCGCTGAAACAAACATGGCGGCTGGAGCCGACCCGGGTTTCCCGCTCCCCGCGCCGCTGCCGCTGCCGCCGCCGCCACCACCGCAACTGGGCCTCGACGAATCGTCGGACAGCGACACTGACCACGATGGCGGCGCCAAAATGAAGCGGAAAGTATCCACGTCCGGACAGATCCGCTGCAAGGTGAGACGACGTTCGCCATTCCGCGGATTTTTCCCACCCCGCTTTTGCGGTCTCACCCTCTGCACGGCTGTCCGGTCGCGCCGGCGGCCTAGCGCAGGATCCCCGTAGCAAGACCAGGCAAGACCGGTGTCCCCGGCGTCTCTGCGGGCTGTCGAGATAACATAAGGATTTTTTATTTTGTTGACAAATGTTTCGTAAAATGTGTTCCACGTCGTTGCGTTGACCTCCAACTTGCCGTGTTTTAGAGGAATGAGTAGTTTTTAGCGTAAGTTTTGTTTGAATGCTTTCGAAGACCGTTATTTAAAGTCCCACAGGTTTGCATAGAGACCCATAGACCCACATAGTCATTGATTTGTACAGACTTGCAGAGCACCGGAATATTACATAGACATGGCCTTGTATACACTTGCAAATACTATTTTATATAGGGACCCATATACTTACATTGACACACGTACCGTACGCACCCAGATATGATCGCCTTACACATACATGGCACTTAAAAAGGCTTTACATTAAGAACCATAAACTCGTTTATGGACTGAGGGCAGTCGGTGGCACGCATAGGAACAGGAATGATCTTGAACATGGATTTGAACAGGGGAAATGTAGTCGACAGGCGCGGACTGAATGAAGGAATTGAGTTTGAGACCATGGGAGAGAGAGCAGAGGAGAGAGGCTGACCGGGCGATCTTACAGGTTGCTTGGAGCAGAGTGTGTGCATGGGGAGAGGGGGGATATGTGTAGAAGTGAAATGGGATGGGGAGGGCTCGACAGGGGCGATTCTATTGAGAGCAGGTGACTCCAATCTTGAATTTTGTTCTTGGGGAATGTGGTCTCATTTACTGGTGGCGGCTGAGATGTTCGGCAGCGGAATTCAGAATTTTCTCGAGTTTGGAGATGATGGATATTGGGAGGCAGTCGATCAGAGCCTTGCAGCTGGGGCTCCACTGTGACGAGATGTTAACTACCTCACCTTGTATACAGGAGGTCGTGGGTTCCATCCCGTCCCTGACGCCTGCTGCTTTATTTCGCTCTCCCCGTGGTCGCCTGGATTTTCCTCCGTGCCCTCCGGGTTTTCCCCTCCACATTTAGAATCAACTTGCGTTTAGAGTATTTGGCATCAATAAATGCCCGCGTGATAATAAGCCACTTCGTTGAGCTATCATTTCTGGTCAGGTCGCTTCTGAATTTTTTAAAATTTCTCAGTGGCCCTTACCTGGTAAAATAAAAAGTTATTTGTTTCGTCGATTCGGTATTTGTGACAAAGTGCATGGATGAGGCTTCTGGGTGGCAACTGCGGTAAGGAAATGGTGTATGTCTGAGATGTTGCGTAGATGGAGCTATGAGGTCCTTCAGAGTTCAGATGTGCGGGGAGAGACTTGGGGAGCTCGGAGTCAATGAGAACCTCCAAGGCTTCGACAGTTGCCACTGTCATAGAGTCGAGGACGGTGCACACTCAAATTGGAGTCTTGTGAGAGAGGACTTTTTGAAGATCACTACTTATTTTTCTGAACAAAGACGGTTACCGAAGCGCACGCTTTCAAATGCGCTTCTTTCTGCGGCCGTCTGGAACGCTCTTCCTTTTCGATATGAGGAAGCCACTGGAGCTACGCACTTTTTTTTGGAACTGCTTTTTGTGTTTAGTTGTCCTTCCCGTCTGCACATCCGATTATCACGGTTGGCTACGTACGGTGCGATAGAAGTTCAACATACATACATTTGGGCAACACATTATTCGGCAAACAATTTTTCTCAGAGACTTAAAAATATCAGTTTTATTGGCATTCGATTAACCTCTTGCTCCGTGGTATCGGGCGACTTGGGAAACTACAGCGCCCCTAGTGTCTGTATAAGAGGTCGCTTTTTAACTACAGTACTATGCTGTAGTGATGACATATCTTTCTGTGGACCATTGTAATAATAAATATACTTTTATATTGTGCCCTGCGATATAACGAAATGTATCAGAGCAGAAAAAAAATCAATTTGAAACCCAGGGGGTTTAGCATTCAATACTAAATGTGATTAAAATCACAAGACCGTGAAAAATGTGTGTGAGGCTTATTTAAAGCTGAAACCAAACATTGAAGAGATTTGTGAACACTACATCACTTGATTGTTATCTATTATAAGCCGTTCTTCTAAGCATGCTTTGTCTTCTGGAGGGACTGGTACTTGTCATAGGAATGGGGAGTTTGCATCGAAACCTCCAATAGAGAATAGTGCTGCTCGTTGGAGGGAGGCACTTCGACTCGTTTTCTGCAGCATCTAAAGTAACACATCTTTGCAACGATCGAAATCTTCACCTAACAGAGCCTCACTCGGTCGCAAGGCTTTTTTTTTGGATGGTCTTGTTTTGAGATATTTGGCCAAATTCTTGTTTAGGTTATTTTGTGGGACAAAAACCAGTGTCCAGAAGTGAATAACTCAAATGCTTTTGTTCTTTCGGTAAAGCCACGTACGTATAAAATAAAATGTCTAGGTGACTTTACCGAAAGAACCAAAGAGTATGGATTCCTGCAGTCATGAAAGCTTCAAATCAAGATTGAATAACTCAAACTCCAGAAAAAAACTCATACATGTGAGTAGAGACACTTTTATATGGCATCTGAAGAACGATTGACAAAATATTATAACTGTGTTTGAGTCTGGTAATCCATTCAACGACATCAAGAGTTGGGTGTATGTATGTTGAACATCTTTCGTACCACACATAACCAAGCGTGCTAACCGGAGGCAGCATTCGTAGCCCCTTTATAAATACAATTTATTGTACTTCCTCTTGTGAACAGAAGATTGCTGCCATACAGGTGAGGAGAGCTGTTTGCCTTATTGACGACCTCACCCTGTCTCTCTCTCTCCTCACTCATCAATGCCCCCCTCTTGCTTCTCTTTGCCTCTTCTACAGGTGTTTCTAGGTCCAGTGCTCTTCTGAAGTTGCTCACGTTAATCCCCCCATCTGTGTGCCGACCACTCGTGTTACTTGCCTCTTGTTGCCTCACTGCGAATTGTTTCCTTGCCAACCTTGCTGTGTATAACACTTTACCTCCGCCTGCTTTAACACCCCAATGCTGTATAAATGTGGAACTGTGACATACTGACGTCTTTCCAAAGCCATAGTAATAAATGAGACTATGAACGTAGTCGATCATAAGTTAGGCAGCTTTGTCGGGGCCTCGCCTGGATGGTTCTTGGATGGTCGACCAGCATGTAGTTATATCCTGCGAGGCTTCCTGGTGGACGGCAGAGGGGAGTGCAACACAATATCTTGTTGTACTGCACTACTTCCCCCCCATATCTATCCTTCAGAAAACCGGCGTTGACCAGTGCATTGAATTATTGGTGAAATAATCATTGCGACCTCTACGGTGGGTTGAGAAAAGGGCTGTGCATGTGCATAATACAGGGGGCTTGAGAAGGAGGTCAAGGTGGACGACCTGGACGACTGTGTGAGCATGTAGAGGGATAACGATGCTGTGATTCAATTACATACATTGACTCCAAAGGTTGAGATGCACACATTCAAATTGTGTCAGAATAGATATATTCTATTTATTATTGCATGGGTGCACGTAACCACTGTAGCCACTAGCGGCCGCTGCATTCACTATACAGTACTGTAATATAGAAAAATACAGCATGGAATGGTGATCTTGAATGGAAACGAATAATTGAACCATTTAAAAAGACATTCATACCCAGAGATGTCCATAATACAATATTGTGTTGAAACAGTGGGCATATCATACTACACGAGAAAAAAAGTTTTGCTCGCTGGCTGCTTGGCTGACTGATGCACGGGTGATATCACCCGCATCCCACGGCGTTGAGCTGGGTTCGTGTGAACTGATGCCATGCCTAAACCCCCCTTCCACCATCCTGGACGTACATCCCACGCAATTGCACGGACAGTGCTGAGATAGTTTTTCGACAGATGCAGTCGGTCATAGGTAGAGAAGAATAGGAAGGTATTGAATAGAGGCAGGCAGTTGCTGGCATGGAAGGCGGCAGGTGGACGGTAGTTCCAGACTATGTGGCAATAGACGAGAATGAGAATCGTAAGATAAGCAACTTCGGAATTTGGAATGCAGGTATAAGTTTTGGGAATCTGCTGAGAAGAGACACATTTGACATGCCTTCATAAAACCTCCACTAATCAGAAAACGATTACTTTTCCAAAAGTAAGTCTCCAAGCTCCAAGCTCCGTGTCTCAATCAACATACATGTATAAAAAAAATATGCTGGTAAATGTATGGCAGAGTAGAATAAACAACTTGGAAGTTTGGAATTGAATGTGACAGGAAAAATGTGTGGTTAGAATCAGTTTGAGGTTGGGATGGGTGTGACATGTGTCCAGGGTGGAGGAGGGAAGATTACCAAGAGAGGCATTGGGGTGTCACTCACAGGTTGGCAACTGAGATGAAGAACAGACCTTGTTGAGATCTTGTGTCAGCATCTGTGGATTTTAGCAGATGGACCCCAGCCCCGGCGGGGGGGGGGGGGGTCATGGTTGGCATTGGTCATGTTGACCTCTTTATCTTGACCGCTGACTCAAAACTTTGGTATGTATGCCTGTATGTATGTTGATCTTCGTTTACACCGTACGTAGCCAACCGTGCTAATCAGAGGTTGGGTGAAGGTCGCCAGCGCGGTAATGTGGAATCAAGCAATGGGGTCCCATGACGCCTCCCGGCCTTCATCTCACTCGGCTCGACAGACATCAAAGTACGCGTAATGCCACGCCGCGCTGGTTTATGCACAAACATGCCCTCGCCCACCCACCAGCCAATATCCGCCTGCGAGAGGGAACGTGTGGTGGCGACTGGGCTTTTGAAAACCGCTGGCGGTATCCCTGGTGTGGCCCGGGTGGCTCGGGAGGCCGATTACGAGCCGCAGTATTGAGCCGCCACTGCTGAGATGCTGGGAGTGCTGCAGATAAGCTGTACGCGGAGCGGTTTTTGCATTGTAAAAATAAGCGAAACAAAAAGATAATCGTCGCGCAGTGACATTTAAATTTAATTGCTAATCATGTGCGTAGCGGGTTGCACCACTTGAGTTCGCGTGATGTGGAGTGGTATTGGAGTGGTCACGTGATCCTCGTGGCCCATGGGGGATCACTAGGTATTGTGTACTGTTTAACTCGAGTGTTGTTTTAGTTTTTTTGCATTACGAATTTCTGGAAATACAACGACTTTTTTGTGAGATTCATTGAGAAACGTAGCTTTTGTATAGTGGTTCAAGCTGTAATTGATGTACACTCCGCACCACCGATTAGCATGGTTGGCTACGTTCAACATACATCAATACTTCATAAGTAAGTAAATGACTTTACAGTGTTGATCAAAATTACTCTTAGATAATGTTGCATTTCACTCGGTCTCAAAATTCGAGCATTGGCTCCTAGGGTTCGAATCTAGGTTGCACCCGCACCTGATTGACTAAGTTCAGAAAATGCCCCTAAAGTTGCTTTTAGTCAGGCAGGCTAAGATTATACTAGGGTCCTAAATGTTATAAAAGGTTATGAATCCCAAGTGAATATAAATACTGGTGTCCAAATGAGATCGCAGCCCTCGCTTGCATAGATGCTGTTGCTAGGGATTACATCATCACGCCCACTATGTCAGCCAATCTGCAGCCAAGAAGACAGACCCGTTCAACATGACCATCATGATTATCATCACTCCGTCCAATTCAAGCGGTCTGTATGTTATTAATATTGATTATATAAAGTATTAATCTTCTTATGAACGTTACAAATAATACATTTTGTCATTAACTATGTCATGTTATGAATTTCTACCGGTTACAATTGACTTAAGAGTGGTGCTGACCACCGCTAAAATCTTAACTTTCGAACATCAAATGTCTTAACTCCCTTATCTTTTCCAAGAGATATGATACGTCTTAAACTGAATGTACACAATGTTTAGGATTTCTCACGTCATTGTCTGAAATCTGAAAACTAAATTTTCTATTTTTTACTGCCCCTAAATATGGCCACTATGTAGGATGAAACATTTTTTAACATTACAGTCATATTTGTCATAGGATTGACACAATCATCATCATCATCATCTCAAAGGAATGACACTTATGATTAACGTAATGTTACGGAGAAGCCCGGCATCTGACACATGGGATCTCCGCTGCTGGCTGAGGACCAACTGCAGGGATGAGTGCCGCTCAACGCCTGCAGGGAAGGATGTGGTTTCTCCCACACAAACACTCACACACACATACACACACTCACACACGCGTGCGTGCGTGTACAAACAAAGACAAACATCCCCGTATAGCCTCAACAGACTGTTGGGGGAAGTGCTGTTAGCGAGTAGCACCTATGAAGGCCGGAACTGCACACGAGGGGGTGGGTGGCCCGGCCGCCTTTGTCTCCCTCGTGGCGACATTTGCACACTACACTAGGTACTCATTTGATGCCGAGTCAACCTAGGGGAGGCCCAGCACCAGTTCAGATAATTGCCACCGGTGTTGGCCGTGAGCGGGAATTGAACCCGGGCAGCCAAGTTTGTTAACGCGGCGCGCCAACTGCTGCACCAAAGCTCCCCACGCGCACACTCGTGTGCACCGACATGGACAGTGAGAGCCCGTGGAGATGAATTGAGTTGGGGGCCCGCTGGGTGCGGTAGGAGGGATTGACCGGTCGACCGTGATGAAACGATCACGGAGCGCAAATTGACACTGGCCTCAATTTACTCTGCTTACAAAACAGCCGCCTATCTGCCGCACCTCGCCTGCAATCGCTTTTCGTGAGCCCGCTTTCTCTCTCGCACTCCAGTCTTTGCGACCTTCTTCGCCGCCGCCGCTGGCCACCTCTTCCAGAATCCTTCCTGTGCATATGCTAAGTGAGGCAATGCACGCGCCTCTGACGGCAGTCGCGGTAAGCTGTTCCGTCGTTGGGTGGGAAGGGGGTGCTGCTGGGTAGGTCGTGAGTTCTCGGGGTGATAAAATGGTGCCTTAAAACGCAACGCTTTGGAGGCAGGGTTTGGAGAAGCGTGCCTGACACAGGCGTTTATCACCTTTTATTGTATGTAGCGTCATCCGTACCATTGCATCTCAAAAACGCTCTATCGTAATCGCGACGTTTACATCAAAGAAGGGGCTAAATCCCCATTGAAGGAATTCGTGAAAATGATTCTCAGGTGCAGAAATCAACAAAGTTACATCGAATTGGCCAGATGACCGTTTAGAAAATATAATTTTTTTTAATTAATTGTGATCACCGTGTAATTTTAGTTGAACCGTTGGCACACCTGCATAATTGTATTTGCATAAAGTATCACTGTAACTCTCATTTTGGTTCGCAATGCTGCTGTAATTGGAGGTAGCCTGAGATGGCAATCCAACAAGTGGTGTGTTTTGTCTTTTTCTATTAATTTTGTTC
Organism: Entosphenus tridentatus; assembly: GCA_014621495.2. NCBI lineage: Eukaryota > Metazoa > Chordata > Hyperoartia > Petromyzontiformes > Petromyzontidae > Entosphenus > Entosphenus tridentatus. Next base: position 2,082,424 of record CM025622.2, on the reverse strand, counting down.
CAACATGTGAGAAGCCTGCCTGTACGTTTTATGATTTCTAAAAGGAAGATGCTGTTGTGTGCCGGTCTATTCTAAATGGTAGAGCAGATACGTTCTTCAATTTGTGGAACTGCCCATATGTATCTGATTTTGGAGAATATTAACTCCCAAAGTCACTCGTGCCTTCGCCCGCATCCAGCATGGGGAGAATCCGGCCACACTTCAAACAACGGGTGCCTAGAATACGGCCTTTGTCATCACCACCGCGTCTGGGTGTCAAACCGTTGCCTGTTGTTAGCCGGCATGTCTGCTTTTCTTCGTGGCACGTTGCTATGGTGACAGTTCAAACATTAGTCTGCTTTGTGTGCTTCCTGCTTAAAATAGAAGCAAGGTTAAAATTAGACTCACAAAAGAGAGTTATGTGTTTGGGAGGGCGCGGGGGAGGGCTCTAGAGGGGACCGGAGTTGTGAGAAGAAGCCTTCCTCGGCGTGAGAGTATTCGGGGTGAGCCCTCACTTCCCCCCTGAACTTGCTCATACACTACAGAGACAGATCCCCCACGTCGCTTGCATGGACTGTTGGGGGAAGCGCTGTTTGCGAGCACCCATTCAAGCCAGTACGGTGCACGAGGAGGTGGTGTGGCCTGGACCGCCCGCCCGTTCGCCTCCTGTCTCCCCAGTGTTAATGTTCACGCACTGCTCTCAAAGTAGACAATTGAAGGCTGAGTTTACCCAGTGAAGGCCCATGACAGGTTCAGTTACCACTTCCCACTGTTGTTAGCTGCGGCGGAAAATTAACAATACTGGCACAGTGCACCGACCACTGCACCACTGTTCCCCGCACACGGCCGATATAAACACAACTGTTAAATAGCAGACGGCCCAACCTTCCATGACCTCCCTTGGTCTCATCACCACCACCTTAAAGTGTCTCCCCCTTGTTCGCTCACCGCGCTGCAATGCCTGTCTTGTATCCTGCCCTCCTCCATCCTGCACACGTGTCCCACCCATAACAGCCTCATGTTCCTGATTTACATCGACAATTCGTTTCTGGGATTTCAGGTTGCTACCCTGGCCTGCCATGATATCCTTTGCATCTTCCTCGTATACCCAATACTCAAACTTCACAAGCTTCCTTTCTGTGTGCTTTGCTGAAGTCCATCTCTCTGACCCATGCAAATAAGACATTAACCCCGAAGTCTAAAACCCATCTGTCAATATGAAAGTTAAATACATTAATGTATGAACTTTACTTGAGACGAAAGCTGAAGATAATCAGCAGCGTCGTCATGGAGAATACAGTATAAATAACAATATAAATAAGCAGACGTTATGCTGCCTTCACGTATCAGACCCTTCACATGAATGCTTTGTTTTACACATCCTATCAACCACATGGCCACATAACCACCCACACTAGTGTCTTTTACTTCCCATGTGCAGTGCTGTAGAGATGTTCCTCACACGGCAGTCAAACTGACGTTTTTATATATCGGAGATGGCATTTTTTTCCTGGTTAAGTGCAAATCCGGCATTTATTTGATGTGCATTTGTGCAGTCACCAGTGACCAAGCTGACACCATCACCACAGGCGGCCGAAAACCCGGATTCTAACCTTGGGTCTCGGCGATGATGGCTCCGTGCTCTGACCCCAGAACCGCCTAGCTGCCTAAGCTCACAATGCAAGCATCGTGTCATGTATCCACAAACTTGTTTTTTCCCCCGATCCACCTATAGTGTACATACAACACAATGTATGTTGTATGTCCAGTCAGCTGCCATAGAGGAAAAGAGGAAGGTCTTGAGCCTAGACTTGAACAGGTGCAGGGAGTCTACTACAGGACGGATGGCTGTGGGAAGGGAGTTGCAGATGATCGGGGCTGCAGTGGAGAAATAGTGACCTCCAGGGGGCCTTCAATTAGAACGGTTGGCTACTTGCGGTGTGAAATAATTTTAACATTACATATCTACGTACGATACAAGAACCTTTTTTGCTGGATCGGAGAGTGCGTGGAGGATGGAGAAGAATTGTTGTTGCAGGGTTTACGGAAACCCGAAACTCTGCAAATCCCCCCCCCCCTCCCCCCTGTTGCATCATTTGCATAAGTCAAACACGTCAGCATGGTGGTTGCAGGGTTTGCACAAGCGATTTGCAGGCTATGCAAATGATATTTTGTAGAACTCCCGAGAGAAATGATCACTTCGCAGATGGGGCGATGAGATCATTTCACACAAAGGAGCAGCGAGATGGAATGTGGCCATCGCATGCCCATGAAGGATGGCGATGAAATTGGGGTGCCTTCACCCAGCAGTGGATAGACGATGGCCGATGATGGTGATGATGATGTTGATGCAAACTATATGCTCGTGTAAATTGTTTCCGATGGGGGGTAAAAAAATATACGGACAGAATGAGGCAAAAAAAATGTGATTTTTGAAATCAAATCCTGACAGTCCATTGAACTGTGAAGGGGCTGAATCGTCATCATCAGCCGTGCTCTATCATCTGCTGGATGAAGAAGGCCTTCCCTCGCAGTCAACATCCCTCACTTCACCTATTACCTGCACACCGCCTTATTTAATCGCTCCATCTCCATACCGCGTGCTTATCTTCGGCATATTCCCTCCTTTGGCCGACATTCCAAAATTTAGTCTCGACCACTGGCCATCATCCCTTGAAGCTAAGACTTGTCCCGCCAAACCTCGCTTACTATTCATGCACACTATGATGTTCTCTTATCTATGCGTGCTTCATGTCTTTCAGTGTCATTCCAAGCATGCGTCTCTCCACATTCCACGCGCAACTTTTCAATGGTTGTTCCATTTTCTTCGTGAATGACCACACGCACGTGTCCGATCCACATATCAGAGTATGCACCATTCACTGATTAATAGCGGTCTTCTTTAGGCGCATGCTCAATACATTAATTACAATGATTAATTGCTCTGACACCACGCATACGTAACGTGAATAACTCTCTGCTCCCCTAAAGTGTTCCCGCGCGGCAATTGACCCAATTAAGGCGACCAAAACAGAGCCTTTCTATTTCCGTCGCCTCTCAACGCGGACACGACACTAATATCCCTCCTCCCAGACACCAATTAACTCGCATTAAAGGTCCCTCGTACAGCCGGCATCAATCATTGTTCTCCAACGCTCCCACGGCGGCTCCCGTGAGCCCCCAAAAGGGGGTCCTTCCCCCCCGCCATCGACTGCGGTTGGAGAGCAATAATTGGGTACGAAACAAAGGGCTGCATGGTGCCGATTATAATCCAGAGTCACCATCAAGCCGGGACTCGCTGTGCGACGCTTAATTATTCATCGTCCCTCCCGCGGCCACTTAATGCCTCCTTAGCACAAGCCTAATGCCCCGTTTCCATGGGCGCTTGGAAGTGAGCTCTGCTAACTTGAGGAATGGCCTAGGCACAGTGATCTGCTGGCCTAAGAACTGGCTGAGAACGGCACCAGAACAGCCAATGGAACGACCCAGGAGGAGCTCGGGAACAAGAACGGCTCGCAGCTCGGGAACGAGCCAGAAGAGATCAGGAACAGCCGAAGCATATCCGAGGATCGGCACAGGAAATATTGACATAATTACCCGCGATAGGGCGATGTGTTCGTCATTCACTACTTTTGTTCAGCATTGTTCGACATTGGGAGACCGCATCTGCCACGACAATGTTGAATTTTACTCGGAAACGGACAATGTGAGAGCACGTGCAATTGATCGCATTTAGACGTGGCAGTTACGGATATACAAACTCTCGTTCATTGATTAACAGAAAACCTACGAGCAGAATTTTACCCTGGCCTACGACAATGGGAAATAAACAAAAAAATAATTGCAGCTGCAGATGGCACAAAAAAACCCACAAAAATAATACGACAACGAAAAATAAAACCAAAGATACAATGGCAAAAACGAAAAGTAATCGCAATGTGCGATATGTGACAGCCAAGGGTATTCGGAAAACAACAACAAGTAAACAACTGATTCGAAAAGAGCAACTGTATTATAATATACACATTTTAAGCTAAAATAATACAGCTAAATCGGCCTCGGGAAACAACAGACAGCATTGAAATACAAGTAAGCAAATATGATGTCGTCTAAAGTTATCAATTGAGGTTAGAGTTATCACGATCACGCCATGGAGTATCTGTGCCACGCCATCGTCAAGCCTGCGAGAGGAATTGAGAGCAGCCGACTGCCTCCGGGGCTGATATCTATCGACCTACCCAGCAAATACGGCAAAAATGATGGATTAAATTTCACAGAGAGTGGTTTTAGAGTGTTATCCGCACGCTGCTTCATGATGACTGCTCGTTTGGTGTCTGCAAGTGGCCAGTCAGCCTGGGCGAGTGTTTTTACGCGCTTTGACTTCAGATGTGATACACGCGCACGTGTGTGCACTCGGTGTTTGCGCGTGTATGTGCCGACGTGTGTATGCACGTGTGGGCACAGCACACTCGCACCTCACACTCTGACACTGCTCACCACGCATCTGCCATTCCTCACCACACACCCTACCACACACACTACCACGCCTCACCACACACCTTTCCAATACTCACCATATAACCCACCCACTCCTCACCACACACCCTTCCACTCGCATACCTGTCATTGCACACCCCACAACACACACTACTCACCACACGCTACTCTTCCGTTCACCCCGGTTCTTTTTTCCTCGCAATGCCGTGAGTGATGGCTTCATCCACCAGTGGATGGATCATGGCTGCTGATGATGAGCCGTACTACTGGGATGGATTTGGCAATGCAGATATGTGCGGTGTGTCTTGTAACATTACAATTCCCGTAGCCACCACCTTTTGCATGTCATTCCGACATCGCCTTTTTGTGAGTTACACATTTACTCGTTCACGTGTGCATAGTTTTGATTGTTTGCAGGCAGGTGTGTGCGCTGCTGCAGCTCCAAGTCCTAAATTGCCCTCTGAACTACCCTCCCCTGTGGATGTGTGTGTGTGTAACTCCGCCTCAAATGAGTACCCGGTGCGGTGTGTAAACGTCGCCACTCGGGAGACAAAGGCGACCGGGCGTGGTGCTGGCCACCCACCCCCTCGTGTGCCGTTCCGGCCTTCATAGGTGCTCGCTAACAGCACTTGCCCCAACAGTCCGTTAAGGCTATATAGGGGATCTTTGTTCTTGTGTGTGTACGTGCTCTCAAAAACGAGCAGCACATTTAGCAGATGAAGTGCAGTAATTTTCTGCTCGTGGCCTTCGACACTGCACGTGGCCTGAAAGTGCACCTAGCCTGGCATAAACACCATGTTGACATCATTGCCACTTAATGGCAAATGGCGGCTTCTGTTACGTGGCTTTGCGTGTGTGGGCTTGTTTGTGTGTGCACGTGCATAAGCGGTGGCGTTGTGGTTAGTGCACTGCACTACGAACTCCGTAACCTGACTTTGATTTCTGGTGAATGATATGAATGAACCACGCCTGGGCCCCCCCCTCCCCTTTGTTAACGCAGCCTTCAGTGGGTACCTAGCGCCGGGTGTAAACATCACCAGTGGGGAGACAAAGGTGGCCAGACGTCCTCGTGTACCGTGTCGGCTTTAATAGGGGCTCGCGAACAGCATTTGCCCCAACAGTCTGCTAATGGCTACGTGGGGGGGGTGATGTTTTTTTGTTTGTGTGCAAACGCTGCAGTTAAGTGTACGGGAGGGATTTCTGATGAAGCAAACGAGCTCGTTCCAGCGCTGGAGGAGAAGGTACTTCAAGCTGCGCGCCCGCACACTCTACTACGCTAAAGACACAAAGGTGAGAGCTCGCCGTTCGCTCGGAAAGGGCTCGCGCAGCCACTTCCGAGGTTTCCTTCAAGTTACTCGGAGTGCTGCACTTTGCCTTGCCCACCCCTCTCCCCTGCGAGAGAGAGAGAGATGTTCATCACTTGACAGCCCAACTGTTATTTTTAAGAATTTAATTTCTTGAGATGAATACAAGAACCCTCACTACAGTTAATTCCCTTGTTATTCACGAACTTGCTATAGACGCGATTTTGACCGTGCGCTAATTGCATCTGGGACTCTGCACGACTGCATCGAGAGAGGGAGAGAAAGTGATGAGATAAAGTGATGAGAATGTGATGAGATAAAGTGATGAGAATGTGATGAGATAAAGTGACGAGATGCGTCATCCTTCTACTGCGCAGCAGCATCATAATTTAAGGTAAGTTAATTTAGAAACGATTATTTCATAATTTAACATTTATTTTTATTGTAACCAATTTTTTCGTGTTGTGATCATTTTCATGTATTTCAAAGCTCACGTATTTATTTAAGGTTCGTAGGCCAATACCATTATCCGGCAAAATATGATATTTGCGAGCATCTCCGGAACGTATCCCTCACGAATAACGAGGGAACGCTTGTTTCTACTGCGGCACCTGCCCCCCCCCCTGCCCTGTGCTCAGCCGTGGGAGGGCGCTGGTTGCATGCGGTTGTCGGTTCTCGGCAAAAATGAACAGTTTCCACATTACGCTCCGCGGCACCCACGGAGTGTGCGGAAGGGATGTGGCGGAATAAATTGGCGGCCACTGAGGTGCGAAACGATAGCCCCGTAGCCGACCCCAATTTGTTTTTACTTTCTGGCCAGCAGTTCACACAATCACTTCCTTCCATTGTCAATCCCACAAATTAAACGAAACTATTTTTTTATTTTACCACGCATGGCCCCGCTGAGCTACGTAGATATTTTTCAGAAGCGACCTGGCCACGAATGATAGCTCAACGAAGTGGCTTATCATCGTGTGGAAATGCATTGCAGCCAAATAACTCTGAACGCACGTTGATTCTAAACGTGGAGGGAAAAACTGGAGGACCCGGAGAAAAATCCACGCGACCACAGGAAGAACATGCAAACTCCAAATATACAGGCGTCGGGATTGAACCCACCATTCTCCTGTATACGAGGCGAGGTAGTTAACATCTCGCCACCAAAGCAGAAGTCGTATGGCCCCACGAGAGGGCTCCAGTGGTGTCACGAGATTTTCCCTTTATTTTCATAACACGGGGCGATAACCACTGCGCCACTGCTGCCGCCCCCAATTGACTTTCCCCTGGTCTTAAGTAAAATAAATGAATAATTCGTGCAAAACTGTGTCTCGTCCATAAAGCCGCCTGCCCCTTCTCAAGGGAACTGTTTACTTCTCCAAACGGGCACGAACAAATTAATTAATAAATAGCTCTCTTTTTTCCGAGGAAGTGCCCTCATGGATTGTCAAGGGAGATTGGTTATCAGAAAGCAACACTTACAGCCCACTCTGGCTAACCCCCCCCTCGCTCTCTTGCCACCTCCCTCCCTTCGTGTGACTCCCTCCTCTGTTCCCGTCGTCACTCAACCCCCTACGCGCGACGTCGTCGCCTCCTCTTGCGCCCCGCCGGGTCGACGCGGACGCCGGCAGTCGCTGATTTTTGACGAAGTGGAGCTGACGGACGCCAGCGTGGCGGAGAGCAGCACCAAGAACGTCAACAACAGCTTCACGGTGAGCGTGCTTAGTGCGTGTGAATGTGTGCGTTGAACTTCTTTCGCACCGTACGTAGCCAACCATGCCAATCGGAGGTGCGGGGGAGTGGTGCGAGGACAACAAACTAAATAAATAATCAATTCTAAAGATGTGTTTTGAATCGAGATTAAAACTGCATAGCTCCAGTGGCTTCCTAATATCGGAAGGAAGAACATTCCAGATGGCCGCAGAAGCGCATCCGAAAGCGCGCGTCTTTGTTCGATGGCCAGCCAAAAGCCGTTGCTGCGAGGATGACCGGAGATTGGTTATTATCACAACACTTATGCTCCTTGACGAGATCGGCAGGGTTATCTTACACACACATCCATGCGCGTGCCTGCTTATTTTGTTTATTGTGTGCAAGAATAGTGATGGTCGTCAAAATAATAATTGTCATTTTCAGCCCGTCTATCCGCTTTGTGGGCAAAAGGCCACTACACGTTTTGTTCGTTGTCAGAATCAGAATATTTTTACTGGAGGAATCCGATGAGCTCCACAGAGATGTGGAGGTTGTTTGACCATACTTCATCACGCCGGTTCGTGCCGGTTGTTGTTTGTCAGGGCTCAGGACCGATTCACATATCACTCACTAATGAAAGGCTAACCGACCGCTCTATGATGGGGTTTCTCGATGGCAATAAACAAACAAGATTGGTCCATGTTGAAATCTCAAGAGAATAATAGATTCGCAGCCGGGTCTCTGATGGGGTCTCTTGACAATGATAGACATGCAATCCGCACTCTGAACAGGTCTCTGGACAGTAATATACTCGTAAAACCAGTCTCCTGTTGCGTCTTCGAGTAATAGACTAAACGCTCAGTCTGTGATAGATTCTCTCGACGATAGTGGACCAACAGACGCTTCTCTCATTAAAATCAGCATTTCCTTTCAAGTTCAAAAACGTCTCCCGTTAATAGCAACAGCCACCCCCACCCCACAACTTCCCCCAGCCCTCGTCTGCTCCGAATGCATTATTAAAGGTGTACTTTCGCTGGCCGCCATTCATTTACCTTTCCACCATGCTATTTGCGCAGAATTTATATTTGCCCCGTGGCCAATGCGGGAGAACACTTTGTGCATAAGGGACGACAACAACAGCAGCAGCAGCAGCTGATGAAACACGATCTGGTGAGGCGGGCCAAGCGGTCGTCATCGGGGGCCAGCGGCGATGCTGTTGCCGGCATGGCCTCGGAGCGATTCCACCTGCCAGGGCATGCCACTTGTCGCGTGGTCGGCTCCAGGTCTCCAAGGGGAGGGGGCCCACTCTTACCCTCTCATCAGCGTCGTCGTGATCAATGGTCAGGCATTAAGTTTTGTCTTGTTGCATGCATGGCTCCTACAGTCAGGACATGGTAGGGGGAGTTGTTAACTACCTCGCCTGGTATATACAGGTGGTCGTGGGTTTGATCCCGACCCTGACACCTGTATATTTGCAGTTTGCATGTTCTCCCTGTGATCGCTCGGATTTTTCTCCGGGTCCTCCGGTTTTTTTCTCCATTCACAAACATGCGTTTAGATGATTTGGCCGCTGTAAATTTTCACGTGATAAGCCACTTCGTTGAGCTGTTATTTGTGGCCAAGTCACGTCTGAAATAGAGTTATAATGGCTCAGTGGGCCTTACCTGGTAAGATAAACATAGTTTCGTTTTAGGACATAGCCACCAGCATCTGGGTTGGGTCGCCAACATCTGGGTGACACTCCAATACCTGTCCCTCTAACCTGCCCTTCTCCACCCTGCACGCGTGTTCCACCCTTCATAACCTCATCATTATCTCTACAGCGCTTTCCTGCCACATTCTATTCTCAACCTCCCAAGTTGCTCATCCTCTCCTCCTACACCCTGAAGAGTTGAACCATCCATCACAACCTCGTTTTCCCGGCAGGAAAGTGCTGTACATCTACAGCACACTCCTGCCACACTAACAGATTTCCAAGTTACATACCCCTTCCTCCCATGAAACACTTATTTCAATTATTAAAGGTTTTTTAAATGTAGTTCAATGTTTACCTGCTCAAAGCAGCAGTGGAGCCGACACATCCATCAGGGACTTATCTTAATCTCATCATCAATACCACCATACAGGAATTGCATCACCACCACATCACCAATAGACATCACGATCCTCTTGACCCGATCAAAAAAAACGAGTTGCTCAAGTTTACGTCAAGTTAACTTTTTGGTTCACTCTTTGGATAGGCTGGCCCCCGTCATGGATGCGTGGAGTTTCGAACTCGACCACGGTGCTGCGCCACGCTCATGATGTCTTTCGACACGTTGTGAAGCATGGCCATGAACGGAGTCTTCGGTGAAAGACAAAAAATAATTTCTCGACACGTTGCGTGCTCATAACTTTGCTGCTCACGGAACTCTGCCGGGGGGGGGGGGGTATACTTGCTAGCGTGCTTCTGGTTTACAAAAATTGTCAGGCAGGTTACTCGGAGGTCAGAGCGCTGAGCTGTCACCGCTGAGTTCCTGGGTCTGAATCCGGGCAGCTGCCTGTGATTAAACCGGATTTTCCAGTTCGGTGAGTTGATGCGCACATCCTGGTCACCAATTAATGCAAAAATAACCACCCCATCGTATTAAATATGAATTTGCACTTCATTTTGGTAAAGTCCAGCCCTTGAAAATTTCACAATAAAGGTCAGACCGTCATGCGACGTACATTTCTCTACAGCTGGGAATTTTGGAAGGTACTGTCCCCCCCCCATGTTTATGTGCACCAGAGGTAGTTCTGTGATATCCGCTTTCGTGTGCATTCTCTTAACATGAAAGGGGGGGTCGCACTGCTCTGTCATATATCTGAATCCGGTATTCTTCTCATGAAGACACCAATAATAGCACAATCAAGAGATATAGTTGGGGGAAATAGGAAAAACAAATTGGAGCAAACTCTGATTTAAAGCTTTCGTGGCTGCAGGGATTCGTATTCTTGTTTTTTTCGGTAAAGTCACGTAGAAGGGAAAAAATATAATTTTATTATTTCCCTTCTACGTGACTTTACCGAAACAACCAAGAATATGGAACAAACTCGACAAACCAGGGCTCATTTGTCAAAACTAGACCATGAGTCTGGACTACAAGCGCTGGAAATATTCGAATGTGGCTATTTTAAGCCCTGGAAGTAAGGAACAGTGGAGGTTTACACCACCTCTATGAACCCGGAAAAGTTGAGTTCGATTCCCAACCACAGCTCGCACTGGTGGTGAGTAATATATTAACCGGTCCTGGGCAACCCCAATTTACTAACCTGCACTCACTCGCGTCAGAAAGTACGGCCAAATAACCCCCATGACTTACTCAGTGTTGGGAATCCCCCCTCAGCCAGCAAAGGGAAATACGTTATGTTTAAAAAAAAAATTACATTGTAACTTTACCATCAGTAGAGACGTGTCAAGGTATTACAATGCATTCAGAACACCACAAAATAGAATAATCTAAAATAACATTTTCAGTTTCATTGGTGTCTGTTGATCCCCATCAATATAATATTTATGGTTGTTAAACCGCTTCTATATGTCAGGTTTCCGACTTAGTAAACATTGAACATTGTTGAGAAGGATCACCTTTAATGTTTGCACGTATGTGTGTGTATATTTACATTAATAACCAGGTGACATCATCAACATAGTCGTCAACCTCACACCCTTTACTTTAGGGGGTCATTGGTGGCGGCACCCAGTGTTCTTTTGTAAATCAACTCTCCCACCCCTTGCGGTCCTTTACAATCCACTCGTCCGCCACTGACCTGCCTGTTGCTACGTTCATCATCACCACCGAGCTGCTCCTTGGCCGACCTGTCTTCCCTTCCTCGGCCCCGCAGGATGGCACTGGAAAGTCCTTCTGTTCCTCGAGTGACAACAGCCAAACCGTCATAGCTTCCTCCTCTTTGCTATTGCCATTAATCCAGGTGTGAATTTCAGACAGGGCAAGTATTTTGTGGTGAATACACTCGCAATAGGGCTCCGCGGTTGTGATTGGTTAACTATCTCGCCTGGTATGCAGGAGATCGTGGCTTCGATCTCGAACCCTGATGCCTGTATATTTGGAGATTGCGTATTCTCCCCGTGGTCGTGTGGATTTTTCTCCCTGGTTCTCGGGTTTTTTCTCACCACATTTAAAAACACGCGTTGAGAATATTTGACCGCTATACATTTCCACATGATGAGCCACCTCTTTGGGCTATCATTTGTGGCCAGAGCTTCTGAAAAATATCTATGTAGCTCAGTGGGCCTTATCTGGTGAAATACAAATCTTTATCGTTTTTAATTGTTTCAATAAAAGCCAGGGTAGCTTGCCGGATTCGAACCTCTGCAACAAGTGGCAAATGTGCTGCCGCTGGGCCACGTCACATTACATCATAATAATACTTTCATTTTATATAGTTTAATTTACGCTAATAGCATCTCATAACGCTGTACATTAATTATAAGGACCAAATCCCATACATGACCACGACTAAGCAAATTAAAACCCTGCCACCAAGCAAAATCAATAATGAATAAACAAATTAATAAATTGCACCAAAACAAAACGTTATCGCAACAAAGAGGAACTTGCATCCATTGCTCTATGGAAAGAGGACCATGATGTTTTACAGCTATATAAAATAACCCATCCCGAGTGAGTGCAGTTAAGAGGCTGTTTGGCGTTGCCTGGTATATTATCATTATTATTTCCGTGTTATTTTAAACTGTGGTATTAAAAAATTAAAAAATAGAAAGTTCATTGGTGGGTTTGCTTCAGGGTGGGATGTGTGTGTGTGTTAGAACAGTGGAAGCCGCAGTCTCACAGGTGTGTGTGTGGAGGGGGTGTTAAAACGATGGGGCTGGGTGTACGTAACTCTCTCTTTGAACATCAGCTGTGTCCGACTCGGTCTAGCCATGTGGGCAGTAATCAGAGGGCTTCACGGCACAGTCATTAGCATCGTCATCATCATTATTTTCATTTCCACCATAATAACAATACTCATAATAAACACATGCCTGCGGAGGAAGCTGGTAGGAACGTTGGGTTACTCGGTCAATGGCCAGGGTCAACGGCGGCGTGGTGTATTCCGCAAATATGCCCGACTGTGAGGGCGGCGTGAGTAGGTTAAACGTTGAGTTTTATAAGGGCACCACGGGGTGACCAGCCCCTCCCCACCCAGCCCCACCTTCCCCACCCAGCCCCTCCCCACCCAGCTCCTCCCCACCCTCCCCACCCAGCCCCACCGTCCCCTCCCCACCCAGCCCCTCCCTCCCCACCCAACCCCTCCCTGCACGACGGACACAATAATCCCCTGTGGGCTGGTGTAACCAGGAGGTTCCTACCAGTATAATTACATTTATATAGCTCTGTTCATCAAGGATCACAAAGCGCTGTACAGGACACAGCAGCAGCAGACACTCACCATACAAATAATTAAAATTATAATACATTTTAAGAATCATTTACTAAATTCACTAAAAGTTTATTTAGTGAAAGCGTGTAAATAGGTTTTAAGGCGCATTTTTAAAATGTCCACAGACTCGGAGAACCCTGATACATCATTGAAGTGCGTTCCGTAGCATGGGGACTACACGGGAAAAATCTCGGTCACCAATAGACCATAACCTCCACCTAGGAATGCAAAGAAGATCTGCATCATTATGGTCATTTATTATCAGCAGCAGTAGTAACAAAAGCATGATCATCGTCATCATTATCGTAATTTGCATCCACAGCATTGCCATCGACATCACGTATAGCAGCAGCAGCAACAACATCGTATGCAGCATGATTTGCAGCTGCAGCAACAATAGCAGCAGCATCATTATCAGTATCATCACCAGCTACATTATCATTTTTGTCATTATCCATGATGGATTACTTTTTTTATATTTTGATCAGATTAGCCGCACTAAACTGATACGGGTTTTTTTTCCACGTTGATGGCGCTAGTTTTGCTTTTAAAAAAATCGTACATTATAAGTACAGTGATGCCCTTTATCCAAAAAGCCTTGACGAGTCTCAAAACTCTTTTTTTTCTGGAGGGTCCTTATTGAGACACTTTGGCAAATTGCATTGTAATGTGGGATAAAGAAATCAGGACACTGGGAGAAAGGCAGAAAAAAACATATGTGTGGGGGGGGGGGGTAACATTCAAAGCTCCACACAGATGGATTAAATAATCAATTTGCTCTGCTAGCATTTACTGGCTACCTTGCATCCCAGCACGTTAGAGAGTTTCGCAAATGCGTGTGATCCACACGGAACCCTTTAATCGAACGAGAGCTGGCTTACAGATTTAACCCAAAACGGGCATGTGTCTTCCTCGGTACCCACAAGCGTGCGGCTTGTATGTTCCGGATAAAACGGTGGACGTTGAACGACATAGAATCCACACACAAGGCCGTAAATCGAGCTTAATAACTAATAGTTGTGCGACGATTTCGATGACGACGCTTCACATTATCCGCTGGTAAATATTCACTTGCCAGCGACCAGGCCCCCCCCCCCTTACATACACTTCGCCATTTCTTTTTCAGCTATGCTGCTGGTGATGGACAGGTTTGAAGGTTACAGTTCCCTTTAGCAGACAGAGTAAAGGTTGTGGGTTTTTACGAGTCGAATTACTGTTGGCGGAGATAACGGCCAAAGGAGGCCTTTGAACGCACCTGTTGCACGCACAAAAAAACCGTGGGTGCTCGAGGCATAGACTGAAGTGTGTGTTCTCGTGTGCAGCAACTTGGTTCCCTTTTGGGGCAGTTTTTATTACACGCTTTTATTTAACTCACTCCGTCTGTTGTCGTATCATCAAAAAATATTGTAACAAAATTTTTACCCACTTCCCAATGTGCTATCGACTGCAAACTTTTGATATACGTATGTCATACTGATGATAAGACTATATTCTATCGTAAAAAATCCAAAAGATATATATTTTTAAACATTTTACACGCTTTTATTTAACTCGCTGTCTGTTGTCGTAGCCTCAAATCTTGTAACTCAATTTCAACCGTCTTCCCAATGTCGTATCGACTGCAAACTTGGTATAGGTATGTCATACTGCTGACAATACTATATTCTATCATTGAAATTTTAAAAAAAAATTTAACAATCTTTTGTACGGCTCTAATTGTCCACGCTCCACTCACGTAAATCACCACGGTCCCTTACGTCACGGCAAGCCTCGGGGAACCACGCCGAGGGGCGGGGGATGTGGAAGGAGGGGAGGGGCGATGGGGGAAGGGGGCAGGGGTAGGGGCAGCTCGGACAGTACATTTCATTAAAGCGTGGTTTTTAAAAAATATATTTTTTAATATTTTTTGACACCTGCTGTTGCCCATTGCACGAGGGGTGCAACTCAAAAGTATGTGGCTTTAGACGTGCGCTAAGTGGCATCACTACAGAGAGTGTGTTACTTGGTAAGATTGTTTACCAGGCTTAGTCGCGGTCGATAATACTCTCCTCGGTTATTGCAGGTGTTTGAATTCAACTCTTTTTTTTTTGCACGTGTGTTGGCCACGACGCGGAGACGGCAGAAAAATATAGAAAGCCGGAGAAAAAAAAATCTTGGGTCCAAATCAAACGAGAAAACGAACACTCGCCAGACCTAGACCACCGGTGCCTTCCACACGTTTTTACTTGAAAGAGAAGCGATGAGAGCTGTAAACAAGCGGTTTGAGAGGCAAGAAAAAACATCTTCTGGCAGGAGGTTAAAATCTGAGGACGTAAATGATACTGACGACGATGATGGTGGTGGTGATGATGATGGTGACGATGGTGGTCACATGCACTGTATTTTAAGGTGACCACGAAGAGAAATAACTCGAATTCGTCATGGCCACCCACTCATCT
Organism: Entosphenus tridentatus; assembly: GCA_014621495.2. Classification (NCBI taxonomy): domain Eukaryota; kingdom Metazoa; phylum Chordata; class Hyperoartia; order Petromyzontiformes; family Petromyzontidae; genus Entosphenus; species Entosphenus tridentatus. The sequence continues at coordinate 2,067,090 of CM025622.2, read as the reverse complement.
CTGTCAGAACACGACTTTTATTAAAATCTTACAATACATCATGTATGTTAAACTTATTTTGCACCGTATGTAGCCAACCGTACTAATCGGAGGTAAATTAATTTGAAATGCAAGATACATTTCGAAGTCTGTGGAGGAGCCTGCTGGTAACGCGATGAGATTCCTCTCATTAATTAAATATGGAAAGATCTCCCAGATGCACGAAAACATGACGAGACTCACTGGCTTATGAAACCCTTAATTAAAGCACACTCGTACAACATTTGCACTGTTATAGTTTGAGTGCTCTCGGTACGAACCGACACCCTGGACACTACCAAATGGGACCCTGATTCCTTGCTTAAGGTTTCTATTTGGCGTTTGAACAGCTTTACACCTCCTGTGGTTTTGCCAGAAAGGGTAAAGCCTATTCTTATTTTTCCATACCCTGAACACTCTTACAAACGAGGTGTTCCACCTCGATGACTTGTCCAGGTGCAACGTACTAATAAATAAAGTAACAATGTTAAATCTTCAACTTACACAATCGGAAGGTTGGGGAGTTGAAATCGTGGTCAAGGGGTTTCACTCGGCACGTCGCTGTGAATCCTCCTGGGGTTGATGAATCTAGAACCGCCAATTTGTGTGTCGAATCAACAGTGGTCGCCCTCTTGCTCAGTTGAGGAAGCATTTTCTGTTTTTCCCTAATGTGTTGTACGTCTTCATTGTGACCTGTAATGTGACAATTCACAACTAATGGCAGGCTGCGCACACACACACATGCATTTCTATACTACATGTACACATACACGGGCACACACACATTCACACATGCAGGCACACACACCCTGGTTGATGATTCCGCCATCGAATTAAATGTTGCAATGGCATATAACGTATCTGCTTCGTGCGTATATTGAGGAACATCGATGCTTACACATACACATGGATGCATGCACGTATTGTGAATCTTGAGAATCGATATTCCTGAAAAGATGTTGTTACCCCATTAATATACTCATTACGGCACGCACACACACGCACTCACCTACGTGTATGTGCGATGCTTGGTTTAAAAAAAACACATTGGTAGTATTTGTGGTGGTCATGATGATGATTATTTTAGTGGTTGCAATGCTGATGGTGGATGTGATGTTGATGTTGTTGACGACGACGACTACATTGACCATGACGAATGGCAATGGCGGTGACGATGGGCTCCTTGGCATCATTATTAACAAGTTTACGTGGAAATAAAGTGAGACCAAGGGACGAGGCTTGCGTAGACAAACCACCACGGGACAATTGCCACTGTCGTTTAGTGCTCGCAACGTTACCCCCCGGCTGTTAATAGTCACTTTTTAAACCGAGGACAATGAAGCGCAGCTTGCAGTAAAATCGGCCCTAATACACACCCACGCACCCAACTCCCGTGCTACAACCGCACGCTCGCCTGATTGCCGGACCACCCCCACCCCCTCCCCCGCCCCTCGAGTTTATAAAAATAGCTTGCGGTCATTCTTAGCACAGGTGTGTTATCAGCACATAAGCAGGCGAATTTGAAACGTGGATCGCGAGGCTTTGGGTGGGTTACGTGTCACGGCCATTATGAACCTCCCGAGGTGTGACATGGATCCGAAAACGTGGACGTTGACCCGAAACAACGAGGCGGAAATAGAGCTGGCAAAATGCACAAAGTAGCATTGAGAGAGAGCGCTTCCTTGAAATTACATTGAGGGATATGAAGAGGAACACGTGGATGCGAGAACATTGGCAAGCTGGAGATGGAATGATGAAATCCTCTCATGTGCAGGTGCTAGGTAGATTGGTACTTTGTAGGTCCGTGAGAGATAGCAATGCCGTGGGGAGGATTTCATCCAGCAGTGTATTGGTCATGGCTGATGATGATGATGGGTTTGAGAGAGATCGAATGTCAGCCCAGGGGTAAAACTTCAGGTTCGTAGAGGTGCTGTATTGACTCAGTTTCTTACACGGCCGTGATGACATTCACAAATGCCCTAAGCCCTCTAAGGGCGACGGAAAGACGGCAATACCCAGCGCTCAAATCCAGGACTAAGTTGTACTGGTTTTGTGGCAATTTGTGAACTTCATGAGAGCGAGGGAGAGACAAGACAACCCAGGCCTTGGGATTAAACCTAGGACTTTACAAATGTTGGCTCAGCGTTTTTTGACACAATTGTCATCATTCCTGTGACAACCAACCACGAGGCTCCAACCTCAATGTTCTGCAAAGCTGACAAAGCATAACCATAGCGGTTTTGTGATCGCTTTTGTTGCCATAAGAATGGTGCAAATACCGTCTGTACTTGTTCCCTCATTTATTTGTTTATGAATTCAGAGCACTGCTGGCTGAGTGCTGCTGTGTATGTGTGAAGCGTTCTACGACCTCACTTCTCCGAGCCGTTCTTCCTTTGTTCCGTTATTTTTTCTGTCAATTTCCATTACAGGTCATGAATGGATTGGTACGAATGTGTGTCGTGTGTTTGTATGTATTTATGTGTAGTCGAGGAGTGGTGGTGCAGCGGTTCGCGCAGTGGTTAGCGCACCGCGCTACGAACCCGGCCACCTCCAGTAACGATTATCTGAACCGGTCCTGGTCTCTCCTAGGTCGACTCGACCTCAAATGCGTACCCAGTGCGGTGAGTAGACAAAGGTGGCCGGATATGGTGCTGGCCACCCACCCGCTTCATCTTCTTGGTTCTTTCGGTAAAGTCACGTAGAAGGGAAGTAATAAAATAATAAAAATAAAACATAATATAAAACATAATATTATGTTTTATTTTTATTTTATTACTTCCCTTCTACGTGACTTTACCGAAAGAACCAAGAAGATGAATCCCTGCAGTCACGAAAGCTTTAAATCGAAACCCACCCACTTGTGTGCCTTGCCGACCTTCATAGATGCTCGCAAGCAGTACTTGCCCCAACAATCTGATGAGGACTATACGAGGGGGATCTTTGCCTTTTTCTTGTAGTTGCGTGTAATTGTTAGAGCACTGCTCTTTGAACCGGCGGCACGAGTTCGATTCTCGACCACGGCTAGCATCATCGGTGGCGAGCAACATCTGAATCGCTCCTGACGACTTTAATTCAATTCTCGCCACGGCTAACATTGGTGTTGAAGTGATTCTATTATCGGCCACTGGCCATGGCTAACGTCAGTGGCGAGCGAGCTCTAAACTGGTCCTGGAACCCCCTTCAACAACAGTCACTGACCAGCGTGGTGAAGTATGGTCAGACAACCCCCACGGTTGAAAGGTTTTGTGAACAGCTTCATCAAGAAATTGATTGGCAATGGCCTTGCACGTTATTGAATCGACTCTGTGATAAAAAAAGGTCCTTCTCACCATTTCTAAAACCTGTCTACAATCAACAGTGAGCGCAGGTGGATGAGACCAGATGCCTGAAAGCGATGTAATATTGGATAGGACAAAGGAAATATGTCAGTCGGTGCACCTGTGTGTGTTCTACCGCAAGCGGTGCCTGGGGCATGATGATTCTATTTCTCTATGGCTAAAAGCAGAGTATTTGCTGCTGCTGCTGCTGCTACGAGTTAAAATATTAAATCCATATCAAAGAAGTGAGATATCAAATCCATCCACCACCTTTGCCCACCCCTCCCCACCCCTGCAACCTCCTCCACCGCCACGTCCCTGCCCACTCCCTTCCGCTGCACGGACTCTGGCCTTCTCCTCGATCCGCTGCTCCGCCATCGGTGGCTGCTCTCTTGGCCACGGCTCCTCCCTCACCCTTTGGAAATCTCTCGGCGGGCAACTCCACCTGCTCCCCTCTCTGCTTCCAAGTCTCTCCTCGACACTTTCCCTTTCAACCCCCGTGGTTCCGAGCCCCCCTTTAATGGGTTTTTTTTCTCTCCTTCCCTTGGGCCAAACCCCCCCCCCCCGTTTCCCCCCCCTCCTTCCCCCCTTTGTGAGACTTTTACTACTTTAGGGGGGCATTTCAAATGTACGTTTTAGTCGTGGGTTGTTTCCATAATAGAGGTTTTTCTTGGGTTAGATCGCGTGAAAATAAATGTTTCGTTAAACCTGCCACCGCCCGACACAGCCAATTTTAAAGGTTTAGTTACTCGTTCAGCATATTGGAGAGGAAAACCCACAAAATGTACAATTTTAGTTCACGACATTGGTCGCGAAAACCTGCGTGTTCAAGTGGGTGGTGTCGTCCATATGCCCGCCCCGTGCAAAGCCATTCGCAAGACGTAAAAGCGGCCTCCGCATCGTCGGTGCCCCCGACAGCGACCTGGTCGGCCGTCAATACGTTCGATATTAGGTATTACCGATTAGGCGCAGAGGCCTGAGCTTATTGGTCGTTTTCACTGCCTTGGGCTTATGACAGCAGGGCTGCTCCTCCACTTAATAAAACTCTCAATTCCAAGCCAGTCCCTCTCGATTCTGGAGCTCGCGTATCCAAGCCAGTCCCTCCTTGGAGGGGAAGGGGGGAGGGAGCAGCGGTAGGCGAGGGAGGTGGAGAATGAAACTGCCTGGCACGTGGCGAGGGAGAGTGAAGGGCAGACTGAGAGATAAACCGAGAGACCGGGAGAGAAATGGACATAGCGGCAGAGATACGTACACACACACACATCTACAGATATGTACACCCATGGAGCTAGAGATACGTACACACACCTGGAAAGACGGTCTCACTTACGCAAACCGATACAGAGAGACGTAGAGAAAGAGAGAAATACGAGCGACAGAAGCAGAGAAATAGACAGATGTAACAATGACGGCATCGAGACACGGGCAGAGAGAAAGGTCGCCAAGCAAAGATTGACGGACACGGAAACGGACAGAATTGGACGGAGAGAAACAGATCCAGAAGAGGAGTGTCACAAACAGACAGAGAGACGCAGAGATAAAAGCACAGAGAGAGTGGGAGGCACAGACAGAGGCACAGGCGGCGCGCGACGGTCAGAGAAGGAGAGACGCACAGAGAGAGGGAGAGAGGGAGAGGGAGCGTGGACCACGCACCCGTGGGCCCAGCAACGGAGCCCCCAGAGCTTAACGGAGGGAGGTGAGGCCTTGGGATTTTGTGTGGACGTGTCTCACCAGGTGTCTGTGTGTGTGTGTGTCTCTCTGTGTGTGTGTCTGTGGAGAGCGCGGTGGTGTAGCGGTTCGCGCGCTGCGCTACGAACCTGGCGACCCGGGTTCGATTCCCGCTCACGGCCAACGCCAGTGACGATTATCTGAATCGGTCCTGGGCCTCTCTTAGGTCGACTCAGCCTCCAATAAGTACCTGCTGCAGTGTGTAAACATCGCCACTGATTTGATAAAAGAAAGCCGGGCGTGGTGCTAGCCACCCATCCCATCGTGTGCGTTCAGAGTTGCTCGCTAACAGCACTTTCCCCGACAGTCTGTGCAGCCTGTACAGGGAATCTTTTGTCTTTGACCAATGTGTGCGCTCTGGGGTTAGGTGAATGGTGTCTGCTAAAGAATGTGCAGGCTGCATAGTTGGGTTCAAAGTAAAATGTAACTTACTATTTGGCTTTGAATTTGGATCTGGATTGAAGTTATCTCATCGGGATAGCCAAAACATTATTTTAATTGTGTGACCTGTGACCAAATTGCCGTGAATCAGCTTGTTCTACTCGGAGCTTAGCAACTAATGAGGGTTTGAGCCTGGGTAGTACTTTAATGGGAGACTATCCGGTAATACCAGGCATTGTTTAAACCTATCTGTGCGAAGTTTTGAGTGTTAACCTCTTCGTATGCATTTCTATCATCCTGGAACTCTGATTTCTTCCCACAAGCCAAACACTCGTGCTTGGAATTGGCCAAACAACACAATGCAGGGCCCTCCTTAAATGTCCTCCACAGACTCCAGTAAGACTTTCCTAGAATAGGTAAATGGTATGAAGAGAAAAAAATATTATTTTCCGCTATTTGTCAATCCCACGGCTTGATGAAAGCCGATGCAGGTGTGTATGTTGAACTTCTTTCGCACCATACGAATCGCTAATTATCGCAGGTGTGGAAATATCCTCTATCCACTCAGTATCGGTCATAAGGGTTGTATTAATCGAGCCTCGCTATGCTCGGCACCTCAGGATTAGTGGAGGGTGGGCTAGGACTGGTTAAGCTATCACTTGCCACTGACGTTTCCTGTGGTCGAAAATAACGCAAAATAAAAAGATTGATTCCTGAAACCAATTAAGACCCGCAATTCTGACATACTCAATGAATCGTTATATGAATTATTTGTTACATTTTATACGGATCTTTTTTTGCAGTTTATGTGTGTATATTTTTAAGGAAACTAATCATATTTCAGTGGAGGAGTTGGTTGTTCAGGTTGTCACACCTGCAGATGTAAGCATCACGTTTTTAGGTGTGTTGAAGGGAAGGCTCTTGCATCGAATGGAATAACTCTACACATTATCAAAGAAGGGGGGCCAGCTGTTGTCTGAAAATTCGCAAAGCTTTTTACGAATCCATGCGACCACGGGGAGAACATGCAATCTCTAAATATACAGGCGTCAGAGTTGGGATCGAACCCACAACCTCCTGTATACCAGATGAGGCAGTTATCATCTCGCCACCGCAGCGTCCTCTTCAATTTCATTCAGCAGTGGATAAAACACAAACGATGATATCAAAATGGTTCATCAGCATTACCGTACATAACCATTTGTGACCAGCGTCTTGCATAGCGGCGTCCCGTTCAAAAATGTTACCCGCGTACGTAGCCCATCCTCGATGGTGCTCGCTATAACTGCACTTGGCCCTGCAGCCCGTAAACTTTAAACAGACGCTCGTTATTACGTGTGTGTTTGCCCTAAAGCTCATTTGAATGAGGTTTAACAAGCCAGCCGACCATCGAACTGGCTAATCTGGCCCTTCCAGACCGCCTTTGCCCTGCCCGGCCCCACCCAGCCACCTTATAACGCCCTCTACCCCGAGCACAACTTCCATCCACGCTCGCAAACAGGAAACATGCTGCAGCTCTCCCTCTCATGACGCTGCGCCCATCGCCGAAGAGCAGCGCGTGCTGGAGGGGGTAACGTGGGGAGCTTGAAGGCGCAGTTGCTCGTTCGCCCCCCAAGCTGCACTTTCGTGGGAACGGCTGTGTTTGTGAGTCATTGGAACGGACAGACGGACGGCCGCACTGATGGACGGTTAGACACAACGGACCAACATTCTTGAGATATGACCGAGCAGATGGGTGAACTGACGGCGAGAGCTATCAGTGAGAGTGACGAACGCATGTTTTGCCTGACATCTAAGTCTGCATGTTTTCAACATAATATCCAGACGTGTTTTGGTTTGTGGTCCTTGCCGTGCGTCACCGATTGGCACGGTTGGCTACGTATGGTGCGAAAGAAGTTCAACATACAGCATATTTGAGGAACTGACGGATGAACGTACAGACTGATGGCATGTTAGTCGGACAAATTAACTAATTTTATAGATCAACTGCCAGACACACGTGTGAACTGACAGAAGAGTGAGACAGACCAAATGGACAGCTTGATGGAGGATTGAATTGTCAGAGGCTGGGTTTAACTGATGGTGGTGATAATGATTATATTGTGATCATGATCGTTTGTGATAGGTGATATTGTGATGATGATGTGATTTATAGTATTGCGATGTGTATGATGATTGTAGTGATGTTATAATGATGAAGATTTAAAATGATATTGATAATTGTGATCAGCGTATTTTGTTGATGTGAAGATGTAAACGATAATGCTGATCACAATACTGTGATGATGATGATGAAGCAGAGTGGGGAAAATAAGGGGTGAGGTGTGCATGCAAGGTGAGAGTCCAGGGTTTGCCTCCCCAAATAACTACCTACACGGTGGAAACAGATAAATCACCTGCAGCGTTTAGACGGATAAGTTGCGTTTTTAAGATCGATACGTCGCCTGCACCGCGAACACAAAGTAGTACGTCAGCTGCAACATCAAGACCGATAAGTCACTTGCGTCGTGAAGACAAATAAATCACCTGCAGCGTTAAAGCAGATAAGTCACTTGGGTCGTTAAGACCGATAAGGCAGGCTCACAATACCCGAGGGGTAATGTCCAAGTACATGGACAGATGATAGGGCAGCTATCGGTTACATAAAGCAAGGCAAATGCAACATTACCTGGCCTATTTAAATCAATGTCCGTTAAGGGAGATTTTCATCTCGGGTGTCTCGTTGCAACTGCCACTGTAATGATTTTGAGAAAAGGGTCAATGCCGAGGATGCCAATGATTTCACGGTTGGATAGGGTAAGCATCTTGAACTTTCAGAAACGGAACGTTGCAGATGTAACCGCTGGGGGGAAAAAAAATAGGTTGCGACGAGTGGGATACGGCGTGTGTGCATTGTGGAGGAGGCCAGGTTACTGAGATGGGCAGGTTGGAGTGGCACTCAGAGGTTGCTAATCACGAGTTGGATGAGTCTCTAAAGAGTGGTCTTTGAAGAATGGCTGATGATTGTCTAGCAGAGGGCAAGACTTTATTATTATTACTCCGACACTTATTTACCCAGGAAATCCTCACCGAGTCTCATGACTCCTGCCAACCTTTCTCAGTAGCGGGCAATGATTTGTAAGTACATCTCCCAATTAAATTGTGGGTAGATATTTCTTTCTTCAAATTTGGACCACGGCACCAAAACACAATGGCCCACTCTTGCGAATGACGTGACGGGATCTTTAAAGTCTACTGTGCAGCAGACGGCACGAGTATTGTTATATTGTTTAACACGTAGGCTTTCGCGACCAACATCCATAATGCAGGTTTTTTTTTGGTTAGATCACGTAAATATATTAATGTGTTGTTAAACCCGCCACCACTCGACACAGCCAATTAGTAATTACAAACTAGCTGGCAAAACGTCGTACTCAGATGGGAAATGTTGTGGCTTGGCTCTCCAACACACCGGTGTGCTGTACTAGTAACGAATTGGCATGTTCTGTTTACGTGACAAACCTTACTGATTGGCTGTGTCAGGTGGTGGCGGATTTAACGACACGTTTATATATTTACGCGATCTAACCCAAAAATAACCTGTATTATTGTTATCCGGTTCGTACACCCGCAGCGGTTGGATTCGAACCGTGAACGAGCGGCGAAGGGCGCTCCTGCTAAGCCGTGTAACCGCCGTTAAGGAAAATGCTGACGATGAAACTTTTAAGTGCAGGCTCCGGAGGGTTGAGTTGTGGATTGTTGAACTGCTGGCCGGCTCTGGCAATAAAGAAGTAGGCAACGGAAAAGTGTGGGGGACTTCAAAGGCGTTGGGCATAAAAAATAAGTTTTAACCCTGTTGTGTACGATCACTGAGCTTTGTTAAATTGAGATTATTTTTTTATAAATAGACTGCGAATGTTGCATTGCTATATGTAAACATTTGCAAATGCGTGCATCAGCTGTATTTGCAAGTGTGCAAATACACTTGCACACCAAGGTCACTGGCACCGTGTACGCAGAGGGGCTTGTCCCGGTGTGACCTTTGCTTCTTGAGATCAAGGTGGTGGTGAGATGGCAACGACCTCGCCTGGTTTGCTGGATGGTCGGGGGTTCAATCCCGACCCCGACGCCTGTATATTTCGAGTTTGCATGTTCTCCACGTGGTCGCGTGGATTTTTCTCCAGGGTTCTCCGGTCTTTCCTCTCCACATTTCGAAACTCTGCATTTAGATTGTTTAGATTATTTGGCTGCTATACATTTTGAAATGATAAACCACTTCCTTGAGCTATCATTTGTGGCCAGGTCACCAACAGCTGCGTGGGCCCTACCTGGTAAAATAAAATATTTCAGTTTTATTTGAATATTTTTTTTGTGATTTGCTTACCGTTCCTATACTTTGCACTCCTGACATGTTTTTATATTCTTCGTTGTAATGTTCTGACGCGTCCCTTACTAGACGTCTGTGAGAAAAAAGAGCTTTATAGCTCATCGGATTCCTCCGGTATAAATAAATATTCTTATTCTGGAGTGACAGGCAAACTGGCTTTGATTGCGTCGTGCGATGAGTCTATCACGGTCGTTTACAAAAAGATGTCCAGCAAGTAATTTGCAACGAACCGGTCGCTCCATTCAAGATCCAGGATGGTCATGTTTATGCGCCGCTTTTCGGTGGCAGCCCCATCAGTCTGGAACGTTATCCCTCTGCACATTTGCAGCATCACCTCAATCGCCTCCTTCAAGAGACACTTAAAAACTCGCCTCTACAACCACGTGCTTTCGAGCGACTCTGAGCTTGGCTTCGCGCCTCTGAGTTGCGGCCGTTACGTCCGCAAATTTGCGCGCGTTATAAATTGCATTATTATTATTATTATATTTGACCGCTGTCCAGATAATGCCGTGAATTCGCACAAAGCAGCTTGCATTCTAGAAAAGGGAACTTGTATAATTTCTGTGCGCATGTAGCTCACAGGTGCGCTTTTGAGGCCGCACGAAGTGGTGAAGGCTTGCTGGCAGGTGGTCACAAGGATTGGCCCAGGTCTTGCGGGTTAACTGAACTGGCAGATGCATCCCCTGTGCTCCCCCACTGCCCCATATCGCTTTGTTTTTAGCCACCCAGCACTCTGCTCATTAATATCACTGCTGTACTCCTCAACAATACAAACAATGCTCTCTATCGTCCTAAATGAATTGCCTGTACACAGACTAACCACTATTACCGCTCACCGGCAAGTGCAGTTGGTGCAATGTCTTCCCGTACCACATTGTCTCATCTCTACTCGAGCTCTTCCTCTGACTTTTTAGCCAAACAGGAGCTGCCATGGGCATGTGGTGACTGGGCATGGGGGATACATGTCGAGACTGTGTGACAAAGGAATTTCAGCTGACATGTGCCTATATGGTGTCGTTCTCTCTGTCTATGTATCCTGCAGATTATCACGCCTTTCCGTCGGCTTATCCTGTGTGCCGAGAATCGGAAGGAGATGGAAGATTGGATCGCGGCGCTAAAGTCTGTACAGAATCGAGACCCTTACGAAGTGAGTGCTTCCTGGTGAACGATTTCGAGATCGGCCTTCACATCGTCAAGATTCATTCATGGACTCGCCTCTCTCTACCTCTCTCCTCTCATCTCACTCTACTCCCCTCCACACACTCTCCTACCTCTCCCCACTCATCTCACTCCAATCCCCTCCACGCACTCTCCTGCCTCTCCCCTCTGAACTCACTCTACTTCCCTCCACGCACTCTCCTGCGTCTCGCCTCTCATCTCACTCTAATCCCCTCCATGCACTCTCTTGCCTCTCCCCTCTCATCTCACTCTTAGTTTTTCACATGACCACATTTCCCCCTGCGCCCCGCCTCCACCCTCCCCTCCCCCCGTTCTCCCGTTGAAAAACTTGGCAGGACCCTCCTGAAAAGGTGGCTTGAGCTTCGGGAAGGCTTTCTTTCCTGGGTAACGAGCGTAGTGATAGTAACGACGAATCTCTGCGCGTGTGGTGTCGCCTTCCCCCCCGCCAGCCGTCCCAGCTCAGCATGGATCACTTCTCGGGGCTGCACAACTGGTACGCGTGTTCCCACGCGCGCCCCACCTACTGCAACGTGTGTCGCGAGGCTCTGTCTGGGGTCACGTCACACGGCCTGTCGTGCGAGGGTACGCGCACACACACACTCAGACCTACACACGTCTATACAGACACCATGTGTGTATTCACACGCACGCACACCATGTGTAGGTACGCACACACACCTACAAACACAACAACCGCCGTTCGCCACTAAGCGGCGGTGACAACACCACGGCGCTTGTGCCACGCTAGATGTCCATTGAGGCCACGTGAAGTGTCGAAGGCCCGCTGGCAGGGAGTTACGTAACAACAACAACCGCCATACGCCAATAAGTGGCGGTGACGTCACTACGACGCTTGTGCCAGGCTATGTGCACCTTGAGGCCACTTGAAGTGTCGAACGTAACACATTCACACACCATGTGTAGGCACGTATGCACGCATGCACACACTCATGCATGCACGCACACTCGCACTGGTCTACATGCACACACACGCTTAGTGGCTTGTGTGCGTATTTGCCTACAAACACCGCGTGTAGGAAAACACGCACACGTTGTGTGTAGGCATGTACGCACGCATTGACAAGAGACATGCATACACTGACACTCGACGCAGAATTAACCCAATACATACACATACACACTCAGACGTGGCCTGTTCTGCGAGGGTGCTTACAGACAGAGCTGTGTTGTTGTGTTATGACCGCCAGCTGAGCTGGCGGTCATGACACAACAACACAGCGCTTGTGCCAGGTTAGATACACTTTTAGGCCAATCTTGATATCACCAGTACAAGTTGTCAGCAAGTCTAATCAGCTCAAAGTCCTCTGGCATCACATCAACCCGACTCTTCTCTAGCCCATGCCTCCTCTATCCACTTGAACATAAGCTGTTTACGCATGCGGTGGCAGGGCATTTGGGCTACATGACCCAGCTAATGCATCCTCGCCTGGGACCGTGTCCGAATGTTTTAAGGATCCGTGAGTCACTCGCATGATCCAACCAGGTTAAACCCAGAGCCGAGCATAGGCAGGCCCAGCCTGAACAGTTTTTTTATTTTTAATGTACACATCCACATACCCACACGTGCATGTGAACACAGACATACTCGATTTAAAGCTTTCGTGACTGCAGGGATTCATCTTCTTGGTTCTTTTGGTAAAGTCACGTAGAAGGGAAATAATAGAATAATAACATTTAAACATTAATTCACGTAGAAGGGAAATAATAAAATAATAAAAATACAAATAAATTTTGTATTACTTTATTATTTCCCTTCTACGTGACTTTACCGAAAGAACCAAGAAGATGAACACACATACTCGCTCACATTCTCACGCCCCCCATTGCGTGTGCAGTCTGTAAGTTCAAGGCGCACAAGCGATGTGCTGTCCGCGCCACCAACAACTGCAAGTGGACAACGCTGGCATCTATCGGACGAGATATACTGGAGGATGAGGACGGGGTGAGTGATGTCCCTGTCCAACAAACACATCCTGGGTCACGGACGCACATGATCACATATACACAGAGACAACAAAAACAACTGCCATGTGCCACTAAGTGACATCGCCACAGCATAGTAATAGTAATAGGTTTTTACCCTTTCAACTGATACAAAAACTGACACCTTTATACAAGGTATCATGTTTGCAATAACCACAACACAAGCAGTCAAAATGCAAACAAAAAGAAACAACTCTGATAATGATAATGATATGCACTGTCCTTGAAGTTGATTGGTCCACACCCGAGACAAAAGGCGCCAGGCTAGGTGCCCTTCGAGCCCACTGAAGTGTCAAAGGTTTGCTGGGAGGATGTCTAACGGCACTGATCCAGTTGTTATGGGTTCACAGACTGAGATGACTGGAAGATGGCACTCCCTGTGCCCTCCACTCTGCCAACTTTGTGTTTTATCTGCCTCACACCCTGCTCATTTTTATAAGCTTTGCTCCTCCACTCTCTGTTATTCTTTGAGGGAAATCTCCTCCAAATGCACAGTAGCATCTTTCATAAACCTTCTGAACAGAAGCCAATCTTGACACTGCTGGTACCAATCATTGGTAAGTTCACTCCAGTCCACATTCTCCCATACCACATCGGCCGGTCCTCTTCTTTAGCCGATGCTGGTCCCGTTACGCTTCTGTCAAGCAAGAGAGAAGCTCCTTGGGCATGCAGTGGCTGGGCTTGCGGGCTACGTTACCAAGCCAACGCAATTTCGCCTACAGGAGGAGCTCACTTAATAGACTGTCCAGATCTTTCAAGGATCTGTGAGCTCCTTACTCAATCCAGTCTCGTTAAACCCACGATTAATCGTAGACAGACCAGACTGCATATTTCGAGCTGATAACACACGTGGAGTCACCAGAAGAGTGCCTGGCCATATTTATCTCCCTCAATGTTGATGTTTAATACACTCTACCAGGTACTCGATTTAAGTTGAACGACAAGCGGCCTGGGACTGGTTTCAGATGCCACTAACCACCTATGCTAGCCTTGACCAGCAACAGCCCCATAGAAAGAGGCGGGGGGTGTGGGGCAATAACCGGATTTGAATCCAGGATCTCAGCGACGCAGGCCCAATGTCACCCTGAACCACCTGACCACCCCTTTACTCACACTCTGACCGTTTGTTGCGCTCCTCTCTACTGTTCCCAGGTAGCCATGCCTCACCAGTGGCTGGAGGGGAACCTGCCGGTGAGCGCCCGGTGCTCCGTCTGTGACAAGACGTGCGGCAGCGTGATGCGACTGCAGGACTGGCGGTGCCTTTGGTGCAAAGCAATGGTGAGGCTCTTTTGGGAGTGTGTAAATGCTCGTGGGGAGTGGTAGCATCGCGGTTAGTGTACAGGATGGTCTACATGTCTTGTGACTTGCGAACATTTTTTTCATTTTCTTATTCATTTCTTTTTCTACACCAATTAGTGTACAAAAATATTACGTTTTGGGGGTCACAAGAAATCTAGAACGCCCGGTTACTCTACAATACCAGGTCGAATCTGGCTACCTGAATTCGGTTCTTGCTTGCGTCAAATATATCAGTGGGGAATAGATCTGAACCAGTCCTGGGTCCTCCATTGGTCGACTCGGCCTTAAATGAGTACCCGGTGCATTGTATAAACATCAGCAGTGGGCAGACAAACGGAAGCCGGGCGTGGTCCTAGCCACACCACCACCACGTGGGCTGTTCTTGCCGTCATAGGTGCTCGCTGACAGCACTTGCCCCAACAGTCTAAGAACGCTATATCGGGGATCTCTATCGTCCGTCTTTATCGTCAAATAAGTTCGCCGCTGGCTGAAGGCTTCCCCAAGCCATCGGCGATCCCTCTCGGTCTTGCGATGTAACAGCCGCCCATGGACGTCTTCTCGGGCGTGCTTTGCCACCTTCGGCTGCCGCTCTGTCGTTGGTCTCGACCCTCGGCCATCATCCCTGTGTTTAGTTGGTTGCCCTTCCCCCGCACCTCTGATTCGCACGGTTGGTTGCGTAGGGTGCGAAAGAAGTTCAACGTACATTATGTACGTGCTGACATGTCCCGCCCGAGTGAGACAAATGCCTGCGAGTTAAACCCACGCGTAAATGTTCTCGTTTCTTAGCAGCCAATGTGATATCATCATTGTCAATCGCCACCGCTCGGGGTATTTCCCCATTATCCCGCTCTCTCCCGTAAGCACTTGCATCACACGGGTCCGCAACAGGACACCGGTTTCTTATAATCCAGCCTCGATTGCGTCTTGTGTGACGTCCGCACGTGGCGACTGGCGCACCACTGCAACGGGCTGATAAGCCTCCACTTCCCTGAACTTAACGTGCATCGTGATAAAATAAATAAGCAATAACGTTTCGTTGACTTTAAAACCGCTTGTGACGCACTTTACGCCATGCCAATCCGTTTTTATTTTCCACGGTCCGCGGTTTCAGACCGCACGAGTTGCCGCTGGGTTATTTTGGAGATTTGTGTTCAGTTTTCTTGGTTTTGTCTGGAATGTATGCTTTGCAAAAAAACGCAACGTTCGATACGAGTGTTGTGAGACGCTCAAACACGCCATCGTCTGCATCTTTTTCGTCATTTTTAGCGTCTCATTCTTCATCTGTTCATAAGAGGTCTTACTTTCCAGCATGCACAGGATCCCGATCCGTGTAAATTACTTTTTTTGGCAACCTAAGAATAAGCCAATAGTATCCCATTCACTGTAACGCAGATGCAGGGATTACAACTGAGATGAGGAATTTCCACCACTGGCTCGAGGCTGTAAACAGCACTGCCTCAAAGCTCATTTTTGAGGAGCGGAAGACTGCTCGCAAATCGCTGTGCCTCACTGAAGATTGGGAAACACTGCGATATAGTGGGTGAAGATGGTGGACAGCATGAAGCAGGTGTCGGGAATTCTCACGAGAGATGGATTGCCTTCAGCACTAGCAAGCTCCAGTTGTTTATTGTCGTCGTTGTGTGTCTCTGGTAGGTACATGGGGCCTGCCGAGATGCCCTGCCCCGAAAGTGCCCTCTCGGTCAGTGCAAGGTGTCGGTCATCCCGCCTCCTGCACTCAACAGCATCGACTCGGACGGTACGGGTGCACACGCGCGCGTCTACGCACGCTTGTGCACGCGTGTGTGCAAAGACACATTTAGGGGTGATGGCGCAGTGGTAACGCTTGTGCTTCAAAGCAAAAAGGGCCTGGATTCGATTCCAGGCTCGAATGTCTGTCTAGAGTTCGTACGTTCTTCCCCCTGTCCTGCACGGGTTTCCTCTGTTTTCTCCGTTTTCCTTCCATAGCTAAAACAAAACAAAAAACACATACATGGCCAAGCCCGCACGTGTGCCATCATTGGCCTTGCTCTTGCCCCGATGGTCAGTTAGAGCTATCGGAGGAATCTTTGTCTTGTGTGTGCATGCGTGCAGGCTTCTGGAAGGCCACGTGCCCCCCCTCGTGCTCCAGTCCCCTGCTTGTGTTCGTCAACTCGAAGAGCGGAGACAACCAGGGCGTCAAGTTCCTGCGCCGGTTCAAGCAGCTGCTCAACCCGGCGCAGGTGTTCGACCTCATGAACGGCGGCCCGCACCTGGGGTGAGAGCGCTCATAAAGACACATGCACGCAACACGTGTGTGTGTGTGTGTACACGCACGCAGCACGCGTGTGTATGTACACGCACGCACACGTGTCCATGCACACGTATGCTTGTGTGCATGCTTGTTGTAGACAGATCTTTTCTAATTCGTGGTTTTTGCCAGTCATCTCAGTCAGTCAACCCATGGTACCTGGGTCTGTCCCGTGACCTCCTGCCAGCGGGCATACGACACTTCACGTAGCCTTAAAGTGCACATGGCCTGGCACAAGCGCCCTGGCGACGTCACCGACATTTAGTGGTGGTGGTTGTTGTTGTTGTACACAGATGGGCTGTCGTCTATAAACATGTTTACACACTGCCCTTCCCCACTCCTGCCCTGTCCAGGCTGCGTTTGTTTCAGAAGTTTGACACGTTCCGCATCCTGGTGTGCGGGGGCGATGGCAGCGTGGGCTGGGTCCTCTCGGAGATTGACAAACTCAACCTGCACAAGCAGGTGATGTGATGATGATGATGGTGGTGATGTTATCGATGTTGATGATGAAGGCTCCCTAAACCGCATCTGCACAAACCGTGGCAGATGCGTATATCCGATCCACAAATAAGGAGGAGACATCACAGCGATACATTCCCCTGCTCCTGACGCGGTTATCTGGCTTGTGACCACCTGCTGTTTGTGAGCAGCGCTCCACCTTGGCGTTACATCTGTGCGTTTCCAGCCAGCACGCATTCTGTCGTTGTGATGAGGCTGCTCATCGTTTGCAGCGAGTATTGTGTTCGGATTGCGATGCCAACGACAATGATATTATTTGACGTTAACGGCTCTAACACCGATGTTTACCCTCGGCAGCGCCACACTGGGTTGAGAATAACACCGACGCTACAGACGTTGTAACTGATGATTGTAATGACGACGACGACGACGATGATGTTCATGATTGGTGTTGATGGTGATGCTCACACACTACTCTCCCCACAGTGTCAGATGGGTGTTCTCCCACTGGGCACGGGCAACGATCTGGCCAGGGTCCTAGGCTGGGGTGCTGCCTGCGACGACGACACGCAGCTGCCCCAGATCCTGGAGAAGCTGGAACGCGCCAGCACTAAGATGCTTGACCGGTCAGTGGAAATTACACCTTCCCATGGCAGGTGTTGGCATGGAATTTTCTTCGGCCTTACCACAGTTGTTGACTTCCCATAATAGTGGCCATGGTGGCCGTCCGAAATGACCCCAGAAGGATGATAATAACAACGACGGTAATTGTGTATGCTTATGAAGATTATTTTTTACGAGGATTAATATGATGATTATGATATTGATGAATTATGATTATGATGATGTAGAGTTTTCGTGGCCATGATTTTTAATGGTGATTGAGTTAACTGTGTCACTGCTGTGACGATGACTACAATAAATGCATTGAACTGTGCTTGTAAGAATAGATCATTTACAATGCATGCATACTTTATACAAATTATGCCCCAATTACTCTATTGGAACATACACAGCAATTATCGCTCCCCCTCCCCCCAGTGAAAACTTGGCAAGACCCTCCTCAAAGAGTCCTGTGTAAACAAGCATCCTAATAAATGTGACATTTACATTAATTGGGCATACAAAACTCTATAAACCAGCACCCACCTTTGGGATCTCGCACTGACTAACGAGGTGAAGTATGGTCAAACGTCCCATGACTGATCCGGTGTGGGGGGGGCGGGGGGGATGTTCTACATCCAGCAGGAGATTGAGACGGATCTGTATATTTTAATTCTTATTATTTTTTTCACACATGCCTAAAGTAGAGCCCGTTTCGCCACCACCTCCAAACGATTTCAACTAGCGACGTCTCCCCCCTGCCACGCATGCACAATCCGGCAGGAGGAAGGAAATGACGGCCAGGATGTGGTGGCAGCGACGGCCGTCGTTCGCGATGACCTCCGGGCCTTGACCTTTGACTCCCCCAGGTGGAGCATCATGACCTACGAAACTCGGGTCGCCATGCGGAACAGCGTCTCCATGGTGACGGACGGCGAAGACGAGGATGGAAGGGTGATTTCTCTTTACAACAGACCTCGCACGCTGTATTCGTACACCTTGAGCCCCTGCTACCCAATTCCGATTATCCGTGGGGTACTCGCTCGCTGTGTTGCGGGCCATAGAGGGTAGTGCGGCAAAATCCCATCGTTGTGCAGTACCTCCCGCGGTTCTGCGTCTATGCTCCTCCTGCCTGCCTTTGCCGACCCGCACTGACCAGCATGGTGAAGCACGGTCAGATAACCCCCACGATCCGCACGGCCTGGGGTTGTCCTCGTCCAGCAGTGCGCTGACAAAGGGCTTCCACGTTGCGCTTTACTCGCGTACTGACTACGCACACTCGCTCGGTTATCCATCCTTAGCCCATGTTTAAAATTCCACTTTGCTGTGACGAGGACGAGGCTATTCGTCGCATGAACACTGTTGACTTCCCACACAACGGTGCTTTTCTTATTCACCTTTGAGAAAGACTGATAGTGATGGGCTGAATTGACTGCCGGGCCTGGGTTTGAACCTGTAGATTTCTGACTCTTTTGAGTCGGCTGCTACGACCACGGCAACACCCGAGCAGATTGACGCATGCATTTTCTCACTGTGTGTGGTCTTGGCCGTCTACTGCATCTCGGATAATCTCACGTTTGAGAGAGCGTGAGAAGGCGCGAGAGAGAGAGCGCGTGTGGGAAAGTGAGCGTGACCATTGTCTGTCAGTGAGAGAGTGCTGGCAATGTTGGGGAAAGTTTAGTTGTCTTGGTGTGAAAGTGAGTGAATGAATGAGTGTCTGGATATAGGAGGTGATGGTGTTGTCTTGGTGAGTGTGTGAGAGGGTCAGTGAGTGGTCGTGCAGGACGTGATGGTGGAGTAGTCTGGGTGAGTGTATGTGAGAGGGTGGGTGGGTGGGTGGGTGGCTGAGTGGTCAGTGCATGAGAGGGTGAGTGAGAGTGGTGAGTGCAAGAGGTGATGGTGGAGTTGTCGTTGCTGCTAGGTGCAGATTGCCGCCTACGAGGACTCCGTGGCTGAGCATCTCACGCGGATCCTCAACTCCGACCAACACTCTGTCGTCATCTCCTCCGCAACGTGAGCTCGCCCACTCACTCACTCCTTCATCCTCTCACTCACTTGCCCGCTCGCTCAATCGTTCATTCACTTTATAATTTATTCAGTCACTAAATCAGTAGTTAACTCATTCACTCGCTCGCTCGTCCACCCTTGTACCCGCTCTCTCACTCGGTCATTCACGCGTAAAGTTGCTCACTCACTCAGCAGTTCACCCATCGAGCATTTGCTGTCTTGTCTATTCACTCATTCACTCTCCAGTTCGCCCAGTTGATCACTCGCTGACCTGTTCATTCGCACTGACATTCGCTTAATCGCCCACTCACTAGCCAGCTCACTCACTCTGTCATTCACTCATTCTCCTAATTGACTTCATGCATTTTCACACGTGCTCGCATGTGCGCATCCGTGTTTATGTGCGAATGTTCTTGCATGTGTATGTATGTATAGATATCATGGTGTGTCTTTGTATTGGCAGGGTGCTGTGTGAAACTGTGAAGGATTTTGTCGCACGCGTCGGCAAGGCCTATGAGAGAACCACGGAGAATCCTCGCGAAGCTGAGAATATGGCGCGGAAGGTTTGTACACTCGTACACAAAGACAAAGGTCCCCTTTATAGCCTTTACAGACTGTTGGGGCAAGTGCTTTTCGCGAGTAGCAGCACCTATGAAGGCTGGAACGGTACACGAGGGGTGGGTGGCCAGCCCCACGCACGACCGCCTTTGTCTCCCCAGTGGCGATGTTTACAACACCGCACCAGGTACTCATTTGAGGCTAAGTTGACTGAGGGGAGTCCCAGGACCGGTTCAGATAATCGTCACTGGTGTTGGCCATGAGCAGGAATCGAACTCGGGTCGCCGGGTTCTTCGCACAGCTCTCCATAAACACACTCTTCCGCATGCAATCACATACATACACAATCACATACACATGCAAGTGCTGTTTGTGAGCGCCTATTAAGGCTGGTGCTCATGAGCAGGGGTTGTGTGGCCTGCACCATGCTTGGCCACCTTTGTCATTCTCATACTGATGCACACGCCCGATACACCAGCTGATCCCAAGCCCAGTTGCAATGGGGTTAACATCTGGTAGGCAGCTGGTCATAAAACTACTCCCAGACGCTGATTTCTAGTCCTAGAGAACAACATACACACCGGTATTACACGTTCACGCATCTTCTTGCATATTCATGCTTGCATCCACGCAAATCGCAATCATCAATTCACGCACTCACGCTCTACAAGATTCGCATTTAATCAATGGATGCATCGTGATGGTCCGAGTGTCAAAGCGTGCGTGTGCTTGCGTGTGACGGCGGCAGTGTGCCGTCCTGAAGGAGAAGCTCGACTCCCTGCTGCGAACCTTGAACGACGAATCTCAGGCCACCGCCACCCTCCACGTCGCCACGGCAACACCCCCCATCGCTGAGGAGACTGAGAGCGTGGGGGACCCCGATGGAGGCGCTGCAGCCAAGGAGAAGGGGGTCGTGACCCCATCGCTGGTATGGGGATGGAGGGGGGGGTGGGGTTTGTTGAGTGGAGGGGGCATAGTTCTTTTGACCGTCGCCACCCCCTGGAACTCCCCATTAGTTCTAAAATGAACTATTTTTATTTTACCAGGTAAGGCCCACTGAGCTAAATAGCTCTTTTTCAGAAGTGACCTGGCCACAATTCTTTAGCTCAAAGAAATGGCTTATCATCACGAGGACATTTATAGCAGCCAAATACTCTAAACGCATATTGATTCTAAATGGGGAGGGAAAAACCGGAGGATCCTGAGAAAAATGTACACGGCCACGGGGAGAGAGAGAGACACGCATTCTCCAAATATACAGCAGGATTCATCTTCTTGGTTCTTTCGGTAAAGTCACGTAGAATGGAAATAATAAAATAATAAAAATGAAACATCATAAAATAATTCTCACGACGTTTCGGCCACAACGCAAGCAGCCATCCTCAGGTGAAGAACAGGTCTGTCGTCTCGATATTTAATTGTTTTATTTTTATTATTTTATTATTTCCATTCTACGTGACTTTACCGAAAGAACCAAGAAGATGAATCCCTGCAGTCACGAAAGCTTTAAATCGAAATTTATACAGCAGGAGTCGGGGTCGGGATTGAACACACGACCTCCTGCATACCAGGGGAGGTAGTTAACATCTCCTAGCCACAGCAGCGCCCCTCGACGCGCGTCACCCTGCAGTCCGCGCGCCGCTTGTTGTGGTTTTCCGGCGTGTCGTGGTTTTTGGCCTAGGTCAAAGGTCATTCGTACACGTGTCCAACGCAAGACGGTAGGTCGCTGAATTTTTCTGGTCAGGTTGATCCCTCGCTGTACTCCCCCGATTAATTAAAATGACAACGCTAAATATTGACAAGAGACGGCAAGTGAATATTCATCGATGTGTGTTTGTGTGTATTTGTGCTTATGTATATTTACATGTATATCAATATTTACGTGTGTATTGTACTTGCACATGTGCGCGCATCTGTATAAATGGGGAGTGTTGGCGCACTGCGCGATACACCTGGCGACTTGGATTCATGTAATCGTAGTTATTGCTCAGAGTTGAAAGGATGCTTTGGTGTGGCAATAAAATTCACGCTTCTTTGATTGCTCCTTAGCCGGATAAGTAAAATAGCCATTCTGTTACAGGTCAGATGACATTTTTGTGCTAACCATGTTAATGGTTTTATTTTGGCAAATAATAACATTGTTTGTTATGACTCTGGTATTTCCAGTATTGAGGGATATTATCAATTAATTGTTTTTATTTCATTGAACGTGACCAGGTTTTTCTCACCCCTATTGGGCAGCTATAAATGTATTTGAATTGAACTGGTAGTGACTCAGTTCACGGGTGGGAAGAAAATCTGCTCGTGTTTTTTTTGCGAGAGCGAGCGCGTACGTTGAGAGGGAAACGTGGCCTCCTCGCAGAACCTGAGCCTCAACCACACGAACCTGAATTTGTCAACAAAAGTTCAAAGGTCATTTTCGAAAATGCTGCTTTTCTCGTAGCCAAATATGCGTCGTAATGAAATTTGGATTAAACCACGTAGACCACCCGACACCCGGCATAGCCAAACAAAGCAAAGCAAGTCGCACGTTTATTCTGGCTTCCTTCATGGAGTTTCAAGTTATTATCGTATCCGATTGCTAAATTTGGTTGCAAAGATTGCTCTCCAATTTAAGCGGGTGAGCTGAAACAACAATAACACGCGCGTTAAACGCATCTGCGCGTGACAATTTTGCCCATTGCCGGGTCTTACGACCGGAATTTGTCCGGATCATAATTCACGTGGCATAACCCAGCAATCAATAACGAACCATCATCTCTTCTCACATCAACTTGGTGTCTTCATCATCGTCGGCCACGATCAATCCAGGACTCGGGTGTCTTCCCAACAGCCGCGTACCGTCCCCCCACAGCCGCCTACCCTCTCCTGTGTTGCGTGAGTTCAGGCGGACGCTGCCCCAGATGCTTCCCCTCCCCCCATGGGCCCCCGCCCCCCCCGCCGCTCCTCCAAGCCCCAGGTGTTCCGACCGCGCGAGCAGCTCATGTCGCGCGCCAACAGCCTGAAGAAGGCCATCCGACAGATCATCGAGCAGGCTGAGAAGGGTGGGCCTTCATCTCGCATGCACGCACGCTACTTACACACGCCTATAACACTGTAACTATTTTTTTTTGTTCCTGGGTAGTAAGTGTTGTTTCCTAATTGCTTAAAGAGTACAGAAAATGGCGATTATTCCCCACAAAGTGAACGTGGGCTACAGGATTGATTGCTTTCATACCGGCACTTAAATTTTTTTACTGCTGCCTGTTTACTGCTGCCTATTGCTATTAAACGCACATGTAACTGTGGCCAAACATCGACCATGAAACGTCGATTGGCAGAGGACCTTTGCCAGGGCTACAAATCGGTCCATATCACGTGCCAGGGTCCATCTGCTACTTTTACACTTCGTAAATCTGTTTGAATTGTGTTATTGGCTGGCAATGCAGTACACGTACAGCCCTCTTGCCGGTATACTGTTGGATGAGGGCCTCCCTCCCCCACACCGCGTGGGTTATGGGAGTTCTTTTTTAAATTATAAATTATGTTTCATTGCACATCCTCCCTCTCACAACGTTACATTGCAACATCCTCACATTCTGGAAGGCATTTCCAGTTGCATTGACGGTATGCAGCATACTGGACTCATCAAGGCAGGCAGGAGGAGGGGGGTGACTTTACCGAAAGACCCAAATAGTAGGAGAGGGGGGGTGATTGGCCAGGTCATTGCCATTCTGGGCTCGGATATTTAAGACTGTTGTAAGGTGTAGGAATAGACCCCATGTACATGTTGTATTCTTCTTCCTTGTAAGGATAATGGCAGTTATTTGCTGATGCTGTACCGTGCTGCATGATGTTGAAGGCAGGGGAGAGCATGAACGTGAGAACGTAGTGTGTGGTTCAGTGGATTTTCCCACACTGCCCCCTGCTGCTCAACACAGAGCCCTGCAAGCCATTTGTTCGGGTGTGGCCTTTCTCACGGAGCACGTGAATGGAGAGGCTGTGGATAGAGGCCAGAAGCGATCTGGCCACAACTATAAACTATATATTTTTTCCAGGCAAGGCCCTACCACTGAGCTATATAGATATTTTTCAAAGCGACCTGGCTAAAAATAATAGCTCAACGAAGTGGCTTATCACGTGGAAATTTATAGCAGCAAAATACTCCTGCATTTTTCTAAATGTGGAGGGAAAAACCGGAGGACTCTTGAGAAAAATCCACACGACCACGGGGAGAGAGAGCCATGCAAACTCCAAATATACAGGCGTCAGGGTCGGGATCTAATCCACGACCCACATACCAGGCGAGAGGGATTAGACTTCTATGTTTAACACCATTTTGGCCTAAGGATCATCATTAATTACATATAGTTTAAGGGAGTGGTATTGACGAATGCGTAGAGTGTTTTGTTACTTGTGTCTGTAAAACAGTGCAGTACAGTATCACCCAATAATGTGTTCGGGCATGCTAGTGGCCATCCATTCAAGCACTCTCCAGGCTCAAAATCCTGCTAAGCTTGTTAAATATGTGACGACATCTTGGGCATATGCTGCATTACAAAACAACACTTGCTATAGAAAATAATAATTATTTCTCAAACGTTTTACTTCACCCACAGCTGTGGACGAGCAGAACGCGCAGACGCAGGCCCACCGCAGCAGCCTCCACCCTGACGACCCCCCCGCGGAGGCCCACGGGGTCACCGTGAGCTCCGCGCCGGACGCCGCCGCCGATTGCGAGGACGACACTGCCCCCGACTCAGCCGCCGCGGCCGTGCCGGCGTCGGTGGCGGCGACGCATGCTCCGAGTCTCGGATCGCGATCTGGCCTCGCCCGCAAAAGTAAGAAAGAGGCTCGGAATGTCGGGGGGGGGGGATCTGGAGGGCGTCGGGGTGAAATAACACCCCGTATCCCGAGCACGATTTTTACATTTTGACCGCAAAGTTGCTTTTGTAGAACTGTCCACAAGTATATAAGAACGGGAGAAGGAGCAGAGCCTCACCATTCTGGCGAATTGCCCGATGATGCTGGATGCAATTACCAGCGAAACGTCGTACTCAAAAATTGTAAATGTTGTGGTTTCACTCTTCAACACACCAGTGGGCTAAAGCAGTGAACTATTTGTCTTTTGTCAACGTGACACTTTTTTACTGATTGGCCGTGTCGGATGGTGGAGGGTTACGACACATTTATAAATAACGCGATCTAACCCAAAAACGTTGATTATGAATCATATTGGTCGCGAAAGCCTACGTGTTAAACTGTCCACAAGTAGCCTGTAGTGCGCCCCTTTGATCAAAACTCCGCTACATCGTTGACTCACGGCGGCGGCCTGGCTCTCTGTGCAGGTTCCAGGGCCTCGAGCAAGAGCAGCCTGCTGGGTTCAGGGGCCCCCGGGGTGTTTGGAGTCGCAGGCCTCAGCGGAAGCAAAGAGAATCTGCCGATTCTGAACACGCGCATCATCAACCAGAGTAAATGTCACACACTCGCGCGCGGCTCGTGTCACACGCACAACAGGGCCGCTGTCGCGTGCGTTTAGTTGTGAGCGCCCGTTTGGTTGTCAGCCGCCATTAAGGCCGACATAGCAACAGGTGGGGGGGTGGTGAGTGGTGGTGCGAGTGCTACACGCACGCGCACGCACACACACACACATGCTTTTGTCACGCTCTGGCCCTTCGTGTCATCGTGTCTCTGTGAGACTGCTTGCCTCTGATGTGCGCTGCTTTGTTCTGTGTCTGCCGTTGTCCCTGCATCTCATGTGCGATGGTTCCATGTCTCTCCATGTCTCCGAGTGTCCCCGCTATTTCTCACTGGGACTCGCAGGCTAGGAGTGCAACTACAAGATGAGAGCCACTGATGGGTGTTTTACCTATTATACTTCCATTCTAAGATGATGATTGATGATGGGCTGAGTCAACAGCTTGATGGTGGTGATGTGTGTTACCTTTGTCTCAAGCGCGATGTGTCCTGTGGCCTTGGTTGCCCGTGTGTGTGTATGTCTTAGGTGCTCGCTAACAGCACTTGCCCCAACAGTCTGTTAAGGCTATACTGGGGGGATCTTTGTCTTTTTATGTCTTTGTGTGCTTGTGTCTTTGTGTATACGTGTATATGGGGAGCGGCGGTGTAGTGGTTATCGCGCACCGCGCTATGAAACCAGCGACCCGACTTCATTTCCCGCTCACGGCCAACACAATGATCTGAACTGGCCCTGTGCCTCCCCTAGGTCGACTCAGCCTCCAATGAGTACCTGGAGTTGTGCGTAAACATTGGCAGTCGGGAGACAAAGGCGGTCGGGCGTGGCGGTGGCCACTCACCCCCTCGCGTATCCTCCCAGCCTTCATAGGTGCTCACTAATAGCACTTACCCGACAAGTCTGTCGAGGCTATAATAACGGGGATCTTTGTGTGTACGTGTGCAGGTCTGCGTGCTGGCCTCACTGCGTCGCTCTTCACGCTGGGCGCCTGCGTCTCCCCGTCCATCGCCCCCGACGTAGACTCGCTGTGAGTCACAGTGGTGCTTGCGTGCGTGCGTGCTTTTTTAGAGTATTTGGCTGTGTGCACGCGTGTGCATGTACGCACACGCGTGTGCATGTACGCACGCGTGTGTAACATTCTGTGTGTGCGGCCTGCGCGTTCACAGTGAAGGCTACACGGAGAAGTGCGTGATGAACAACTACTTTGGCATCGGCCTCGACGCCAAGATTTCCCTCGACTTCAACAACCGTCGTGAGGAACACCCGGAGAAGTACAGGTGCCTCCTCTCGCCCTCCTCACCACTCCACGCTCACCCCGACCCTACCGCCAACACACGCTCCAAACACCAACACACCGTTATCAATCTTGATGTTGTTCCTGTTGCCCGGCTCTCTGACATGCTAATCTTCTCATTGGCACACCTCCGGTGGCTGGGCCGCCTCACATTTACATACAAATTCCTTCTCTAGCTCCGCCCACTTACCCTTGGGTTGGACCCACCAAAAGCTTCTATAACCTCGTGTTGCAGCAGCAGCTCTTTCTCCTACGTCAGCAGTCCTCCTGCTGTGTTTGTTTCACCTGATGACGGTTGCTTGTGTTGCGATCAAAACGTCGTGATCTGTTAATTTTCTATCTACGTGACTTTACCCAAAGAACCAAAGAGTATTCATCCTAAATCTTCACATTCTCTATATATAAGGTGTGTTCGTGTTTCCCAACTTGATTCCCATCACGCCATCGTCCTCGTCATGGCACGCAGCTATCCTGCGGAACTCTCCCACACCAGTGGTTCGCCGCATGTCATTAAAAAAAATACCCGTGGAAGAAGATATTATAGAACTACTGCTGAGATCCCTTTAGCTGTTTTAATCCATGCACTGCGAGGTGGGGGGAGGGAGTTGTATGGTCGGGGGGGGTGACACTTTCCCACACGCCCTGCTACAGAGAAATGTTCATCGCATGGAGTCAAGCAGACACATTCTATAAATGTAGCCAATTTACGGGAAAAACTTTGATTTACCGTGAGGGTTTTTTTTTTGGACGCGCTTTGCTGGACTCACTTTTTGTGCGATCGTTTTTTGTCTTTTCCACCACTTCTCCCGGCGTGCAAACTGTGGTCTCATTGTGCCCCTCCTTGGTCTAGGAGTCGAACCAAGAACATCATGTGGTACGGAGTCCTGGGCACGAAGGAGCTGCTCCAGAAAACGTACAAGAACCTCGAGCAGAGGGTCCTGCTGGAGGTGAGGACTCATTCGTTGTCACGGCCTCCGAGAGTCTTTTGACGGAGGAGTTAGAGGTTGATCTTGAGCTGGGAAACGGTGGGTCGGTAGTGTGGATGACCAGTCGGAGGGAATTTGCAGACTCAGAGGGTAACAGAGGAGGAGGGAAGGTTGGCAAGAAGCCAGTCCATCTTGAAGTCGGTGAGCATAATCTTTTTTCATGCGTTGTACAGATAGCAGTAATTGTCCAGAGATGAAGGTTTTGATGCTGGAAATGAAATGAAACTTCTTCTTACATTTATGTTACACTCAGACACTTTACAAATCCACATTCGTGCGTGTCTTTTCTTTCCGCGTGTGCGAAATTCCCCAACTGCCCTCGCCCATTGCCCAATGCCCAGTGCGATGGGCAGCCCATTCCCCTGCCCTCCCTTCAGGGCATAGCTGTGCTGAACATATGCAGCTACGCGGGAGGAACCAACTTCTGGGGGGGCACCAAGGAGAACGATGTGAGTTGCCGAGTGCTCTTTCACAGTCCCCTGCCTCTGTCGCTCACACCCGTCACGGACACACCTGTCAGATATTCACCTCATCATCATCATCGTTATCACCCCATGATCGGTCCACCACTGGATGAAGGCCACCCCAAGCCATCGTCATCGTCGTCGCTCACAGCCCTGCGATGTAACAACCCGTCAAGCACCGCGGCACGGGACCTGACCCCGTCGATCCATCTCCGTGGTAGATGTACTCTCGGGCGCATTCCGCTACTTCCAGCTGCCACTCTGTCATCGGTTTCGACCACCGACCATCATCCCTCCTCATGACGCATCCAGCCCAGGCCCACTGCGATCCAAACGCCTGCGAGTTAAACAAAGCTCATGGGAGGTGATTCGAAAGTGTTGTTTTGCTCATTTGTTCCGGGTCTGCCTTTGCGCCTCCCTTGCTGCCCTGTGTTACAGACTTTCACGGCTCCCTCCTTTGACGACAAGATCCTGGAGGTGGTGGCCGTTTTTGGCAGCATGCAGATGGCCGTGTCCAGAGTTATAAACTTGCAGTACCACCGCATCGCGCAGGTGAGACGATGGAGGAGAACATGGCCCCTTGTTCAGGAGGGTCATGCCAAGCTTTTGCGGTCGCGAATTATGTTGTTAAGTATAATAATCCCAATTAAGTAATTTTTCAAGTACATTTTTCAGCATTTTCATGTATGAATGCATCCGAGAGCACGTCCGCTGTGGAGATGGAGCGATGAAAATTAGCTCGTGTGCAGACTCGGTGGATTCGTTACATCATCGCAGAATCGTGGAACGTGTGGCGGTGGTTGGGGAGGCCTTGAACCAGAAGTGGACGTTTCATCGCTGGCGACGGATGACGATGATTTACAAACATTTGCGCGCGTGTGCCGTGCCGCACCTGGGGAGCGGTGGCGCAGTGGTTAGCGCACTGCACTACAAACCCGGCAACCCGAGTTCCATTCCTACTCGCCACCAATATAACAGTGACTGTTATCTGAACCCATCCTGGGACTCCCCTAGGTCGACTCAGCCTCAAATGAGTACCTGGTGCGGTGTGTAAAAACATCGCCACTGGGGAGACAAAGGCGGCCGAACGTGGCTACTGGCCAACCATCCTCTCGTGTGCCGTGCCGGCCTTCATAGGTGCTACTCGCTCACAGCACTTGCCCGAACAGTCTGTTAAGGCTACACGGGGGATCTTTGTCTTTGCAGTGCCGCACAGTGCGAATCAGCATCCTGGGGGAGGAGGGGCTGCCCGTGCAGGTGGACGGGGAGGCGTGGGTGCAGCCGCCCGGATTCATCCGCATCGCTCACCGCAACCGCGCTCAGATGCTCACGCGGGACAGAGTGAGAATCGCCCGCCTCCACTGCAGCAGCAACAGCACTGACGATGCTGGAGAGAAGGGGTTCAAGGGCTGAGAAAGAGAGGAGTTCAGTGGCCTGCAGAAGGGGGCCGAGAGAGAGAGAAGGGGTTCAGTGGCCCACAGAAGAGGGCTGAGTTATTGCTACTTCTAACGGCAGTTTCGGAGGCGCCGAACCAGTTATTGCCAAGATCTCGGTTTAAAATGTTGGGGCTGGATCTTTCAAATGTCAAGTTTATTTTGTTTAACCAGATGGGAACTCAAAGAGTTTCGATTATTCTCATTTGCAAGACCGATCTGGGTTCACCAAAAATAAATTATAGTTTGCAAGACAATAAGAGTCCTGTAGCAGATGTTAAACAAAATATATAAATCTGAGCAAAAATAACTGAGATTATTCTTATGCTGTTTGTAGTACAATTACAAATAACGTAACAGAAAGGAAGGGAAGTGATCACTTACTTTCACTCCTGCAGTACATAATCGCTATTCAGTTTCAGTTTTCAGTTTTAATTTATTAGGATTTACCCTGTGAGCCATTCGGCTCTTGATTTGGGTTGAACCGCAACAAACAATAAAATTACAAGATACACCTAAAATTCATTGTACACAAATCTGAACATCACATACGTAAACAATAAAATCCTACAGAAAAAGCACAACCCGTCCATGCTGTGTACAGAAAGTGCAAAAAATTCCATTTCAGAGACAAGGAGCCCGTGCAATTGAGATACAGGTCCAAGCTCTTACACCGAGAGGTTCATAATGATGACTGCCATGACAGTAACAATGACAACACTGGTTAGGATGACAATGAGTGTGACTTAAACAGCAGTGATAATGTAATGGTTCTCACACTGGACGTCCCCGATTCGATTTCCCATCACGGCTGTTGAGAAAAAATTGCAACTTTATTAAATTCCCCATGCCTCTGTTTATCCAGCAGTATAAATGGTTAATGATGATGATGACGATGATGAGGATCCGTTTGTGTGGATGCTAGGCTTTCGAGAGCACGCTAAAGCTGTGGGAGGACAAGCAGCATCGCGATGATTCTGCACGACCAGGCTCCCAGCATGCCTTACAGGGGGGCAGCAGCGATTCCCAGCATGCCTTGCAAGGGGGCAGCAGTGGTGGACTGGTGCCCGAGGTGGTTGGGGGAGCAGAGGCAGAGCAAGTTCATCAGTTTGCAGAGACTGCACGATTACTCATGAAGGAGTGAGTATGTGTGCGCGCGTGTGTACCTGTACAAATGCCCGGTGTGAATATTGGGGAGTGGTGACGTGATGGTTAGCGAATTGTGCTACCAACCTGGCAACCCGGGTTCGATTCCCAGCCACGGCTTTACGTTGGTGACGAATGAGATCTAAATTGGTCCTGGGCATCCCATAGGTCGGCTCAGCCTTAAAATTATAACTTGGTGCAGCGGTTAAAAACATCGGCACCGGGAAGACAAAGGCGGCCGTGCGTGGTCCTGGCCACACCACCCCCCCACGTGCACCGTGTGCCGGCCTTCCGAGGTGCTTGCTTACACAGCACTTGCCCCGACAATCTGAAAGGCCTACACGGGAGAAGGGGGGGACACCTTTGTCTTTTGTGTTCGTGCGTCTCAGGATCCGCACGGCGGCCGACTCGCACCACGCCCTGGAGCAGGAGCTGGCGCACGCCGTGAACGCCGTGTCGCACGCCCTCGCCACCATCTACGCCAACACCGACTCCGAGGTGCCCCCTACCGTTCGGGCGGGGCGGGGGGCGGGGGGCGGGGGGCAGGGTGCGTGTGGGGTGCTCGACGACTCGGCAGTGGGAAACTCGCGATTTCAAATCCCGGTGTGGGGCGGTGAGGGGTGGAGGGTTTTGAACGGCATCCATCATTCGTCGTCCGACTCCCATCTTCTTCATTCGTCGTGTTCGTTGCCATCATCATCTTCGTCGTCATCTTTATGTGTTCGTCACAATCATCTTCATCCTCGCCACAGTCATCATCTTCATGTTCGTCACAAGCATCATCTTGTTTGTCACAATTATCTTCATTTCTCTTTATTATTGTAATCGACATCATCATCATCATCACCCCTCTGGTGCCAACTAAAATGGGTAGCGTCACTTTATGGGGAGTCAATAGGTGTTGTTTCGGCGATACTGGCCCCTGCCATAGGAATGTGGACGTTCCACCCCGGCTCAGAATCAAGCAGTGGACATGAAGCTCGGAGACACGAGCACTGTGCCAGCGTCCGTCGGTGCTCACAAAATGTTCCCCGGGGGGGTGGAGCAGGGAAATCTCGTGTTTTTGTGTGTCGGTATATACATCTCTGCATATATGTATGTGACGTTTGGATGTGTGTATATGTATGTTGATATTATATAAATGTGTTGAGTATGTATGTTGAACTTATTTCACGCCGTACGGAGCTAACCGTGATAATCGGAGGGGCGGGGGAAGTACCCGGTGTGATGTGTAAACATCGCCACTGGAAAGACAAAGGCGGCCGGGCGTGGCGTTGGCTACCCACCCCCTGGTGTGCCGTGCTGGCCTTCATAGGTGCTACTCGCTAACAGCACTTGCCAGTAAGTCTTGTCGAGGCTATAAGATGGATCTTTGTGTATCCCCATCCCATGGCACAGCCGCTGAGCCAGGCGTTGGTGCTGGACCTCGTCCACAAGGTGAAAGCGCTGCACAGCGAGACAGCCCAGCTCCTCTGTGGGAAACTGGTACGATCCACCACTCGCCGACCGGATGTGTTCAAGGAACCATCGTTGTTTTCGCCAACGTTATCCGTCTTCACTGTCATTGCTTTTCACCTTCGCCCATCTTTTGGTTTGTCGTCGTCAGCAGCGTTTTCAACGTCGTCTCCATCGCAATCGTCGTCGTCTTCGTTGCGTATTCGTATGTGGGTAGTGACCAAATAAAGGGATGAATCGAACCAGGGTCGTTAAACGATAACCAATAATCTTTGACCGTTTTAAGAGATCGACTATCGATTCCGAAAGTGAGGAACCACTAATCGTTTCCTGCTGAACTTTACCGATGATTGCACCGATTGGCATGCGCGAACACACAAACCGCACGGGTGGCAAGCCATCGGTACGAGAGCAAATGTGTAAAAGCGTACAAAATGAGTTGGTGAGCGTTGAACGTGTCACATGCAAACGGAGACACTCGCGTGTATCCGTATGAAATGTGTGTACGAACTTTTAGCACCGTACGTAGCCAACTGTGCTAATGGGAGGTGTCTGTGTGTGTGTGCTTGTGTGCTTGTCGTATCACTGTGCGTGCGTGTTGCATCGTCGTGGTGGGGTGTAGCTGCTGGACACGTCGCACGAGGAGCGTCTGGGCACAGCGCTGGGCAGCGTCGAGCAGGAGTTGCATGGCCTGGGGGACATCGCGTGGCTCTCGGGGAGCGTACGGGCGTCGGACTCGGAGGTGAGGAGGCGCGCCGCTCGCTCGCTCGCCCGCCCGCTCGTTTACCGATCCCATTACTCACTCGCTTGCAAACTCTCACTCGCGTATACACTCATCTGCACGCCCAATCACTCGCCCACTCTAACATTCAATCACTCACCAATTCACCTACTTAAACGCTCATTCACTCTCTCACTAATTTAATCACTCACATACTGTCTCTCTCTCTCACTCTCCTCGTGTCTCCCCCGTGTCTCCGTGTATCTCCACATGCCTGTGGAGTGCAGGGCGCTCTGGTAGAGTTCTCCAAGAGGAGCCGAAGCTCAAAGTTCCGTCTCTTCCGGAGGGACAAGAACCACAAGCCACGTGACAGCAGAGGGCTGGCTCCCGTCCCTGGTACGTGGGCCCAAGTACACTGCCTTGCGCCGCGCGCCCACGCCCCTGTGTTCATCACCATCTTCGTCGTAACAGACGGCGGAGTAAAACATAGCGAGGATTCCTGCTCAAAATAGCAATCGTCTCCGTTCGCATCCCTGAGAACAACGGTCGAAAATCCACATTCCCACGTACACACCCCTGTGCCGTGTCTGTCGCTGCTGCTCTGTGTGACGGTGCAGCTGCATTTGTGTATAATATTACCTCCGCACGTGCATTACAAGTCCAGTTACCCGAGTTCGATTCCCACTCGCGACCAATAACTGTGGATAAATGTTAACTGGTCCTGGGCCTCCCCTAGGTCGACTCGGCCTTCAACGAGTACCTGATGCGGTGTGTAAACATCAGCACTGGGGAGACAAAGGCGAGCGGCTGTGGTGTTGGCAACCCCACACCCCCTGATGTGCCGTGCCGGCCTTCATAGGTGCTCACCAACAGCCCTTGCCCCAACGGTCTGTTAATGGCTATACAGGGGATCTTTGTATTTGTGTGTACCACCACCTCCACTCTGTACGAAACACAATCACTGCCGATATAACTCTGCCAATGTGTGTTTGAGCATGCGGTGTCTAATGTTGCCGACTGGCGCGTGTCCACGTGTCCGTGTCTTTGGGTGTCCGTGTGTCCCTGCAGTCCAGCAGTGGGGTGTGGAGGAGGTGGGCGCTTGGTTGGAGCTGCTTTCTCTGGGCGAGCACCGCGAGTCGTTCGCTCGGCACGACATCCACGGCACGGAGCTCCTCCAGCTCGAGAGGAGAGACCTGAAGGTGTGGCCCGCGAGAGGGACACGAGACACGTGATGCTCGTCACAGAGAGACAAACCACTGGACAGACAAGAGAGACGCACCACTCCGTACAGACGCACTACTCGATACACACACAGATACACGCTACTCTATACACAGACATATACACTATATGTTACGCAGACACTGCTTGTTACACAGAGACCCCTTGGCTCGGTACGCAGAGACGTAGTTCCCTACCTTATGTGCTGCCCCCCTTTCCTCCTCCTTGCTGTGTTTATTCCATCAGGAGCTGGGCATCTCCAAAGTTGGCCACGTCAAGCGAATTCTCAACGGTATCAAAGAGCTCAACAAGGGACCCACAGGGGAGTTCTGAGAGCCTCCAAGCATTCACCTCTCATCAAGTAGGTCCCGTGACAAAGGAGGTCCCACCACAGAGGTCCCATCACGGAGGTCCCACCACGGAGGTCCCACCACGGAGGTCCCACCATGGAGGTCCCACCACGGAGGTCCCACCGTGGAGGTCTCATCGTGGAGGTCTCAACATTGGAGATCGCAACAAGGAGGTCTCAAGACGGAGGTCTTAAGACGGAGGTCTCAAGACGGAGGTCCCAACAAGGAGGTCCTAACAAGGAGGTCCCAACAAGGAGGTCTCATCGTGGAGGTCTCAACATTGGAGATCGCAACAAGGTCTCAAGACGGAGGTCTCAAGACGGAGGTCTCAAGACGGAGGTCCCAACAAGGAGGTCCCAACAAGAAGGTCCCAACAAAGAGGTCCCAACAAGGAGGTCCCGTCAAGGAGCACTCGTCACGGAGCACTCGTCACGGAGCTCTCGTCACGGAGCTCTCGTCACGGAGCTCTCGTCACGGAGCTCTCGTCACGGAGGTCTCGTCACGGAGGTCTCGTCACGGAGGTCTCGTCACGGAGGTCTCGTCACGGAGGTCTCGTCACGGAGGTCTCGTCACGGAGGTCTCGTCACGGAGATCTCGTCACCAGCTCATAGGGTCCACCACGGAAGCCCCACTACAGATATCTCATCACTTCAGAGGTGTAGGCCCCACCACAGAGGTGTAGGCCCTAATACAGAGGTTTAAGGCTCCAATACAGAGGAGTAGGCCCCACCACAGAGGTGTTGGCCACAACACAGAGGTGTAGGCCACAACACAGAGGTGTAGGCCCCACCACAGAGGTGTAGGCCCCACCACAGAGGTGGTGGCCCCACCACAGAGGTTTAAGGCTTCAATACAGAGGAGTAGGCCCCGCCACAGAGGTGTAGGCCTCGCCACAGAGGTGTAGGCCTCACCACAGAGGTGTAGGCCTCACCACAGAGGTGTAGGCCCTTTTACAGAGGTGTAGGCCCCACCACAGAGGTTTAAGCTGCACCAGAGAGAAGTAGGCTGCACAAGAGAGGACCTCATCACCGAGGACGTCTGTGTCTTGACCTCAGCCTCGTGTTGCGTGGGCTCCTGCGCAGCGTCTGTCTGTCTATTCCACTACCAAAGGCCACGGCAGGACTGTGGACTTGACCAAAACACAGGGGGGCAGATGCCCCCCCCCACTCCCCTATTGAAAGCAGCCAGACCGTCAGTGTGTGGGTGTGGGTGTGCGTGCGTGCATGTGTAGATTTGCGCGCGCGTGTGTAGACTTGCGTGCGTGTGTGTAGACCTGCGCGTGTGTGTGTAGACTTGCGTGCGTGCGTATGTGTGTAGACTTGCGCGTGTGTGAATGGGTAAAGTTCTAGGGGTGGAACAATTTTACTACCCCCCCCCTTCCAAAGGTGCTTCTATGAATTGTCAAGATTCGTCGTCTCTATTTGAGTCAAGAACAGAATGTTTTTTTGATACATTGTAAGGAATGGTCACACCTCTATTGGCGGCGGAGACAATTTTAACCTATTACATACAACATATACAAGTCAAAAAGCATCGATCCGTACAGACGTGTTACGATGCTTGTATCCTAAACGCAAGGTTCAATACGATGCGGTGGATTATTCCAGCCCGAGTGGATGGGTATATTGGGGTGTGTGGGTAGGCACGCGTATGGATATTGTGTGCATGTATGTGTGTGTTTGCGTATGCATGTGTGTATAGATTTACTTGTGTAGGGATGCATTTGTGTATGTGTCCGATGTGCGATGTGTGTGCATGTGTATCGGTATAGGAGGTCTGTGTGTGTTGCATGTGGAGATCAGTGATGGGGTTGGTTGGCGCACTGCGCTACGAACCCGGAAACTCGAGTTAAATTCTCGTCTGCAGCTCACGTTAGTCTGAAGCCTGCCCGAGGTCAATTTAGCCTTAAATGAGTTCCTGTTGCAGTCTATAAACACAAAAACCCCCTTGTGTGCCATGCCAGCCTTAATAGATGCTCGCTAACAGCACCTTCCCCAACAATCTGTAAGGTTTGTACGGGGAGATCTTCGTGTGTGTGTGTGTATCCTGTGTATTTAAGTTTATTATGCGCATTTATTTAAGTTTGTGTGTAATAATGCAAAAAAACATCTGTGTAGTGTGCGTGTAGTGTGCGTGTTGCGTGCGTGTAGTGTGCGTG
>CM025622.2:2002873-2030194 GCA_014621495.2 Entosphenus tridentatus | reverse complement strand
TGTAGTGTGCGTGTAGTGTGCGTGTAGTGTGCGTGTTGCGTGCGTGTTGTGTGCGTGTTGCGCGCGTTGCGTGCGTGTTGTGTGCGTGTTGCGTGCGTGTAGTGTGCCCTGTGATTGCACACCCATGCACTGAGCTGGCTGCTTTTTTTTTATGAACCTTGGTTGACTTTTATACTGAAAAAAAATGAAAAGGAACAAAATGGTAAGGAGGAGGAGCGTGTGTTTTAACTGTTGTAGCTTCATCACGTTTGTGCCATGATTGACGCGACCAAAAAAATAATAATCCAACAAAAAAGATGATGAGATTTTTTTAAGTTTTAACGTCGGGTTAAATTTTAAACCCTTTTTTAAATTTAAATCGTCGAGGATATTTTCCAGACCTTAATATTTTGGTTGTACATGTCTTAATTTGCAAGGTTGGCGTTCTTAAATTTATTACTACTATTAATGTTATTGTAATTGGTGTTGTTTTAAGCTAAATGAGGTTTATGATTGGAGTAAAACATCTGTAATAGCGTGCGCTGAGTGTTGAAAAAGTAATCGTTTTAACGTGTGCAATATCTCTTCTCCCACAAGTGAGAGGTGGGCGTTTAAATGTGGCTCGCCACCGAGCCAGCCGTCGCAGTTCAATCCCTCCTGCTGCTCAGAAGTTGTACACATCGCAGGGCAACACGGCAGTGGCCCCGATGGGTTGCATTTGTGGCTGGCGCAATGGGTTGCATTTGTGGCTGGCGCAATGGGTTGCATTTGTGGCATCAACAACAACATCAGCAGTGGCGGAAGCATCGTCCTAAGCAGCCACATTCTCATCGCCGTCATACTATCGTGTATTGGTTGGCTAGGGCCAAGTGGCATAGGTTATTGTTCAAGAGTTTTTAGTATAGGGGCAGGGCTAGGGTCTGGCAGGCTTTTGTGATTTGAGCTCGTTCGATTCTGGTGGTCTCGAGTGGTTCGTTCTATGGCCGGTCATATGGTTGGCCGGTGTGGCTGGGGCTACGCGTAGAGTGGTTGGCCTAGTCTGCTTTAGGGATGGATATTGACGGTGTATCGCTCGTGATATTCGGGCTCGGGCATGCGCTAGCTCTTTACGGACTGATTCGTGATGTTGTGTATGTTACGTAGTATTCACGTGCATTGCGGCTCTTGAAATATTGAGTTTTGTACCGATTTCGAAAGAAAAAGAAGGCTCCTTGTAATTTTGATTGCCGTCCCCTGGGCTAGGGTTGTATTGTTTAGTGCGGTTAGGTCCAGCAGTAGAGTTTAGTTGGCTGGTGTGGTTACGGACGGGGGTAGTACCTGGTTGGCTTTTGTTAAATGGGCCAGTCTCTGTTGTGTTAGTGTGGTGATGGTGAGTATACTCGACCCACAAACTGTTTGCCCCCCCCCCATCCTTGTATTTTACCTTTGCCAATCTGCAGGAAACAACCTGTTGTAGCTGGAGCAGGGATTGAACTGTCGACTTGCTTGCAGGCTGGCTCGGTTGGCAAGCTCTGCCCAGCGGGCAGGACCCAAACCCCCACCCCATTGGCCGCGCCAAACGAATCGACTTGAATCATTCGTCCGTTCGAGAGCTCCAGAGTGCGGGCATTGCTTTTGTGCGGGTGTTTATTCACCGTTTTTACCGTCGTCGGTGTTGTATCAACGGTTTCGTATTTCAGTCCGCGTGCTAAAGGCTGATTTTTTTTTTCCCAAAGCGGCCGGGACACTTTGATGTCGAGTGTCTTTTTTTCTTCCTGGCTCTAATTTGCCAGTTCCGTGCACGCGTGTACAAAAGGGAGCAAATGGGGCAGTGTTTCTTGCACTGTGCTACCAGGCCAGCCACCTGGATTCCATTCCCGTCCACGCCAGTGGCGAGTTGAATTTGAACCCGTCCAGGGCCCCATCTCTAGGTTGGCTCGGCCTGAATTGAGTGGAGGGTGCAAACAATCAGCACCGGGGAGATGAAGGCAAGCAGGAGCGTTGTTCCCACACCGCCGGCCTTAGT
This sequence comes from Entosphenus tridentatus, assembly GCA_014621495.2. NCBI lineage: Eukaryota > Metazoa > Chordata > Hyperoartia > Petromyzontiformes > Petromyzontidae > Entosphenus > Entosphenus tridentatus. Next base: position 2,028,210 of record CM025622.2, on the reverse strand, counting down.
AAACGCTCGCTAATGCCGCGTGTGCGTACAGGCTTTGAGTCTAAACGTGGGGTATTTATATTGGTGGCTACGTATGAATATTTGGTGTATTTTGATGTCACTGTGTCAATGGCCAGGTCTTTGAAAATTGACTGTGGTCCATAGAAGCCTTCTCTTGAGAATGGTGTCACAGGGTTACTTACATTCCACTGTGTGTCTGATGACACATTTACATTGACAAGGCCTTACTACCCCTACCCAGTATGTAACTTACCAGGGATCCAACTCCTAAAGACTGACTAAGTAGGTAGCTAGTCAGTTCCCCATTGTAATTGTTCCGTAAAATGCAGGAGGGCTGATGGAAAAGTCTGTGGCTTGATATTGAAGGGGAACGGTGCTTACAATAAAGGGCGAATGTTTATATTTCTTTTTTTATCAAGGACTACAAACGCTCAGTGCTAAATTAACTGTCCTCTTATGTTCATTGGAAATTTGAGAACTCTGAAAGACAAAAACAAATCTCAAACTACAAAAACAATCGGGGAGAATCGAGATAAATCTGAAGAATTCCCGCATCCACAACTGAAGTGGCTCCCAGTGCCGTCCAAATGTCTCCCCAACCAGAGAATCGCTTGTTGGGAAAGTGCACCCTACTCGTTACGGAGGAGCGGGCGCTGTTAGTAGTGAGCTTCATGGGTGCTGGAGGAGCGAGCCCAGAAAGTTATTCTGAGCGGTGGTAAAATTAAAGCCTTGGTACATTGATGAACCAAATGCTTCGGACTTGAAGGAGGGGGGAGCCGTGTCGAGGAATAATAGAGCTCTCATCAGGGCCACGTGTTGCTCACTGGATCGGTACATGGAACTTTCCATCAGCTGCTATCCTGAAACTTCGTACGTGGAGGTCCGGTCACTGGCTCACTCGGAGGCGTTCACATACAGCGAAGAACTCCCCAATTCGCTGAGCTTCGAGGTGACCGGGAGATGGTAAGAGATGAATCGTGTTTCTGACCGATCTGTGTTGTGGACTTGAGAAAACTATCCCCCCCTCCCTTCTCCCAAGTTATGCGTGCCGTTTTCTCCGGGTACATTATGGTGACGTTTTTTTGTCAGCTGGCCTGTACAAATTCTATGGCTATCGTGTGTGTGTGTTCCACCAAGTCTCTGTGGAGCGCTCATGCCAAAAAAAACATTGTGGTGTAAATACGAGGACCACTCAAAAAGATGTCTGACTGCACAGACAAGGGACCTGTGGCCTATATTTGTGGTCGTGTTGTGGCGCCAGTCATTCCTTGCAGGCGGATTCGCCAATATAGTCGGTTGAAGTCGTGACGCTGATGTTGGGCTACAGAGGTGTTGACCGAGGTGTTAATCCACACCAAGAATTCACATCCATTCTAGCGCAGGCCTAACGGCTCCGTGTCCGCTCCGTAGCTTAGACCCACAACTCAGAAACTCAACCTGCGCTGTTTATTCTGTAGGGATATCATGAATAATTATAAATTTGATTTGAAGCTTTCGTGACTGCAGGAATTACTCTTTGGTTCTTTCGGTAAAGTTAAATCAGAATACGACGTTTCGATTGCAACACAAGCAACCGTCATCGGGTAGAAATACATTTGAGAGAGAGACATTCCTGTAAATATTCATGCCAACGTTGGTTTTATTTTTTTAAACATACAATGATTACTGATATTGGCTTAACATCCCAATGCCGCACAAGTACAATGGTAACTACTCAATTTGGAATGCACACAGCAGAAGCAGCAACATCGCCCCACTCCTGCTAAAATTTGGCAGGGCCCTCTTAATGAGTCGAGATCTTTCCTGGGTAATAATAAAAATGCATTTCCCAACAACTTCATATCTACTCTGCAGCCAGACGCAGAACTCCACACCCATCCTATAGATCTGTCTCATCAAGAACTTACTCAGGTTTATTTAGTTTAGTGTCTCTTGTTAATATATTTTTTAGTTTTATGGCATTGCATAGCGAGGATGTATACAATTTTTATTTGATTTATGAAAAATTTAATATGATGAGTGGGCGAAGACCCCAGGGCCAGCCCAGGACACTTTGGCGGGCCTGTTGCTCGCCTGAAAGAGCTAGAGTATGTCTCCAGGGAAAGGGAGCTCTGGACCGCCACTACTCAACACGTTGCCACCGCGACCCTCACCAGGACAAGCGGATTGAGAAATGAACGAACGAGTTGGCTGGATTAATTTCATAATCGCTGTGTCGGAGATAGTGAGCCAGCGCTGCTGAGATGCTGGAATAATTATAGATTTAAAGTTTTTGTGACTGCAAGGGTCCATACTCTTTGTTTTTTTCGGTAAAGTCACGTAGGTAAAAAATAAAATTAAAATAAATTAAATCACGACGTTTCGGAGGCAACACAAGCTTCCGTCTTCAGGTGGCACCGTCACAGCAAAATTACTGTATCAAGTTGTACAGTAATTTGATGCAGTAATTTTGCTACGTGACTTTACTGACTGATGGTTTACCGAAAAAACCAAAGAGTATGCTGGAATAAATTCTGGGTTCCAGCCACTCGTGTGATGTAACCGGCCTCTTGAGTTGATTGAATTGATGGTCTCGACCCACCCGGCAGTGACTGCACAAATCGATCCGTCACTTTGACTTTGGTCTGTTCCTCGGCGTTCCATGGCCGAGCTATTCGGGAGATGGACTCCTCCTAACACAACTGCAGAGAACGGTCAAAGTGGTGACTAAGTTCAATCGTATCGAGGAACGGCCGCGGAATGGCACCACAGATACAAAACAATGTGCATTCGTATCGTTTGTCCATTTATGCAATTTAATCACCTGGTTAGATAAAGGATAAATAAAATATAGCGTCTAAAGTGACCCATTTTCAAGACGCTTTTCAGAAATTAGGCCGTATTTATTTTGTATATGGGTATAGGCAGCCACTCGCATAGGCAGAGGAAAGCCTTGAACCTGGATTTGGAACCAGGGCAAGACATCAACAGCATGGTCGGCTGTGGGAAGGGAGTTCCAGACTGGAGGCAGCGGAAGACATCCGCCCCAGAAACCACTTCATGTGCAGCAGGCCTCACCGCGTGTGTTAATCGTCCCCATATCTTTATTATAATTTAAAACAACATTAGCCCTCGGAGCAATAGTGGGCATGCCACATTCAATTGTGCAGTCGGCTCGCTACGCTTGAGCATCCGGTTGAATGTATCGGTGGCGGCAATCCAGAGTCAAAAGCCAGAATCTGCATTGTAGGCGCTGCCCTCGTGAAGGCTCGCACTCATCTAGCGGGTCTTTGGGCAGGGGCCACGAGGCACTGATGTAAAATAGCCCTTGGCATCAGACGGAAACGTCTTGCGTTTTGTATTTGGGTTTAAACAATTGTGAGTCGTGCAGCTAATTATGTGGGTGGGGGTGTGTCTGCACATTGCTGTTGGTATTTCTGTGTATGTGACTTTGTTATTGTGTGCGTGTCGCATGTGTACGTGAACGTGCGTGGATGTCCGAGTATCTTTACGCATCAATGCACACGTATCTGTGTTGCATCGTTCGCCTGTCTGTGTTATGTGTCCCATGGGCACGTGTGTGTCATCCATATGTCTGTACATAATCATGTGTGTGTGTATGTCTGTGAATGTGTATGTTTAAAATATCTGCCTAGGTATTTTGTACAATCAGACACTCAACCCCCACAGCTCCCAAATGGTGATGGGGCAGTTGTGGAGAGAGTGGAGTGTTTCCCATACCTGGCCAGTGTGCTCATGACCAGCTCTCCGAATCAGTTGAGCGGCATTATATTTTCATTGGCTGCGTAACGCTGTGTGGAAGCTGCCTGTTCTGTCGCTCCACACGAAACTTCAGGTCTTCTCGGCCACAGTCATTCCCTCCCTTCTCTACGCTTACGAAACGTGGGGCCCCCTTAATGGAACATATTCGCTGGTTAGAAACATTTAGGCTGGCCTGCCTACGATCCATCCTGGCTTTAACCAGGTTGGATTGTGTGAGGAGCTCACAAATCCTTGAAAGATCTGGACAAAGTGCCATCGGTTAGCTCCTCTGGCAGGCAAGGCTGCGTTGGCTGGGCCATGTAGCCCGCACGCCCAACCATCGTATGCTTAAACAGCTTTTGTTCAGCCGGATAGAAGGGGCTGAACAGGCGCGGCACGGGCTAGAGAAGAGATGGAGTGATGTGGTACAAGAGGACGTGGAGCTGAGTGGATTTTCCGATGACTGGTACTAGCGGTGTTAAGATCAGCCTCTCTGGAGGAGGCTCGCGAAGGACGCTACTGTGCAGTTGGAGGCAGTCACTCTCCAGCAACAATGGAGGGCGGAGGAGCGATGCTCACAACGAGCGGAGCGCCAGGTGGCTAAAACACAGCATGTTGGCACAGTAGGGGGCACAGGTGGTGCATCGGCCACTCATCTAAGTTGACCCATGGCTCCTGGGTCTGTCCCGTGACCTGCCAGCGGGCGTACGACACTTCACGTGGCCTTAACGTGCACTTAGCCTGGCACAAGCGCCGTGGTGACGTCACTGCCACTTAGCGGCGAATGGCGGTTTTGTTTAAAGATACGTCAAATTAGGTAGATCACACAATTAAACACCAGTCATTCAAACGCATTTGTTCTGAGGCCATTTTAAAGCTACTTAAAAATCACTAGACTATGAAATGAAGCAAAAATTGTAGTTTTTTTTTACTGGCTTCAGCAAACCATTCGATGACTGATGGTTACATGTTTTTTTTTATCTACCCCAAGCGCTCTTTTGACCGACTTTATAAAGTTGCGTCAAAGAGCATAAATTCTAGATTTGAAGTTTTCGTGACTGCAAGGATTCATACTCTTTGTTTTTTTCGGTAAAGTCACGTAGGTAAAAAGTTCAAAGTAATTAAATCACGACGTTTCGGAGGCAACACAAGCGTCCGTCTTCAGCTGGAACCGTCACAGCTGTGAAACGTGATTTAATTTATTTGAATTTTTTACCTACGTGACTTTACCGAAAAAAACAATACAAGGAGCGAAAAGTTTGGCCGGTGAGGTCACGAGCTCTGATTGGCCTCGTGGCATCGTCTGATGACTGCGTGGTCCACGTGGTAGGAGCTGATAGTCGCTTCCCCGTCGGTGCCACTGGGTTGGGAGGTTGCCGAGTCTCCATGAAGGCTGCGCGCTCTGCGCTGTCAACCCACGGCGCCTGCAACTCGAAGCACGTTTGGAAAAGTCTTAAAAAGTAACTTTACGGACATTCCACTGGAATCAGTTCAGAGATTGACAATGTATTACCGGTTCAACGATTACCGTTACACATACCCACATTTTGATGACAGCCGCCGTTCACTAAGTGGGGGGTGACGTCACCGCGGCGCTTGTGCCAGGCTAGGTCCACTTTTTTTTTACAATACACACTTATGCACATACCCCATAATACAAACACACACAACGTAATATGCACTAAATTTCGATTTAAATTTCGATTTAAAGCTTTCGTGACTGCAGGAATTCATCTTCTTGGTTTTTTTCGGTAAAGTCACGTAGAAGGGGAGTAATAAAATAATAAAAATAATAAAACATAATAAAATAATATAATAATATCAGCTCCTACCACGTGGGTAATATGCACTATGTACAGCATAATGCATTACGATACACAAACTAATAATAAAATCATAAAATCCAGCACTGTTCAAACACTCACCATTGGCGATAATTCTATTGACCTGTGTCAAAGTAAAGGTCAAACCAACGCAGCTCATTGGTTCATCCACCCTGGACCCCCCACCCCACCCGCCTTTTGGCCACTCCCACTGCCCACTGCCCCCAGTGTCAGTTGCCAACTATCCAGGTTTGACCCGTACTGCTGGAGTTGGCGCTTTTGTGTTCAGGTGGCAACCGGGGTAGATTTGTCCCGAGACCTGGTGGCACTGAGTCGAACTCGATTGCAAGTCGACCTTAGCTCGCTGAGAAGTATGATGTCTGGGGGGGGAAACACCGAGTCGACATGTGTGAAGAGTTTTAATCGTTGTGGCTATACTTTAAAATGTAAACCAACACATTCTGCCTTGTGCAATTAACGGCAAATTTATTCCAACATGATGCCCTCTGCGGTTGTCCAGCTAGAGAGCACATTGCCCCCCCCCCCCCCCCATTGCCTTTAACATCCGGATGGATATAATCTAGATTTGAAGTTTTCGTGAGTACGGATGGATATAATAAAGGTTGTTTTTTTGTTGGGTTAGATCGCGTAAATTTGTGTCGTTAAACCTGCCACCACCCGACACAACCCAATTAGTAAGGTTGGTCACGTAAACAAAAACATGCCAATTACTGCTTCAGCACACCGGTGTGTTGGAGAGTAAACTCACGACATTTAATGATTAAACAAAAACCCTTTAACATGGATATTATTGGTCGCGAAAGCCTCCGTGTGGAACCCCAGTGGGTGACTCTGTGGTCGAGCAAGCGGCTTGGTCGAGGGGGTGGGGGGCGTGATGGTTGACTTGCCCGTCGAATGGCAGCGTTGGTGCAACGTGTGGAATCCCAAGGTTCTCCAAACGAATTCCGCTGTGGCCGTGTGAGCCCCCCTCACCCCGTGAAACGCCTCGGGAGTGGGGAGGGAGAAGACCTTTCGCTGTTGGGAGGCGTCGATTTGTGCTCGTGCTGTGCGGTTTTCTGTCGTGAACTACTTGCAGCCACGCGTGAACCTATTATCGCCCACACGTGTGTTGAATGCACTTCGCAAACGTGCACCTAATGCATGTTGTGTACGTCAGCGAATGTATATTTGTGTTGATGCTTAAATGTACATGCGTGTAACGGATGCGTGCGTGTGTGCGTTTGTGTACGTTGTGTGTGTGTGGGGAGCGGTAGTGTAGCGCTTAGCGCTACCAACCCGGCTATCCGAGTTCGAGTACCGTCAATCCACTGACGATTATCTGAACCGGTTCTGGGGCTCCCCTAGGTCGACTCAGCCTCAAATGAGTACCTGGTGCGGTGTGTAAAAAAAAAAACATCGCCGCTGGGGAGACAAAGGCGGCCGGGCGTCGTTTTGGCCACCCACAAACCCCCTCGTGTGTCATTGTTTTTTTGCTAACAGCACTTGCATCAACAGTCTGTTAAGGCTACACGGGGAGGGGGGGGTCGTTTGTCTTTGTGTATGAATACGTGCACTGTGTGTGTGTGTCTATACATATCTGTAAGTGCGTGTACGTGTCGTACACATTCCCAGCCTAACCCCCGTTGCCTTGCCAAGGCGAAGAAGGGCACTGTCCTTATTTATTTGTTGGAAAATTGTGGAAGAGAAAGCGAAAAGTTACCGTTTTTGCTTCGTTCGGAGTTTTTTCCCGCCTATTTATAAACAGCCTCCGTGTCGAATGTTGATGTGCCCCCCACCCCCGCAAAAAAACCATTCCCTGTGCCCCCCCCCCATGCAAACAGGACGTGTTGCATATGAATGTGCGTGACTTTGAGCTATTTTTTGTACATAACGCATTTTGAAAGAGAAGGAAAAGTGACGAGAAGGCATTTCGAAATACCTCATTGAAAGTGAACGTCGTCTGCACACACACACACACAAAATACAGAATATCCACTCTTCCAGTGACTTGTGAATGATTCATTATTTGTGTAGTCGTAGTCGTCGTGTTGTTATCGTTACCCGGAGGAAAGCACACCCAAAAAATAAGATGCGTGGTACATTTTTTGTTAAATAAAATGCTTAAAAAAATATATTCCCAAAAAATAATTTACGCAGATCGACGCATTTGCATTGGTGAGCCGCGTGCGGTACGTTACAAAGCGATTGGTGTATGTTGTCTTTTCCTTCCGACAACACGTGAAGTGACCTTCCTCACAGCGCAGAGCGCTAACCCCTGCGCCACCGCTCCCTGCCATCAGCGTTGACATTTCCCCCACAACTGCGGTTAGCGAGGCTGGGGGCGAAAGGCGGCGGGCAGGGGGGTGGGGAACGGGGCGATGCATCTATAAAGATACAGTTGCCCCGGGTAGCCTTCACAGACTGTTGGGGCAAGTGCTGTTATCGAGCACCAATGAAGGCCGGCACGGCACACGAGGAGGTGGGTGGCCAGCACCACGCCCGGCCGAATGTCTCCCCATTGGCGGTGTTTACGCATTCCAGCAGTCACTCATTTGAGGCTGAGTCGACTTAGGGGAAGCGCAGGACCAGTTAACGTAATCGTCACTGGCGTTGGTGGCCGTGAGCGGGATACGAACTCGGGTCGCCGGGTTCCGAGCGCAGCGCGCAAACGCTTCAACACCGCTCCCCACGAACAAAAGACAAAGATCCCCCGTGTGGCCTCAGCAGACTGTTAAGACAAGTGCATCCATAAACACGCACGCGCACGCAACACGCCACTTTGCCAGCTTCCACCCCCCACCCCCCCCCCCCCCCACCGCCCAGAAAACCGAGTCCGAACACCCCACAGAGAGATCGCAGCCATGCGGCCCCTACACGCCTGCCTCGTCTGTGTCATCACCGCCCTCCTCCCACACGCCTGTCGCCCAGGTGAGGTGCGTGCGTGTCTGTGCGTCTGTCCGCGTGTCCGCGTGAGGAGTTCACATATCCTTGAAAAATTGTGGACACAGTCCCATCGGTTAGCTCCGGCATGCGAGGCTGGGTCATGCCCAGCCACCGCATGCCCAAACAGCAGAATGTTTTGCCGGATAAAGGGGGCTGAACGTGCGTGGCACGGGCTAGGGAAGAGATGGAGTGATGTGGTACAGAAGGATGTGGAGCCGAGTGGACTTGCCGATGACTGGTACCAACAGTGTCAACATCGGCCTCTGTGGAGGGGGCTCGTGAAGGACGCTGTTGGGGAGTTTCGAGGCAGTCGCCCTTCGGCAACAACGGAGGGCAAAGGAGCGACGCTCACAACAACGAGCAGAGCCTCGGGTGGATAAAATGCCGAAAATTGGCAAAGTGGGGAGCACAGTTTCTGCATCTGCCAGCCATCTCAGTCCGTCAACCCATGGCTTTTGGGTTTGTTCCGTGACCTGCCAGCGCGTCTTACACACATCGCGTGGCCTCAAAGTGCACCTAGCCTGGCACAAGCGCCGTAGTGACGTCACCTACCGCTGAACATCGGTTGTCTTTATGAATTCGCGAGTGGTTAGCGCGCTACGCACCCAGCTACCAAGCTACCGGAGTTCGATTCCTGCTCACGGCCAACACCAGTAACGATTATTTGAACCGGTCTTGTGCTGGCCTTAATAGGTGCTCACTAACAACACTTGCTTCAACAGTCTATGACGGCTATACGGGGGATCTTTGTTTGCGAGCTTGCACATGTCTGTATGTCTCTGAGTGTGTCTGTGGGTATGCCCGTCTGTGCAGTACCGTATCTCTGCAAGTTAAGTCCGTACATGTCCTATGTCAGTGTCTCTTGTGAGCATATCTGTACGTATGCGTGTGTCTGTCTGCGTCTGTATGTTTTCCCTTCTGTTACCGCGTCGATCATGAGCGGAGTATGACCATACTTCACCATGCTGGCAGCGGCTTCTAGCTGGCCATCAAACAAAGACGGCCACCGCATCGCTGGCTTTCAGATGCACTTCTGCGGCCGTCTGGAACGCTCTTTTGATATTAGGAAGTCACTTGCAGCTATGCACTTTTCAATCTAAATGGAAAACGAATTCCTTTAGAACTACATTTCGTGTTCAGTGTGTTGTCCTTCCCCCCCCCCCCCCGTACCTCTAATTAGCACGGTTGGCTACGTAAGGTGTAGAAGAAGTTGAAAGTACATTCGCTGGATCCGGCGTGGACAAAGGCCACCAATCAAGCAGTGGATTGACGAACGGCTTGTTTAAAGTATTTACGTGCGAGGAGCGGTGGTGCAACGGTTCGCGAACTGCGCGACGAACCCAGCGGTTTTGAGTTCGATTTCTCGCTCATGGCCAACATCGGTTGCTTCTTTACCACTCTTTGTCGTTCCACGTTGTCAGTCTGATCCACGTGGTGTATCGCTGGTAACAATGCGCCGACTGAACTCCCTTCTTCAGACACATCGATTGGCCTGCTAATTTTCAGACTCAAATCCACGCTTTTAAAAATAAGCACCACACGCAGTGCCCGTTCGCCAAAATCGATACCGGCCGTCGTGGAAAAAAAAGCTTTTGTAGCTCATCGGATTCTTCCAGTATAAAACAATTTCTGATTCGTGAACATCTTCCCAAGGTATGCAAATACCCCCCCCCGCCGCCGTATAGCATTTATCAGACAGTTGGGGCAAGTGCTGTTCGCGAGTAGCAGCGATGAAGACCGGCATGGCATACGAGGGGGTGGTGGGTGGCCAGAACCACGCGAACTCACACTCCGCTTTGTTTCACAATGCTGTCTCTCCAGCACTCTCTCTTCTTTGCTCAGTACATTTGGACGTGACTGTCGTTTTGCTAATATTTATTTTGAGGCCAACTTTTGCGGCCTTCGTTTTGTTCAGCTATTCAATAATTTACTTACAAAACCCACTTTCATATATTGCTATGTCATTAACAAACTGAGATTAGCAAATACTTGTGGTTTTTGCGCATGCGTTTATTTTGCCCATGACATGTGCTCAACAATTACAGTCTTTTTAAAGAAAACATTGCATCGAGCCGTCTTCGCCATCACCCGCATTTGAATGCATGTCCCTTCCGACATGGGTGGATTAAAGCTCAGCACTGCACTGGCACCACGAAGGGTCCTGGGTGCAAATCTGGGCTCCATCCGCTCGTGGTAAAGTCGGGTACTCAAGTGTAGCGACTTCATGATCTCAACCTGGTCACCAATGTCTTGGGCGCTGTGCTGGCGAGATGTTAACTACCTCGCCTGGTATTCCGGTCCCACCTGATGACGGAGACTTGTGTTGCCTCCGAAACGTCGTGATTTTTATTTTATTTTATTAATTTTGATTTCATTTTTTACCTACGTGACTTTACCGAAAGAACTAAGAATATGAATCCTTGCAGTCACGAAAGCTTCAAATCTAGAATGGTATTCAGGAGGTTGTGGGTTCGATCCTGACCCCAACGTCTGTATATTTGCATGTTCTCCCCATGGTCGCGTGGATTTTTCTCCGGGTCCTGCGGTTTTCCCCTCCGCGTTTAGCATCTACGTACGTTTAGAGTATTTGGCTGCGATACATTTCCACATGATGAGCCACTTTGTTGAGCTATCATTTGTGACCAGCTCGCTTCTGAAAAAGAGCTAAGTGGGCCTTACCTGGTCAAATAAAAAGTTTACAGTTGAGTTTAGACTTACATAGAGAACCACGGACTCACAGAGACCCATAGACCTGCTTAGACTGGTTTGGGATTAAACCGGGTTCTCAAAGGCAGCCAGTTGATGGTCTCAACCTGGTCACGAATGACCGCACATCCAAAAAAAAACCATCGCGTTAAATTTGCTTTGTGACTTATTCTGGCTGATGGATAACATGTTCCATAACATGTTGGATTCATTGCCACGCAACGAACTCCCTTTGCCGGGGGGGGGGGGCACATAAACACGTGATCGGAATGTGGATAACGTTCCCATTGAAGTGACTCCAAAAGTAGTTGTGTGGTGTTGTCCTCCTGGGCTGTTTCCTGGCACAAAGTGACGTGGAAACGAAGTCGATATCAACAGAATATTCGCATCAATTGCGGGTGGCAATGATAAAAACGACATTATTTTCACGTGTTCCCCGTTATTCCAAAGGTGCTGGTCGGCATCATGACACGAGCCATATTCTTCATCAGAAAATGTCACAAGTGGGCAGCGCATAACCCCATGCTAGAGAATGGCACGCAGAATGGGATATCACTGAACTCATTCTGAGATGCTTTCAAGCGACCTGATCTACACTTTTTGCGATGCACTTTCCCACGACACCCATTTTTGAAGACGCTGCTCCTTGCATGGCAGTCAACCCGATTTTTTTTGTCTGATCTTAAAAAAAAATGCTAAAGTGGAAAAAAATAAAATTTCAATTCATTTTTTTTGTTGCAGTCGTTGGTGACCAGACCACAACCAGCCCCGTTACCCGGCACCACGTGTCACCTATACCCACGATTCCAATGCTCTGACCCCTAAACCACGGAGCTATGCACTTTGAAATCTAGATTGAAAACTCATTTCTTTAGAACCGCTTTTTGTGCTTAAGTTGGTTGTCCTTCCCCGCACCTCGACGGTTGGCTACGTACGGTGCGAAAGAAGTTCAACATACGTACACACAGACACGTACGGCCGGCTCCCACGAAACACCCCTCGTTAATGCGTTGTCGCGGTCGCCCTGATCATAACAAATCGCAGGTGCTGCGGAAGTGGTTTTGAATCGACGAGAGGCAACCAGCTTCTTGAGTGCCAAGACGTCGGCTCAGCAGGGGCAGCAGTGGCAGCAGCATCACCGGAACCGTCGTGCCAAACCGGTGCGCGAGATCCTGGAGGAGATCAGGCCTGGCTCCCTGGAGCGCGAGTGTGTCGAGGAGACGTGCACTATGGAGGAAGTGCACGAGATCACGGGCGACACACGCAAGACGGTGAGGACGGTGCGGCCGTGGGTGGGCGAGAGGGCCTGGTTTGGGAGGGTTTCCAAATGGGAACTTCTTCATCGTCATCCTCGCAGCAGCAGCAGCAGCAGCGGATTTTGGCTGGGCCATCGAACAAAGGCGGTCACCGCATCGCACGCTTTCGCATGCGCTTCTGCGGCCGTCTGGAACGCTCTTCCTTTCAGTGTTATGAAGCCACTGGTGCTATGCACCTTTAAATCAACTAGATTGAAACCCCATTTCTTTATAACTGCTTTTTTGTGTTTAGTTGGTTGTCCTTCCCCCACACCTCCGATTAGCATGGTTAGCTATGTACGGTGCGAAAGAAGTTCAGCATACATACCTACATAAATACGGTTATACGGTTTACATATTTGTTTAAAAAAAACAAGTTCAAGCCAATGTTAAATGCTACCAACAGTTTAATTCTGGATCAAATTTGGTAGGGAAAGTATTGTAGATGTCATAATTATGAAGAGAAGGTTGTGATGAGTGGGACACATGCAAAGGGGTTAGCAACTTGTAGAAAATCGTTGTAGATGTCGTCAGAAAGACGAGCACGCTGCAGGCAAACAAACGTACAGCTGCAAATGCAGGCGGGTGTTTTCCCAATGTTCGGTTTTTATCTCGCTCGACCCCCCCTCCCCTCCCCTCTGCTGGCTGGGATGCGAGGTGGGTGGCTGTACTAGGAGCACCGCGTGTGTTTGCACACAGAGGAGCACGGGGTTTTAGTTATCTGTAGCAAACATGGTGCACGTCCTTGTGTGTACAGTGCGTGTTTATGCACGTGTACACGTGTGTGTGATTGCGTGTGCGAAACGTGGATCCCCCTAATGGAACATCTTCGCCGGTTAGAAACATTTAGGCTGGACTGCCTACGATCCATCCTGGGTTTAACCAGGCTGGATTGTGTGAGGAGCTCACAAATCCTTGAAAGATCTGGACAAAGTCCCATCGGTGAGCTCCTCCGGCAGGCAAGGCTGCGTTGGCTGGGTCATGTAGCCCGCATGCCAAGTCACCGCATGCCTAAACAGCTTGTGTTCGTTCTAGGCTTTTGTTCGGCCGGATCGAGGGGGCTAAACGGGCGCGGCACGGGCTAGAGAAGAGATGGAGTGATGTGGTACAGGAGGACGTGGAGCTGAGTGGACTTGCCAATGACTGGTACCAGCGGTGTCAAGATCGGCCTCTGTGGAGGAGGCTCGTGAAGGACGCTACTGGGCAGTTGGGGGGAGTCGCCCTCCAACAACAACGGAGGGCGGAGGAGCGACGCTCACAACAACGAGCGGAGCGCCGGGTGGCTAAAGCACAGCAAGTTCGCACAATAGGGGACACAGGTGGTGCATCAGCCAGTCATCTCAGTCAGTCGACCCGTGGCACCTGGGTCTGCCCCGTGACCTCCTGCCAGCGGGCGTTCGACACTTCACGTGGCCTCAAGGTGCACATAGCCTGGCACAAGCGTCGCCACTTAGTGGCGAATGGCGGTTGTTGTTGTTGCGTGTACACACTTGTAGTTGGGAGCGGTGGCGCAGCGGTTAGCGTGCTGCTCTACAAACCCAGGTGACCTGAGATCGATTCCCTGCTCAATGGCCAACACCGGTGACGATTATATGAACCGGTCCTGGGCCTCCCCTAGGTCGACTCAGCCTCAAATGAGTACCTGGTGCGGTGTGTAAGCATCGCCACTGGGGAGACAAAGACGACCGGGCGTGGTGCTGGCGACCCACCCCCTCGTGTGCCGTGCCGGCCTTCATAGGTACCTTCATAGGTACCTTCATAGGTACCGCTCGCTAACAGCACTTTGACCCAAAGGCTGTACGAGGGATCGTTGTTTTGTCCGAGTGCGTGCGTGCACACAGCAGTATGGAGGTATGTGTTAACATGCCCGTGCGTTTGTGCGTGCGTGCGTGCGAGTACGCACCAGTGTAAGGGGCGGTGGTGCCGTCGGTTGGCGCATTGCGCTGCAGGCCAAGCGAGTTTGCCCCCCAAGTATGATCTCCGGCCATGGCTATCGTCCAGTGGCGAGAGATATTTCCGTGGACATGAGGTTTAGAGCTGATAGAGACGATTCATGGGATCCAGTCACAGCAACGACTCCCTTCCGTCGGTGGAGAGACGAGGCGTAGCACTACAACTGACCTGTCATTCAAGGGGTACACAAGCGAAATGAACTCAATTCGACACAATCGTCAATAACACCGTGGCTTGAAGAGGCAAATATATAACAGGTGACGTTTCGGGCAATGGCTCTTCTTAAAAAATGTTTGTTTTTAAAGTCAGACCCAGAGGTCGACAATGCCAATCGGCCAGCAACAAGCAGCACGATTCGAGGTGTAACAGATGAGTGAGTGCACGCTCTTGGGTTGAGCAACATTGTAAGACATTTGGACAAATCTAGCAGGAGTGTAACTCGCTGACACGCTCCCCGACTGGACATCTGTGGAAAAAGAGCTTCGTTGCTCATCGGATTCGTCCACGATGAATTACAGATTCTGAAGTCGCTTGGTGGGTAGTTGAAGAGTCGGGCAGACGAGAGGTCTCGCACCTCCGATCAGCACCGTAGGCCACGTACGGTGCGAAAGAGGTTCAATGTACGTACGTACGTACGCGGGTGGACGAACCCAAGCGCCAAGTTGGTGACATTGGGGTAGTGGGCGTCCTGACAGCAGTTGTCCTGAGATGGTTGCGTAGCTGCGCGAAATAATTCTAGACGGTAGGGCATGGAATGGCCTTGCCATTCTGGAAAATTGCCCGATGATGCTGGATGTAATTACCAGCGAAACGTCACAGTACTCAAAAGTTGTAAATGTTGTGGATTCACTCTTCAACACACCGGTGGGCTAAAGCAGTGAATAATTTGTCTTTTGTCAACGTGACACATTTTTTACTGATTGGCCGTGTCGGGTGGTGGAGGGTTGCGACACATTTATAAATAACGCGATCTAAACCCAGAAACCTTTATTATGAATAATATTGGTCGCGAAAGCCTTCTCCGTGTTAAATAGCCAAGCAAGTTACATTTGGCTTGGTCATTGTGGCCTCATCCAAAACATCTATCATGAATTTGTTATATCAGCTTCGGTAACCCACATGCGACATTAGCAACACATTTAACTGTACTGCCTCTTACAGGCACAACTTCCATTCCCTGTTGTGTACAATCTACACATTATTTTTTTACAATAAGACTCACTGCGACCCAACATAGCCAAACAAATTACTTTTGGCCAGGTCGTAACATCGGCTTTTGTAACCCACATGTTACATTAGCAACACATTTAACTGTACTGCCTCTTACAGACACAACTTCCATTCCCCGTTGTTATTAATCTACTCATTTGTTTTCTTAAGATGCTCTGCTTCATCACGATCCTAATCATATGTCTGTTTACTTTCAGATTGAATTTTGGAACCAATCTGGTGAGTTATGGTGTTGGCAAAACAAATGTGTGCTATGGGTTCGTAGCTGAAGGGGGTCCTAATGGACACGTCAGAGCCCTTACTGCCGTGATCCTGCTTTTGAATCCGTGTCGCATCTTCCCGCGATGATACTGGGTCACAAGGTGTCGAGTGTTGATGCTCCCATCCAGGTCACCAACGGCCACGTTTTCTATTTCTCGCGTGTCGGCTAATTCCGGCTCTTACGACTAAACGAGTGTTAGTTTTTGATTAACTCGCAACACTCTCTGACAGGTCACGCAGAAGGTTTGCCCCCCCCCCCCCCACTCCTAGAGGCCTATTGATGGAAACTTATCAGAAGTTAGTTCTGTGACGTCATCTCCTGGGGCCATTCTCTGACACGAGGGCTGCCATGCTGCTTTTTGTTGTCAAAGTCGTTCCACATGAAGCTCAAAGAGTCTCCGTGCTCGCAGAAGCGCTCAGCAGTGAAAATTCCACATTCCCATGGCGGAGGTGCATCTCCACAACGATAACCCCCTGGTGGCTTCGCACAAATTTGCGTCACATTTTCTTTGCCAGAGGAATGATGGGCCGAGTCAATCCCCAAGCAGTTGAGCTCCCCAAACCTTCTGTTTGTGAGCCACTCGCTCTACAGCTGAGTCACCTGGCAGGACATTCAATTATTATTATGATTGTTGTTGTTGTATTGTAATAGGTCGTAACTTCTAGCTCGTATCAAGTACTCTGACCACAATAACACTGGTGGAGGGGCGGGGTGGCAGATAAGGAGAAGTCATGAATCCAGATGGCATTGACAACACCGAAACCGATGCCCAAGTGAGATGTTGTTGACTGTGGCAAGAACACCCAAAGCCAGATGGTGAGATGGTAAGAGTGGTCCTTGGGGAATGGGTCAACTATAACAGCAGATGACCCTTGGAGGTTGCTTGGCAGCTCTCCAACAGCCGTTGGCTCGGGCAGCAGAAATCAGGAAGGAAGCAACGGCGAGTTTTGGTGACGGTGGCTTTAACGGCATTGGTCGCAGTGATGACTTCGAGGTCTTCACTTTGACCTCCATCATCCCATTATCTCCCACAGACGGAGATCAGTGCGCATCGAGCCCCTGTCAGAACAATGCCACCTGCCACGATCGGAAGGGCCTATACATCTGCACGTGCGACGAAGGATGGGAGGGCATCAACTGTGAGCTGGGTGAGAATTCGTCTCCGCTGGGAGGAACACAAAAAATTAACGAATGTTCCCATTTGGCTGAGACAGTCCCAGTGGTTTCAGAAAGCCTGTCCCGGTGAGCTGCCCGGAAGCTTTTCTACTCTGGCCTCAAGGCAGACAGTGGTGGTGGTGATTCGACTGTAAAAGAAGACCTGCGGGGTCGGTTAAAAACTGTGTAACAGCTGACGGATCTGACAGAAGGAAGGAAGCGACGGTGAGGTTTGGTGCATTAATGGCCCTGATGACCTCTCAGTAGAGGTGGTCCGAGATATTTTAAGGAGTGGTGGGGGGGGCAGCGACATGGCAATCCCGGAAGCTTTTAAAATAGCGCCTTAGTTAAAACTAAGGCCCTGATGGACATCAATAAAATACAACTTTTCTGGGTCTCAAGGTGGCCACCATCAGTCCCATCGCTCGCCATCTTGGCTCATCAACCGCCTCTCGGAATCTCGAGTTTCGACCTTGCCTGTGACCTCCTGACCCCTGGGCCTTCACCGTCCGCAGGCAGACGCACGTGCGCCGAGGACAACGGGGGTTGCGACCACTTCTGTCTCCCCGCGGACGACAAGGGCAGCCGCAAGTGCGAGTGCGCCGCCGGCTACACGCTGGCGCCCGACGGCATGGCCTGCAACCAGTCCGGTACGAAGCAGCCTACCGTGGTGGTGGTAGGAGCCATGGCCAGCCACGGTTAGGGAGCAAAAGGGGAACTTTTTCCCTGGGCCTCGCACAATAGAGGGTCCACAACTGGCCTTTATTTGTGTTGCATTCTCCTGTAAACGAGGTGATTTCATCACTCCCTCTCAGGCACCTCGACTCCTTTGGCAGTCACTTGGTTGTTAGTCTCATCGTGCAGTGGATATGTTTTCAACTCGCGTTTGCTCTCTATGTTCGTCCCTCAGTGTCATTTCAAGTTTACACCTCGCCATGCATATTACATAAAACATCGATATACGAAGCATGCCTGCGACCACATCACCCGATGGGTTTTGTTTGGGTTGTGCCGCGTATTGATATTCAGTTCCCAAAGCTCCCAGTTTCACCGAAACTTCGGATATTATACCAGGCAAGACGCGGGGTACAAACCAGCCAATTGGGATTACACGCAGCAGCAATCATCGCCCCCCTACTGGCAGACCACTTGCAGGCCAGGCGCCGAGTCACTTTGTTCCCACAGGCATGGCTGCCGCTGGGGGTGCCCTTTAAAACGTGTTGAGTACGAGACGCGACGCAAGTCGCTTATCAAGCGCTCCGAGATGCCCCCGGCGTAAAAGGAGGGCGCTCTTATCAAGAAACAAACCACGGTTATCGCTACAACCTGTAAGAGCCGTGCAGAACAAAGCAACAACAACAAAAGATACGCGGGAGCAATCGACGAGTCACGCCGCGTGTCTGTCGCCCACTCTGTCCCACCAGTGGACATCCCATGCGGGAAGATCCAGGTGCGGTCCCCCTCTCCCATCATCTCGTCCTCGGAGGAGGCGTCGATGACGGGGCAGGCCAACCTCACGACGGTCGCGGAGCCCGAGAGGGGCCCGTTCCTCATTCCGCGCATCACGGGAGGACAGATCTGCACCAAGGGCCACTGCCCCTGGCAGGTGACGGACGTCGCTGGCGAGAGAGAGAGAGAGAGAGGGACAACGAGTGGTGTGGCAGCTCTCCCGGGGGGTTGCCGTTGTTTCCTGCCTCGAACTCGGCTCACGATGACAGGGGGTAAAGGGGCGGAGGCTACCCGTGTGGTGGGCGGTGGTTTAAGTATCGTGGGCGGAGCCTATGAGCAGTAGGCAGAGGGGGGGGCACTGAGGGGGGATGTGCGTGAGGCTAGTGGTTGAGTAGGCGTGGCTACTTTAAGTGGGCGGGGCTGATGGAGGGGGGGACCACCAATCAGTGGTGGGTGGGGTTTAAGTAGCGTGGGCGGAGCCTTTGAGCAGTAGGCAGAGGGGGGGGGGGCAAGTTCAGGGTGGGGGGGGGGCACGGGGGGGGGGGGTGCGTGGGGCTAGTGGTTGAGTAGGCGTGGCTACTGTAAAGTGGGGGGAGCTGATGGAGGGCAGGACCACCAGTCAGCCAGCAATGCGTCCCTGTTGAACTCGTCGAGAAGAAATCCGGTCGACTTTTTTTGACGACTGTTATTCTCACCCGTTTGTTTGTGCTGCAGGTGTTGCTCATCAAAGGCACCAACAAGGCTTACTGTGGGGGCACCCTGATCCACCAGCAATGGGTGCTCACAGCTGCGCATTGCGTCTCCGTTCAAGAAAAGTACCCCACGTTTGTCCGACTGGGTAAGGACAATTATTAGTTTACACAGGGCACGGAGGCTTTGCATGCGCGTCAGTGCCGTCATATTTATTAAGCCTATTCTTGGTTCTTTCCCTTCTACGTGACTTTACCGAAAGAACCAAGAATATGAATGCCTGCAGTCACGAAAGCTTTAAATCGAAATTTATTAGGCCTGTTTACCCAGGACAGCCAAATGTATCGTGTTCTTGTATTATTTTTTTGTCGTAACTTTCCGACCTGCCCCGACTGGACATCTGTGAAAAACGAGCTTTGTGGCTCATCGGATTCCTCTTCCACTATAAGTATTCTGATTCTCAAATGTTTGCAGCAGGGAGCGATGTTGCTGCTGTGTGTCACCACATTGAGGAATTTGCAGATAATTTTTCAGCACTGGAATGTTTGGCCAGGAGCAGGTACGATAACCAGTCTCGAAGCAGTGCTCATATCCGAATTACAGCCCTGAGCCAGTGGTGAAGCATCCCTCATTCCTATGGCAGGGTCGAGTCCATCTATTCAGGGCAATCACTGTCCACTCCCTCCGCAAAATGTTATCAAACTTTGGGAGAGATGACGAAGCCGAGTCACCCCCCCCCCCCCGCCAAGATTTTAACTCGCGACCTTCAGATCGCGCGCGGAGAGAGAAAGACCGCTCGCTCAACCATGGAGGGGCCCCCCCCGTCCCCCACCCCCCGTGCATTTTGTTGTTGTTGTTGTTGTTGTCGTGCGTGCGACACCAGGCGACCACTACCGCAACAAGCCAGAGCCCGAGGAGCGCACCGTGGCAGTGGCCGAGATAATCGCTCACCCGCACTTCAACCTCCGCACCTTCTACAACGACATCGCCCTGCTGCGGCTGCGGCACGCCGCGGGGCTCAGCGCCTACATCGTGCCCGCCTGCCTGCCCGACCCGCGCGCGGCCGAGAGGAGCCTCTTGCTACCCGGAGTCCGCGCGGTGGTACCAGTCCGCGGGGGGGGGGGGGGGGCTTGGGGAACGTCGATCCCGCAGGATGACTTTGTCGCTTGCGGTTCTGTTTGGTGTAGAGCTTTGTGTGTTAATGCACCTTTGTAATAGTCACGCTGGAACTATTTAGATGCTTTTGTAACTTAATTTTACTATCGATGTTTGTTTTTGTTATTTAGTCTACCTTTTGAAATTGGAAGTGTTTATCGATTACCCTTTTCTAGATCTCCGCAAAAGCGCGGTAAAGGAGATGTCTCATAGTGTAAATGCTTACCCCGAGCTCTCAATACTCTGATAGTGTACTGTTTTTGAGTTGTACGCCTTCTGGTGTCATCTGGTCCAACACCAATGGAGACTAGGCTCTAAGGAAAGCTGTCTCGGGTGTGGACCAATCAACTTCAAGGACAGTGCATATTATTATCATCATCAGAGTTGTTTCTTTTTGTTTGCATTTTGACTACTTGTGTTGTGGTTATTGCAAACATGATGCCTTGTATAAAGGTATCAGTTTTGTACCAGTTTAAAGGGTAAAAACCTACTACTATATTTTGCCACTGGTAAAGGAGGTCTTATAGTGTACTTTTTCTCTAATTTCTAATTGGTTATTTTCACTCGGATTTATATTTGCATCATTCTTGTACGTGCTCTTATGTTAACACTTTGTTAGTGTAAATGTTGGTGGTGGTGATTATATTAGTGATGGCAGTGTTGGTGAAGATGACGGTAATGAGGGTTATTTATCAGTGATTGCCAGATAATCTCATCGTGAATCATCCGAGACAGACAGACGCGCAGCCTCAGGGCCTGACGCCACGACGTCCGCTTTGTTGGCTCAGCAATTGCGATCACTCGTGACAAGTCCACCACGTCGCATGTCCCTCCACCCCCACTCACTTACAGGTCAGTGGGTGGGGACGAACCCTGGAGCAACCAGGGCTCAGTGGCTCCGGCAGGCAGTCGATTGGCAACGAAGAGCAAGAGGTCTTGGTCGATCCTGCCCTCCCCGAGGTCTCGGGCCATCAAGTCAACCCCGAAGAAGTCGTTCCGTGTGATCCCCCAGCCGCAGGAAACGACAAAAACAATGCCACTTCAGCTGGTCCCAGCGACGGGGATTTGGCCAGACCCGATGGTCGTTCTGCAAACCCGAACAATAGAGGTCAAAGGTAAGCAGAGCTGAGGGTTAATGCGTCACAAGTAATGACGCATTCATGTAATCGGTTGACTGCAATGGGGCACCAGTAAGTCCCGTGTGGTTACTTTGTGGGTTTTTGTTGCTTGGTTTTTGCTTTGGTCCTCCAAATGAAGCCACCTTTGACCACCGTTCTCCTTCTCCCCAAACGGCAGGCCTCCGGTTAGGGCGCCTCCCATCAAACCGTGGAGTCCCAAACCAGCGTCGCAAAAGCCCAACAAACCCAGCAGCAGCGGCGGCGGCGGCGGCAGTGGCAGCAGCAGCAGCAGCAGTAGCGGCAGCAGCAGCGTCATCGCAGCATCCGTTCTGGGCCAGAGCGACATGAACCCCGT
Source organism: Entosphenus tridentatus (assembly GCA_014621495.2). Classification (NCBI taxonomy): domain Eukaryota; kingdom Metazoa; phylum Chordata; class Hyperoartia; order Petromyzontiformes; family Petromyzontidae; genus Entosphenus; species Entosphenus tridentatus. The sequence goes on along the minus strand of CM025622.2, from coordinate 2,006,335 downwards.
GCTCCGATTCGCCCGCGTCTCACTCGTGTCGCACGAGACGTGCATCAACACCTCCCGCTTCGCCATCACGCGCGACATGCTGTGCGCTGGGCCGGGGGTGCCGCCGGGGTCTAGCGGGGGCGCCCCACAAGCGGACGCTTGCGACGGGGACAGCGGGGGCCCGCTGGTGGCCCCGCTGGTGGCACGGGGACGTGACCGTACGTGGTTCGTGATCGGCCTCGTGAGCTGGGGGGAGGGGTGTGCGTTGCCGGGCAAGTACGGCATTTACACGCGCGTCAGCCGCTACGTGTTGTGGATCGAGAGCAGCATCAGGGCAGCGGAGGCGGGACGCGTCGGTGGCAGTCGAGGAGCGTGACAATGAGAATGGAAGGAGAGAGTGGACAGGCAGCGGGCTTTGGATGAGAGGTTAGGGGCAGCTTCTGGGTAGGCCGGGTTTTAGGAAGATGAGACCCAAAAGTCAAACGGCTCTTCTCTGTGAACTACACACTAATAATGTGACATTTTGCTCCCCACGCGATTTGATGAGTTTGTCACGACTCTGGGTGCTGATTTGATTCGAGGATTTCTTCTGGAGATGGCTGTGAGTGGCTCAGAGGTGAGAGCACTGAGCTAGCACCACTGATATCCTGGGTACGAATCTGGGTTTCAGCTGCCCATGATTAAACCGTGTTCTCAAGTCTACAGACATGATTGTCTCAGTCTGATCACATACAAAAACATATTTAGTCTGCCATTCACTTAGCTAAATTCCACCTTTGAGAATCCAAATGATAGGTTAGACTTCCACGCGACCATCTCATAGCAGTGTGGAAAAGAGCGGCCAGGACCATGTCAAAGATTTTTTGTTGAAGGCCATTGTGGATCTTTTTGGAAAATCTTGGCAACCTCTTTTGCAGTTATTCTCTGACCTGGGATTGTTTGCGCCCACGCGAGTTTGTAGCTTTGTACACGGGACAAACAAGACTCTAAAATCACTACTAGGTGCTAACGCTCTACTAATGCTACGGCATGGAAGTATTAAGACAAATAGGAGGGGTGGCTCGTTGATGTCATGCTGTTATTAAAAAAAAAAAGCTCAACTGAAGGGCCATTCTCTTTGGTTCTTTCGGTAAGGTCACAAAGTTCGTTTATTTCTACCCACGTGACTTTACCAAAAGAACCAAAGAGTATGGATTACTACAGTCACGAACGCTTCAAATCAAGATAGAAGGGGGCCATTGCCTGAAACGGGACCTATTATGTTTTTCATTTTAAGGCCACAGGGTTGTTGAAGAATGTCGAGCTCTGTATTTGTCCTTTGTACAACTCTGCCAATGCAGCGCGACCAACTAATGTTTCTTTGTGCCATGAGAGTTGGCCTGATCATACAGCATTACTTTATTTTTGCTCAAGCTTGAAACTCTTGTACGGGTCGCACAAAAGACAAAGGCTATGTGGGTATGTTCAAGATAAGAGCCGTTTGATTTCGTGTTGTATCTTTCTTGACGCGCCAAGGGGTAGGATTAGGGATAGACTTAAAGAGGAAAATAGGTTTTGGGGTCTGGTTGTGTGTGGTTTGGTTACGGATAAAGCACGCTCGCAATTACTTTGAGAGACGGGCAGAGGAGCGCATGTGACCGGGATTCACAGCATTCAGCAGGGATCTATCCGAAGGGGTCGATCGCATTTCGAGAGACATCTTACAGACGTAAGGAAACTGAGCCTGGGCCAGGCACTGACTGGATGGGATGACGGCCGATGGACAAAGGTGGCGATGGAATAGCAGCCAAAGCGGGGAGGGGTACCCGAGACGATGACCACGGTGGTGGAGATGGGGCGATGAAATCAGTTCTTGCGCAGGAGTGAGATTGGTTGTGGTATCGCAGGGCCTTGAATGTTAAATATATCGTGGCCTTCATCCAGCAGTGGATAGACCAGGCTCGTGTTGATGGTGATGGTTTTTGGGAAGACCTGTATGCTGTTGGCTAGTGTGGTTATGATACAACTCATCGAAATGGAGTTATGAATTAAAAAGTAAAGTGTATTTACAACCTATATACAGAGCCTTGGGAATTGTGTTCCACATTGGAGGCTTCACCCACAACACGTGCATTACACTGTAGCTTTACACACAGCACGTATGTTACACTGTAGATTCTCACACAACAACACGTGTGTTACATTTGTAAAGGAGAGCCGATACAAGATTGCAGGGGGTTCGTTTTTTAATCATTTTCTCCCATCCACACCTGTCCCCAGCCGTCCCAATCTCGTTCCCGCCAACGAATCTCTCTTCCCGCCCGTTGTCCCCTTATATCTCCTCGCTTACCCCTCCCCCTTCTCCTGTCACCGTCCCACTAACCCTCCTATTGGTGGGAATCCTTCCCCTGACACCCCTACACATTGCAGCTCCACACACAACAGGTGCTTTACACTGTAGCTCCACACACAACACGTGTGTTACACTGTAGCTTCACATACAACACGTGTGTTCCACTGTATTTTCACACTTATCACTGCCTTAAACATAAGCACCACCATACTCTTAGGTTTTTTCGGTAAAGTCACGTAGGTAAAAAATAAAATTATAATTAATAAAAGTAAAATAAAAAATCACGACGTTTCGGAGGCAACACAAGCTTCCGTCTTCAGGTGGAACCGTCACAGCACGATTGCTGTATCAAGTAAAGAGCATTTTTTATTTTACTTTTATACATTTTAATTTGATTTTTTTACCTACGTGACTTTAGCGAAAAACACCTAAGAGTATGAATCCTTCATGTCACGAAAGCTTCAAATATAGAAACAAGCACCGCCAGTATTGTTCCCCCAGGCAGACTCGAAGCTCACACAGCGAACACTCAAACCTGTCAACCCCTTACCAGCGCCCTAGCTTATTAGAGACCAACTCAGACCGTATTGGTCACCACGTGCGCTTATAAATCTCAACGTTCATCCTGCAAAGTCCCATCGCAAGGGAGAAACACGAACAAATAGACAATTTAATTTTTGTTGTCTGTATTGAAACGGCTGTACGCCGTATGGACCTGAAAATTCAATGTCCCTGTACAAGAATACGGGATGGGTTTAGTTATGGAACATACGAGTCCTCTCCAGGGTAATGTGAGGAACCCATATGGCGGATCCTATTAGAGTATGGGATTGTGTATCCGCGATGTTTTTGCACGCTTCTTTGCCTTCAGGGTCAAAACGTGCCGATGAAAAACGCGAAAATTGTTAAATTTGCTTCGCGATTCCTCGTATCCGCCAAAAAACGACGGTTTGCAGGGCTTCCATTCCGCATAGACTTAAGGGAAAAGCCGTGGTTTAAAACAGGGATGGTGGGGGGGCCCTACAGATGTTGTGGTGAATAGGAGTTACAGATAACAGGGCCGCGGATAAGAACACATTCCTGCGGAGGGAGCTGGTAGGAACGTTGGGTTGCTCGGTCAATGGCCAGGGTCAACGGCGGCGTGGTGTATT
>CM025622.2:1965315-2002473 GCA_014621495.2 Entosphenus tridentatus | reverse complement strand
TGTGTGTGCGTTGAACTTCTTTCGCACCGTACGTGTTGGCGGATGCAGTAGTTGTGCTGTGGAAGCGGTGATGGCAGGAACGTGAAATATTTGTGAGGTGGCACTTGGTGGTTGGGTTGTGGTGATGGGGATGGTCTCGATGAGATGATAGCAGTGTCAGGAGTGGTTGTATTGATAGTGGTCATTGGTGATTATGGTTGTTGAATTGTTTGTAATGAAGTAGTGCCGGTGTAAATTTTGTTGTTTATGATATTACCTGTGCGGTGTTGGTGGTGTTTATCGGTACCGATGGTTGTATCTGTGACATTGTGGTTGTAGTCGTGATGCGTTGCTGGTCTTTGTTGGTGGTGCTGGTATCAATGTTTAGTGTTTCTTGATCTAGGATCAGAACCGAAGATTGGCATGATCGGCTGGATCAAGCTCATGCGCAATGCAAAGAAACCCGCTAGCACGACTCCAACCCCTGTCGCTCACACACCATCGGGTATGAAACGGACCCTGCCCCTCCATAGTTACAAACTCGCCATAACTGTAAAGCCCAACTTTAGCCTGAATTCGAACTCGAATTCTACACCAATAATTTGCTGGTACTGCATTGGGAGTGGTGTACAAGCACATGTAACAAAAAACACTCAAGACATTCGTCAATACACTGACAGAAAATAAACAGATATTAGGCGACGTTTGTGATAATGGTCTTGCCGCATAACACAGAGGCCAGGGAGATCGACATTTTTCTGATGACGTTTTGAAATAAGCTTATCAAGCGTTAGTTATTAATAGTTAATGAGTAACAAACCTTTGAATAATAAACCAAAATATTATTCGGTAACGTCTTGTGTATTAGAACATTATAAAAAATAAATGCTGGCACAATGCATTATGGGTAGAACTGTTTTTGTGAGGTCAATGCCTTATTCACTTATTGATAATTCTAAAACATAAATCTATTCGTAGCTTTTCTCCCAAACCTGCCCTAACTGTAAACCCTAACATTATCACCGTCCCTAATCCTTACCATAACCTTTAGTTCATAACAAGCTATCCTGTTGATTTGCTGCTGCAAAGAACCCGATTAAAATGTTAGTTTTCCTTTTTCTGTGTACACAGGCTCCAACATCGCTTGGACTGTCCTCCTGTCTTCCAGCGTGTTCATCATCCTGTTCATCGGTTGTGTGGTGCAGTACCGGCGCTTAGAGCAGTAAGTATGAGCTGAGGGCATATTTATTTACATTTTCTGATCTATGCCAATGATTCAGTGTAAAAAAAATCCTCTTCATGACACTGCATATAGGTTAGAGGTCAACTCCTCCTCTCAAAAGTAACTTTGGGAGAGACACAAACCAAAACAATTATTATCTGATATCTACACACCGAGGCTGTGTTCCTGACCATTCCAGCCAAATATTCAAGCTTCTTCAACGTTGCACTTAATCTTAAAGTCGAGATCAAATGCCGCCGATATAATTATAACATCACGCTCGTACAATAATGCAGCGACGTCACGAAAGAACTATGATGAAGCGCCTGTTGCTTTTTATTCTCTCCACAATCTTATCCCAAGTGCAGTCAGCATGACGCCATCAGATGAATCCTCCATCCTCTTGCAGAGCAATAATAATTTAAATGTATAAAGCGCCCTGAAACAAGCGTTCTCAGAGCGCTTAAGCAGTGCCTTGTGATCCATCATAGAAAATGGTCAACGAAAGCAGATATCACAGCAACACCGAAATCGCTTCACCGTGACCTCTCATCTACACTCGGAGGGAATTATTTTCCATCTGTCGCGTTGGAGAGCAATGCTCTACACGAAAAATCCAAACAATGTTTTAATGATCAGAAATGCAATTTGGCTAAGATCATCAACTTACTACACGTGACAGCACCGGCTTTTAATCACAGGCAGCTGGAATCAAACTTACGATCTTAGCAGTGCCCGATCTTTAAGCAACCCAGCCACCTCGAACCAAAGCAAAATCACTGAATGAGCTTCAAAAAAAAGTGTCAGTTTTTTTGCTAGATAAAAGGGTAAAAAAACAATTCTATTTTTTTACTGGCAAATGATGTTCCAATGGTGTAAATGCTTACCCAGAGCTCTCATACTCTGATGGTGCATTGTCTTTGAGTTGTGCGCCTTTTGGCGTCATCTGGTCCAACTCCATGTGAGACTAGGCTCTAAGGAAAGCTATCTCGGGTGTGGACCAATCAACTTCAAGGACAGTGCATACATTAGAGTTATGTTTTTTGTTTGCATTATGACTGCAGGTATTGTGGTCTATGCAAACATGACTCCTTGTAAAAAAAGGTGTCAGTTTTGTTGCCAGAAAAAAGGGTAAAAAAACAATTATCGAGCTTCAAAGTAATTTGGGATTTTCTGGAGTACATCGTTGGAGTTTGTAGCTAAGAACCTATAAAAGCAGTGCACAGAAACCTAGGACCGCACAAGCTGAAAAAATAATAGGTTTAACACCTGTTTTATTGCCAGAAAGGGTAAAACCTATTCTTTTTTTCATACTTTTGATACTTGCAAAAAGGCCCCATTTTATAGCTGCTCACCCCGAGCTATAAATGCACTGATGGTGGCATTGCCTTTGTGCTGTCCGCCTTTTGGCGTCGTTCTCTGGTCTGACACTGGTCGTGAGAATAGGCCCTAAAGAAGGGTGTCTCTGGTGTAGGCCAATCAGCTTCAAAGACAATGCCATATTATCAGAGCATGTTTACCACAAATACGTGTGGTTAATGCAGGAATGATTCCTTGCAAAAGGTTTCTATTTGGTGTTTGAACATCTTAACGCCTGTTTCATTGCCATAAAGGGTACAAATTCTAGATTTGAAGCTTTCGTGACTGCAAGGATTCATATTCTTAGGTTTTTTCGGTAAAGTCACGTAGGTAAAAAATTTAAATTAATAAAAGTAAAATAAAAATCACGTTTCGGAGGCAACACAGGTTCCACCTGAAGACGGAAGCTTGTGTTGCCTCCGAAACGTCGTGATTTTTATTTTACTAATTTAAATTTTTTACCTACGTGACTTTACCGAAAAAACCTAAGAATGTAAAGGGTAAAACTTAATTCTTGTTTTTTGATACTTTTGATACTGGCAAAAAGGTCCCATTTTTTAACTGCACAAGCTGTGTGTTTGCATCCCGACAAGCGAAACCTTCAACGTCTGAAGCGTCACCTTGGATTTCTCTCTGTGCTCTGCCAGCAAGTACTCGGAATTGGCCGAGGAAGACGGTGGTGAAGCCGGAGAAAGAGGGGCAGACTCCGACGAAGAGACGGAGGAGACGCCACGCTCTGGGTGCATGGCAGCACTCACGGCCCTCCTGACGACCTTGGCACAATCCTTCAGGCCTGCCAATCCGGGGAACGGCAGCAACACAGCAGGGGCCAAGGGCAATGACAACCTCAACCAGGACACCATGAATGGCCACAAGAAACCCAAGTCAGGTGCGGAAAGAATGTGTTTTGCAGGTCGCCTTCATCATGGCACCACTTCAATCATGAATGGCAGAATTTGAATTGTGGAATTGCCTACATTTCTAAATCGGGTCAAGGTGTAGGATGACGTTTAACAAATCTCAAGAAATGTTCACATCGAGGCTGGGGCTCAAGTTATTTTTGTCTAGGATAGCATTTAATGCGAGCCGTTTAATCGATTGATGTCGCAGCCACTATTTGGTACTGCTCAGGCTGTGCTCAGCCATGGGCTCTTACGTCGAGTTGGGCTGTGGTTTTTCTCCACGAGGGAGGGGGGCCCCATGCCACACCGGCCACGGTTTCTTTTAACATGCCGTTCCGTTGCTGGTCTGTGGCTCGTTGCAGAAAAAAAGAAAGCCAAAGTCACCAACATCTTGGCAAAGAAGAAGACACAGTTGAAGAAGCTGCACAAAAACATGAAGGCAGCGGTGAAGAAGAAGATGTCCAAGTTTAAGAGGAAGTAGTTCGGCCCAGCAGAGAATACAACCTGCCATGTCCTCCACCCTCCAAACGCATCCATTCTCCAATAACTTAGGCAACGATCCATCAGATGAAGGAGTATAGGAGCGCCGATGTTTGGAGTTCTGCTGGACATGTTTACACACACACAGATGTCTACCTACAAACCCTACTCATATGTACACAAAGATACACACGTACACAACAGATATGCCCACACGTGCGCACGCATCACTCACACTACCCATATGTACATATGGACACACACATCACCACAAACTACGGAAAATGTCAAATAAAAAGTGTACCCTAAATTGTTTTAAGGCTTGTTGGAACATTTCTGTTTAACACTGCATATGGATCACCACATGTTTAAAACATTAATTCGGCGACGCCTTCACACTTGTCACTACCGGTCGTTACTCTTGTACTATTACCGTCATTTTATGATAATAAATGTCCATGGAATGACCCACAGAAAGCAATATCAATGAACTACTGCTGGAGAGTCATTAAATTGGCCTAATCTATCCACACTCGGCGGCGCTGAACTTTTCGGCACACCTGGCCAAAGAGAAACGTTCACTGAATGGCAGTCTGATAAAAAAAAATTTGGACCTGTACTTTGGCAGAGTGTAGTCAAATCCCCAATTTAATGCGACCGTTCTTCGTACAGCCACTTGGCATTCCGTGTTACCCACTACACGAGAGAACCCCGTGTAACAACGTGCGGATGAAACCTTGAAATCACGGATCTTCCAAGCAACATTCCAAGGGCTTCACAATTCCCAGATGCCTTGGCCCAAGACATTCCCACAATCTTCCAAGTGCTCATCAATGACGAAAAGCTCCAAAAAGTGTAAACGCACATCCCCACCACTTTAAGTCAATGACGGATTAAATATTAAAATGTACACAGACCTTCTCGTCTGGTAAAGTGGCAATGAGAAGACATACATCATCAAAACAGGGCATTTCCATTTTTATAAATGTTTAAAAACATGCTAGGACAATCAAGTATCAATATTTATTGAATCATATAAAAGTTTTTTTTTTTTACAAAGCAAATGCAAAGTACAAGTGCTTACAAATAACAAATTTTCTCTCAAAAATATCAAGTTTTCCTTAAAAATTAATGTACAAATGTTCAGAAACGGCTTTCAACTGTACATACAACTTCTCTCACAACCGCAGTAAGAGGCAGAAAAACAATATTCACTCACAATACATTTTACATTTCAAATTTTTATATATATAATATTGTTTACATTACACAACTTACCAAAACCACCTCTCATGAGTACATTACAGCCAAAAAAATATGGCTCAGGCACAAACAAAAATTATGGCCAGAAAAAAAAGAAATCTGTAAAAAATTTGAGCGTGTCTCCGAATTTTTTTTTATTCCATACTCAAATCAAAAACAGCTGAACCTATTTGATGTCACTGGCTGGATCAGCAGTCGAGCAATGGTTGGGGAATATCAAGTTGAGGCCTGGGTCCGTTTTTGGAAGGAGATCGACAGGAACTGCTTCGCCAGATGGTTACCTTTCTAAATCACAACGTATCGACTGAAGGGGGTTCTCCGAGGGAGAAACCCAGCGACGGTTGCACTGGGAGAACGGAGACAGTGTTTTGTCTGGAGCTAAGTCGGTGGGGAAGTGGCTGTCCAGGGACAAACCTCGGAGAGAAGATTATTTTAATAAAGAAAAAAGAAAACGTGGGCTGCGATGCAGTCAGGAAATGTGCAGGGCTACGCATCGAGAAACATACACAGTGTTTAACATTCGTGACGGCTGATTGACCAAAGCAGCACTTTTTAATTTGTGCAAAATGTGTGTATTTTTGAATTTCATTTCTATCTTTTTAAAAGGAAATAAATAAGAGGGCACAAAAGACAGCAACACCGAGTGCTGTACCCGGCCCTCAATGTCCTTTACACAGACACGGGTCCCACCACTCCCATCCTCCACGTTTAATTGCAGGCCCCACCACCAGATTTCCACTGAGACTCCCGGATGCCACCATCTCTTCCAAGCAGTATGGATACGGTCAAAGATTCACCCCGACCCACCCAGCCACAACAAGCCCTTCCATCTATCATCTTGATCACAGACTGCCACGTCAATTCACTGCCATTTGTGCAGTCCTCCCTGTCCCACTCTGTAGCTCGCCGACAAACCTCTCCCCTCTGCACCCCCTTTGGTTGCAGAGCCTCGTTCCTTGCATGGCGGACGAACCCGTCGGCTCTCCTCGCTTGCGCACCCATTCTCTCCGTGCCATGATGACGGGAGGAAGTTAGCAGCAACCTCGAATATGTTTTTACTCACTCCTCAGCGCTCCTGCAAAATTTTGCCTCGGCACGTCGCCGGCCCTTCCGCGCTGCGGGTTTTCCTTCGCGCGTCAGGACCAAGCGCCCACTTTGGCGGCACGGCTCCCGGCGGTCGTATTTCACACGATTCCAAGCTGCTCTCTCTCTCTTTCTCAAGAACTCATCTTTTTGAGGACAAAACAAAAGCCGCGTTTGGGAGGAAGGCGGCGCCGCGCCTTCTCCAGGTTCCGGGCCAGTGCATCTCAGGCACTGCCATCACCTGCTGTTGACGTGGTTTGGCAACGGGCACGTTGGTTTCGGGATGTCAGTCTTGCCCGTCCGTACGCGCTGCATGGCCTCCTCCAGCTGCTGGATGAGCACGCGCTTCTTGAAGCTGCACGGGGCAACGGTGACACCAAGTTAGCATTTGGCGGCATCAGCAGCAGCGGGCGACGCCATGCAATTTCACCCGTTTCCCGTTGCGATGGCGTACGTGTGCGTCATCAGTTATTCTTCCGATTCCATTCCGATGATGCAAGTGTACATCGTGAACACAAAACCGGGAGAAAAACTAAAATATCTTTATCGGTACCGAAGCAACCACAAGGCCGTGCGGGAGGACGTGTGGCACAGTTTGGCGCCAGCTATCAGAGTGTGGTCGTGTCGCTACAGTTCTCTGTGGGGAGTACAATGTCTTAAAAAATGGCGCTACGCCAGTTCAGACCTTATTGGTCACCCCGTGCCCTTAAAAATTTCAACATTCAACCTACAAAGTCCCATCACAAGGGAGAAACACAAAAAAATAAACAAAAACATTTTTTGCCCGTATTGAAACGGCTAAAAACGTATTTTCCCTGTAAAAGAATACGGTATCAAACCGTATGGGTTGACAGGGATGAAACTCTCAGTCAAAGGGTAGGGGGGGGATAAGCACTCACCGGGATGCCTCCCGTATCACGTTCTGAATGAACATCACTTGGAGGTCTGTGCTCCCTCTCACCAGCTCCAGGAGGCTGAAGATGTGCTCGTAATCTGGCCACAACCGACAGCACACCACACAAGCTTCCTGGTTTATTTTACCAAAGTGAGTGGCGATATGTTAACCACCTCGCCTGGTATGGATTTTTCTCCGGGTCCTCCGGTTTTTTCCTCCACATTTAGAAACACGCGTTGAGACTATTTGACTGCTATACATTTCCACGCGATAAGCCACTTCGTTGAGCTATCATTTGTGGCCAGGTTGCTCCTGAAAAACAGCTACATCACTCAGTGGACCTTACCTGGTAAAAAAAAAAAGTTCAGTTAGTAGTTTAGTTTAGAGTCCTTACTGGGCCCTTAAGACGAATTTTTCCAGCAAAATAATTGCCAATTTCCATAAATGAGAGTTTGGCTACCACGTATGAGAACACCTAAGTACCCGGAGAAAAGCCACATATACATGTACGACAGCGGTAATCCTCAAAGCTTAGCAAATCTATTTTGGGATTCAATTCATGCAACTGCTCTCTTGGTCACCAACAACCACCATTCGACGCCAAGTGGCAGTGACGTCACCACGGCGCTTGTGCCAGGCTATGTGCACGTTAAGGCCACGTGAAGTGTCGAACGCCCGCTGGCAGGTCACGGGGCAGACCCAGGTTGCCATGAGTCGACTGATTGAGATGACTGCCCGATGTACCACCTGTGCTCCTTACTGTGCCAACTTGGTCACCTCACAGCAACACACATGCAATAGCAGGTCACAATTCGTGATGACCTATGCAAATATAAATATTGTGATATTCTGATGTAGAACTTCTTTCACGCCGTACGTAGCCACCCGTGCTAATCGTGGGTGCTAATCAGAGACACGCGCGTGCCCTTACATAACACACGACGCTTTTCAACGAAGGTCGAAAGCTTTTCATGTATTAGCACCCTCCCCCTCCTGTCTGTCTGTAACTACGGTGGCACCGAGCGGGACCTACTTCGGCCGGGCTTGCGGATCTCCCGCACCACCTTGCCCCAGATCTCGTTGTTGGTCTCCCGCACTTTGGCTGCCTTGATCTCCGTCTTTCCGCCCAAGCCGTCTGTCGCTGCGGCCACGCGGCCTCGCGTCTCTCGCAGGGAGTTCGCGGCGTGGTTCTCGGAGGAGGCAAGGCCCTCATCGCCGCCGCCGCCGCCCTCCTCATCTTCCTCGTCCTCCTCGTCGGTGGCGAGGCCGGCACCCACGTGGTTTTCCGTTTCGGTGGCGGCGGCGGCGGCGGCGGGAGAGATGGCAGGCGCCGGCGGCAACGGAACTGCTGGCTGGGAGTTGGCGTTGGGCAGGTCGTCGGAGCTGATGTCCACGATTTGATTGTTCAGCTCCGTCCCTGCGAATAGTAAAAGCAGCTCGCAAAAACTCGTACACACATAGCGAGTACATGGATCGCGTAAATACATTCTAACCCGAGCTTGCTGACGAAAGCATTTCATTAGTGGGAGCGAAGCCGACAGGCAGCCGTAAGAGCAAGACATGTTTGCACATTTTAAAAGTCTTCCTTGGTTTGCTTTGTGCTTCCAAGTTTTGGGAGACCCTTTGGTCAATATCTTCAGGCTTCAATCGGGGGAGTCTGGAAAACGCACGCAACTTGACGCTATATTTAGTTAATATTGGCTCCTCTTTACAAGAGTTATTAGGGCCCCCCCCGAGTTACATAAAATAAAAAAAACAATCATTGTAATAAATCATAAACAAACATCAATCTGTCTATGTAAAATTAAGTGTATTTTAAGAAGGCCAAGTGGCTCCACAAGTTTGGTTAACAAGCAAATACCACAATGACCCCGGGTTCAAATCCATGGACTGGGTTCCTAAATTGTGCGAGTCAATGGTCTCAGCCGAGTCATCAATGACCGCACGACAAAAATTACTACGTAACATTTGGGGGTTTCATTACCTAAATTCCAGCTCTGAGAATTCGACATTTTGGTTTGATCGACGCGTGAAGGATACACTTTGCAGGGCATATAAAAGGTGTCCCCCCTGGAATGAAGTCTAATATCATTTAATTCAGAAGTAGTTCAATCATATAGCCCTTTCACACACCGTTCTCCGACACAGGGTGGTGGGGGGGCTCCTGCGGGCTGCAGGGTTCCACCAAATAGATTTTTACTAAATTCACAATGGCTCCCCATGGCCCTTTCAGAGGAATGTTTTTGGAGCAGCATTTATAAAGCACAATAACTATGGACTAGTTGAGACTTTCGGAGTCTCATCAGGCCCGTTGAACAAATGTTGCTGTGTTGCCAACATCATGATTGGCAAAAGTCACCTACCAACCTCAATGGGTCCACTCAGCACACACATTACAGTAAAACTAAACACTCATTATGCGTCATCATGGGAGAAATATACAAAAAAATCTACGTATTATATAAACACTCATTAACTCTTGTGACCTCAAGTCTGATCTGATTAGAAGTTGCCACATCGGTTGCCCACGAGAGGAGCAGCAGAAATAGGATTTATATATAAAGTTAATATAGGCTCATCTTTACAAGAGTAATTAGTTACATAAAATAAAAAACAATGATTGTAATAAATCAGAAATAGGATTTCTGCTGCTCCTCGAAAGAACCAGAGAGTATAGAAATAGGATTCTTCGAGATTAGGGGAACACATTTTTTTTTACAATAGAAGATGGTGTGAAAAAAATGTTCCGCTGAATATTGGCAGCAACAATTAATTCCCCTGAAATGTCCATGGTTGTCATGGCCTGTTCTAGAACCAAATTACCGAGAATGTGCACAATCCTGTTCGAGCTTAGAAACGAAGCAGGCTTCTGTAGCGGTTACAGGTGGTGGGCAGCTGAGGACACAAACCTCAATTTGTGGACTGTACTTCTATTGCTCCTACCTCAATGCACACCAACAAACACTGACCAGGGTGGTCAAATAACCCTCGTGATCTGCACCGCGGAGACAGGCCATCACCCAGCAGCGGAGAGACAAATGGACTGTGTACACGTGTAATGTACAGACATTAAGGCCATGATGGTGTACATTGTTGGCCTTGAAGCCCGCGCGCGTACAATGTACACGCACGCATCGCCACCAGAAGTAAAACTCCGTTTTTAAGAGCGCCATTCACACAAGGCCTGACAGTGCTTTACAACACAATCCCAGTAAATAACCCCTGGCGGAGCGTCCCTCACGGACCAGGGCAAGACATTCCACAAACAAGTCACCCAACTACTGAAAGCTCCATCACCCATTGAACGCAGATTTGTCCTTGGTACCACTCAGGTCTCACGGAGCCAAGACATGCAAAGCAGAAGGAGGGGGGAGGACAGAGAGAGAGCGAGCGAAGGGGGAAGCAGCAGCGGCCGGGCACACCACCTCGAATGGCCACGGGCTTGATGAGGTTCGGCTGGCTGGGCTGGGCGGGCGTGGCGAGGATGGTGGGCGGCGGCGTCGGCGTGCAGGCGGCGCCGCGTCCCCCCCCCGCCGCCACCCCCCCCACCACGTGGTTCGCCAGCGAGGCGGGCGGCGCGAGGGGCCGCGGCCGAGGGGGCGGCAGCGGAGAGGCGTTGCGCCGTCGCTTCGAGGGGCTCTGCGCGCCGCCGCCGTCGCCGCCGCCGCCGCCGCCCGGTCGCTTCGAGCGGTTCTGCGGCCCCGTGACGAACTCGTCCGCCTCGTCGATCATCATGCCCTGCGCGCAGCAAAAACAAAGCAGCATTGCAACATAAACGTTGGCCGAGAGAGCCGGCCGGGCAGAGGTCTGACAGCCGAGCCACCACCGCCGAGAAATCCTGGATTCCGATCCGGCTCTCAGCTTCCAGGTTCTCAAGTGCATTGAGAAGTGATGGTCTCGCGCGCAGGGTGCGAGACTGAGGGTGGTGTCGCGAAACTAGCAAGCTGGTGATGGGCGTGGGGAGGCCATCGTCCAGCAGTGGATATAAGCTGGCGATGATGGGTGCACCTGCGAGGGAGGAGGTGAGATTCGTTCGCGCGCAGAAGCGAGACGGATCGTGAGGCAGATCGTGGCATTGGCGTGCTAACAGTGATGGTGGCATGGGCGGGCCTTCATCCAGCAGCGGAGAGACCACGAACCGATGTGGGGGGGGGGGGGGGGGCTAAAGGGTCTTGAACCGCGGCGTATGGGATGGGGTGGGGGTCGTTGGGCTGGGTGGGTGAGGTTTGGGGCTTACCTTCTTGTCCAGCTTGAAGGGGTTGCCGAACGTGTGCAGCCTTTTGGGCTGGTCGGGGTCGATCTCACGAAGCGGCGAAGGCTGCTGCTTCAGGAACTCCTGGTAGTTCCCCATCTGGGCCACCGGCACGCTGTGCATCTGGTCTGCAGGGGACCGCTCGCGGCAGAACAAGAGGAGACGGTGCGCGCGCCGAGTCACGTGCGTGTCGACGGCACCGGGAGTCTCGCCGGCTGGTGGCGTGCTCGCAGCAAATCACAAGTTACAACGTGCCAGAGGGGGAGCAGTGTAATATCAATGACACTCGTCTCAGGAAACGGAATTGACGTCGCAGAAATGAATTGTAATTGTGTCACGTGTGTCATCGAAACGGAAACATACATCAAGACTAGTTATTTTATATTAAGATGTTTTTAAAATGAACGTTAACAATGTCTCCGTTATGTTACAACCTAAGCGCTCCAATACGTGTTTTGGCACTGGCTTACCATCCCCACGGTAACCTATTGACCGCAGATCAAATGACAACTGTAAGCGTTTAACCACCTTCAAATTGTCAACCTGGAATGCTCGTATGAGAGACAAGAGACTGCCTACTAAACACGAGTGCTCACCCAAACCAAAGACTTAAACTTAACCACTACACTGTCAATACATCTGACATCACAGGCTGCCAGACAGTGTGTCGCGATTACATTCTCATGCTTGTACTCGACTCCCAGGGGCTAACGTGGAGCGGGCTCCTCAGCATATGCTGTGCACCACGACGCAGGCAGTGACATGAACGATGAATGAGCTTGCGTTAATTCATATAGCGCTCTCTCCATCGGGGAACAAAACGTCTCCGAGCGCAGAGCCCCCGTATTGGCAGCTGTCCCCATGGGGCCACAGGGTAACTCGGCACCTGGCTCGGCAATGGCAGTAGAGGGCAAGGATTACTACGTGACCAAGTTGTTCGGTGATTTTCTCTATTGATTGCAAATTTGAACAGAGACTGATTCCGTGGAAATATATTTGTTTTAGTTATGAGAGGAAATCGTGAGAGCCCGATAGGAAACCCATGCAGAACAGGCGGAGAACATCATCAATTCCACACAGAAATACGGCAGAGTTAGGAATCGAACACTGGCCCTTGTTGCTATCATTTGGCTCCCCCTTCGATGAAGACGAGGCGAGTGGACTCGAGTGGCTGCGATGTCACGAGGGGCCACACTATAGCATGTCTCTTGAGAGTCAGCTGGCCGAGATTTGTTTATCTAAGCTTCACACTCAGGTGGGGAAGCCCATATTCCACAGCTCAAGTGTCCATTAACATAGCACGAATATAAAATATTATTGGTAACGTCCTTGATCAGAGTTTCAAGACTCATTTAACAATAATTTGCACTTATTGTTCACCTTTAACAACGCCTCAAGGAGGTTTCTGCATTGGGATGTTTGGCGAAATTCGTGACTGAGTGTTTGGCATGTGAGTAGAAACCAGAGTACACTGAGAAAACAAAGCAAGCCACCAGCAGAGTAACAACCTTAACGTCCTGCGAAGATAGTCAGGAATACACTTCGGCACTGCCATCGAACAAAGACGGTCACTGCATCGCGTGCTTTCAGATGCGCTTCTGCGGCTGTCTGGAACTACGCATTTTAAAATCTAAATTAAAAAGTATTTTCTTTAGAACCACTTTTTCTATTTAGTTTGTTGTCCTTCCCCCGCACCTCCGATTACTACGGTTGGCTACGTACGGTGCGAAAGAAGTTCAACGTACCGTCATACATACCTGGTATATCCCAGTCACCCTCAGACCAAGTCAGGGCCCAAATCCCAAACTCTAACCAACCCGCTCTTACCAGCATTAAGTATGACCAAGCAAGCCCTATGTGCCGCACCTCCGATTAGCTCGGTTGGCTACGTACGATGCAAAAGCAGTCCAACGTACATACAACGCACACGTGCATGTTTAAGTGACAGAAGCGCTGCACGTGCACGCCGCCACCCACCCTCGTCAGTGCTGCGGAGGGCCCCGTGCGGCGTCGTGGCCGCCCGCAGAAGGTTGGCCCTCATGCGAGTCAGCTGATCCAGCAGCCCCCGCCGAGAGATGTCGTACGCGTTCCGGAATGGCTGCGGCTTCACCTCCTGCAGAAGGCGCGCGGGGGGCGGCGCGTCAGAGGGAGGAGTCAGGTCAGAGTGCATCGAATCGAGACGTCGTCGCGAATCGGAGAGAGCGATATCCGACGAGAGCGTTGACACGCGGTCGTTTGGGATCCCCTCGCGCCGCATCGGAGAGCATCGGGGGCTTCGTCTCGGTTCGGGGCGAGCCCCTCGCCGTGTCCTTCACCCTGGTGAGAAGCTAATCCCCACTCCCCCAACCCTTTCCAATGACGTACGTGGACATCTCCTTACAAAATAAAAACACAAACGACCTAAAGCCACGTCCTTCGCGAGAGCGCCGTCAGCGCCGCCGCCACCGCCGCCGGCCTCACCTTGTTGAGCACGGCGATCTGAAAGCCGGGGAAGTCCTTAATGTCGGCGTTGTGGCGGGCGGGGGCATCACCCGCCAGCCCGGCCAGAAGTTGCCGCAGCTCCCGGCGCTGCGAGGAGGAGGCGGCCGTGGTGCCGCCGCTGCCGGCCGCGGTGCGCGTCCGCACCTTGAGGCCGGCCTCCTGCGGCGCCCGCTTGCCCACGGAGCTGATCACGCGCTCCGACTCGAGCTTGGCCTGGCAGCGAGCAGGGGGGGCAGGAGGGCAGCGACACGAGCGGAGGGCTCGCGTCAAATCATGAATTCACTGCCCTGATGAAGCTCCAAGCTCAAAGCAGCCGCATCCTGTAATGGAAAATACTTAAGCCACCTGGGGTAAGCAGCAGAGCTTTATTGGTCAGAAGTTAATGAAAACTTTGGCATGTGTAAATTACATCTTCGTAAACGTGGCACCACGTCACGAGATGAGGAATCCGTTCAGAACTCTCGCAGAGCAGCGCCATGTCAGAGACCAACAAGCTACAGTGTTTAAAGTAGTAATTTAGAATGTTTTGAGTTTGCTCCTGCGGGATATTTTTCTGCGATAAATGTCCAAATAATATGACACTTTGTTGAGCCATCATTTGTGGCCAGGTTGCTTCTAAAAAATAAGTTGATACTTTAGTGGGCTTTGCCTGGTAGGATGGGGATGGTTTAGTTGTTTTGTGTTTGGATGATTTTCTTACCTTTCTTGTACTCTGCACTACCATCGTGTTTTTGTCATGTTTGTCGTTGTAATGATCTTACTGTACATCTGTGATAAAGAGCTTTATAGCTCAACGGCTTCCTCCAGTATTAATATTCCGATTCTGATATAGCTGTGAAAAACAACCGCCAAGCAAACCGTCTCTCCGTTGCTGTTGTGCTGGTACAGGTAAGGCAGAAGCCAAACCAAAGGGTAAAACGTAGGGAGTTGCCAGGCTTAAGTAAAACACCCGGTAAGCAGCTTATCCGGAGCATCGGTGGTGACGATTGGCAGAACTTACGGTCGTCGTCAGCCCGCCCCTCAGCCCCACCCCTCAGCTCACCTGCTGACTCAGCTTCTTGAGGTAGGTGATGACGCTGTAGCTCAGCGTAAACTCCACGTTCTCCGCTATCAGGTTGGGGGCACCCATCATCCGCAAGGCTTTCTTTAGGGGCTGTGCGCACAAACAAATACGATACAATTTTTAAACACGGACGTTTTTCCATTAATTATAGATTTTGTGGTTAGGTTCACAGTGACAGATCAAGCCAAAGTTTTGTTATGAAATCCCCCACACATAGTCACACAAATGAAATTATTACGTGGACATAAAAAGGGAAAAATGCCTGCAAGTTCAGCTTCAGGTGGACATTTACATGATGCAGCTGCCACCGCCTGTCCATGTGGTTCCTGTGGTGTAACCCCGTGTGCGCGACAAACACAGCGTGAACCGAGAGCTCACGTACCCCCAGGTAGTAGGGAGGCATCGTCTTTAGGTAGCTGTCAAAGGACTGTCGCCACTTCACTGGCGGCTTCAGCTTGTGCACCTTGAAGAGGTCATCTACACAAAGACACAAAACGGACAAAGCTCCCCGGTAAAGCCCTAATAGACTGTAGGGGCAAGTGCTCTTAGCGAGCATCTATGATACATGCAAACATAGACAAAAACGTACACACATACAGATATACTGGTAGGAACCTCCTGGTTACACCAGCCCACAGGGGATTATTGTGTCCGTCCGTCGTGCAGGAAGAGGCTGGGTGGGGAGGGGAGGGTGGGGTGGGGCTGGGTGGGGAGGGGCTGGGTGGGGAGTGGGAGGGGTGGGGCTGGGTGGGGAGTGGTGGGGCTGGGTGGGGAGAGGAGGGGCTAGTCACCCCGTGGTGCCCTTATAAAACTCAACGTTTAACCTACTCACGCCGGCTTGTGCCCACCCTCACAGTCGGGCATATTTGCGGAATACACCACGCCGCCGTTGACCCTGGCCATTGACCGAGCAACCCAACGTTCCTACCAGCTCCCTCCGCAGGAATGTGTTACATGAGTGCATAGAAATTTGCACAGACTTGCACATGCGCGTGCACACGCTCGCACCACCCCTTACCCTCGCCACCACACAGACACACACACACACACTCTGGGATGTGTTCCACTTACAATATTACACATTCAATTTGAATATCCTGCGCTAATAATTTTCCTCTACACGTAAAACGCTCAGCGTGCAGCTCATCTGGACCGCTGGGCACTGCTCGTAATACGGATGGGCAAGCGAACGCCGTCGCGCACAGGGGGAGGGGAGGCGGCTGGCGTGGGGGGGGGGGCAACGCCGTACCCAGGAGCGGAAGCAGCATGGGGAAGTTGTAGGGCATGACGAAGAGGTTGACGCAGGTGAGCGAGGTGCTGGCCTTCAGGTAACCGAAGGGGTGGCCCAACTCGCTGTACTTGCCGCTGTTGCTCACAAACACCTGCCGGGAGGGACGGGGGAAACCGAGAGAGTTGCGCAGGGCACCAACGGACGGAGAGCGGGCATTGCACATAGCGACATCACTCCCTACGGGCAGACTATATCAATATACGAAACAGCGATTTTGTGAAAGCCCTGCACTGTCAAGAATGGTGCGAATACAAACTTACTAATCAACTAATATAATTAACAGGCTTGCACTTGTTTCAATTAAACAATCCGTTTAATTAAATTAAACAATCTGTGCATTCAAACATCTTTTTGTCTGCTCAGACATGGCGCCCCCCCCTCCCCCGACCAATTCCCCACCGACTCTACCCCCCACCCGCCATTCATCATCTTCTCACCTGCCAACAGGTGTGCGGAGACTTGCGCTCGAGGATGAACTGCGTGAGAGGCGAGGGCTCCAGCTCGTACTTGTCGAACGGGAGCTTGTCGATCACCATGGGCTCGCCGTCCGTGCACGAGAACTTGACCACGGGGTGCGCCGTGCGCGGGGGCTGCACGCAGCACGGCCCATGGAATAAAAAAAAAACAACACGCTCGCTCGGATGTCGTTTCAGATTTCATTATAAAGACAATAAACTATTTTTTAGTTTTTCGATTTAAAGCTTTCGTGACTGCAGGGATTCATATTCTTGGTTCGTTCGGTAAAATCACGTAGAAGCGAAATAATAAAATAATAGGAGGTAAAAACACCTGAGAAGACGATGTCGACCAAGGAGATGGAGTGATGCGTTATGATCCTGTCTAGGGGCAAGATGGATTGCTGCATCGTAAGATGACGAATGCTGATGTATGTATTTAGCTGCTATATATTTACACGTGATAAGCCACTTTGTTGAGCTATCATTTGTGGCCAGGTCACTTCTGAAAAAGAGCTATACAGCTCAGTGGGCATTGCCTGTAAAATAAAAATTGTTCAATAGCGTAGTTTAATGTATGTTTGACTTCTTTCACACCATATATAGCCATCCGTGCTAATTGGGGGTGCGGGGTGAGGACAACTTAAAACAAGAAGAAATTGGTTTTCAATCTAGATTGATGAGGACAGGATGATGGCTATATATTTGCAGTATCCATTATTCTGGATGTCAAATAACAGACTGGGGGAGGTTCATCCAGAAACCATTAAAAGCGTCTTGGTAAAAAAGAGACACGATGCAGAGACCACATTTTTGTTGTTGTTGGGGCAGGGACGAGATTGCTGAAGACATGTAAAAAAACTCATTCATTGTCTACGCAGCAGGCGGGAGGTCACAAGCTTCAGTCGCGCTGCATCAACAACTCTTCCATCACAGGAGAGACGTCCGCCAAGTCTCGCGTGGTAGCTTCCGTTGCGTTAATAAAGGTCGCTGAGCTCCCACTTGGTGTGGATGTTGTGGGGGGGGGGAGAGTAGTGGTGAATGGGAAGACCCAATTGCAACACACCGGCGGACACGTTTGCCCTATTTTTGCAAATCTTTGTTTGTCCTGGTAAACATCCGTTCCTGGAGAGATTATCACAGCAATTGCTAAATCGAGATCGCACAGTGTCAAAATAGAACTTCGGTCATTTATAACCTCACGCTCGCATTTATTTCCCATTTATTTTCACAAATGGCTTCCTGGGGCGCAGTGGGCCGTGACGGGACATGGCGGCACGGTGCGGAGGTTTATCAATCTACGCCCCTGACCTCGCCCCCACGCTCTAGGTCTGCAAACATGCAGTATTTTCTCAGGCAGTCTCTCATGCAGATATTAACTTGGCTCAACACCGCTTGGCCTAACATGTAGGGTTTTCTCAGCCAATATTACGATAATAGATTTTTGGGCTGGGGACATGTAATGACCTGGCCATAGTTTTGTTGTAAGACCCTCTACCACCCTACACAGGAAAATAAATTAAAATGTCACTTGTATAAACATTAAGCGTGCAATAATATTATTGTTTCAGCTCACCGGTAAGTTGAAGAACAATTCTTAACTTTGCTAACTTGAGTTGTGAGAAATATTATAATCATTATGTGGCCTAACACACAAGGCAATTTAGGAATCACTGCTTAGGCTTCGAGATCTGACGAGATTGGGCGCATTCAGTCAGGTTTGATTGTGAATTTGGCCTATTCAATTAAAAGAAAAAGAAGAAACTATCGCATAGCTGCTACAAGTCAACCTGCGTGTTTGCTCGGTACTAGGGGACCCCCCCACCCCAACCAGTTTAGTCTGCAGCGCTCGTGCCGGCTAACACCGGCGCCACTCACTCACCAGCGCCGGGATGTTCTGGTCGGGCCAGAAGGCCTCGGGTACAGGCCAGTGGCCGATGGGGACGCCCGTCTTGGGGTTGGGCCTCACGTAGATGAGGCGGTGGCAACTGTGCCAGGGCAGCGGGGAGCACGAGGCTGTGGTACGCGACAAGTCTGCTCCGCCATCTGCACAAAAGACAAACACAAAGATCCTCCGTATAGCCTTAGCAGACTGTTGGGGCAAGCGCTGTTAGCGAGCACCTATGAAGGCTGGTATGGTACACAAGGGGGTAGGTGGCCAACACCACGCCCGGCCACCTTTGTCTCCCCAGTGGTGATGTTTACACACCACACCAGGAACTCATGTGGCCAAGTCGACCTAGGGGAGGCCCAGGACCGGTTCAGATAATCGTCACCGGTGTTGGCCGTGAGCGGGAATCGAACTCGGGTTGCCAGGTTCGTAGCAGAGCATACTAACCGCGACACCACACACACGCAAGTATGTATGTGTACACACACGCGTGTGCATGTTAGCACACGCACACAGGCAAGAACTATTGGCGAGCACCAATGAAGACTGGTAAGGCACATGAGGGGCCAGTGTGGTTAGCACCACGCCGAGCTGATGTTTACATGTCATGCCGATTTGACCTAGAGCAGGTCCATGACCGGTTCCGATATCACTTGCAGCTCACGTTAGCCAAAATCAGGAATGGGACCCAGGCTCCTTAAAGAGACCTCGTGCACGAAACACTGCAGCACCTTTCCTCCCTCTACAAAACGCCGATATATCAAAATTAGGATTGGGAGAGACAAAACAAGTAATATTTTATTGTTAAATTCATTGCACGCAAGAGCTTATGGGAAGTGGTGACGGGAGCCCGCGCTGCTCGTGGATGGGGCGGGGGGGGAGGAGATGTGTGTGCCAAGAGGCGAGGCGGTATACGTACCCTCGGACACGGGGGGTGGGTCCGGCCCGACCTTCTCAAAGTGAATGACCACGCCGCTCTGCACCTTCTGCACCAGCGACTCCAAACACTGGTTCAGCATCCGCTGGGTTCGCACGCAGTACGAGCGGCCTGCGCCCACCGTAAGAAACGAAGCATTCCTAATTATAATGGCGGCGATGGTGGCTGCGGTGGTGGTTATGTTGATGATGGTGATGACGGCGAAGGTGACGATGACGGTGATGACGATCGTCATGGTGACAGCGATGACGACGATCGCGATGGCGGCGGCGACGTCAGCGGCACGCACCCCCGGTGACGTCGCACATGGGCGTGATGGGCGAGTCGTCGAGCGGCACGCTGCCCAGCTGCTCGGGCTCGCTCGCCGTGCTGCCAGGCTGGCGCAGCACCAGCGCAAACAGACGCTCGTCCCAGCGGAACGGCTCCTTCGTCAGCTCGCTGCCTGGCAGTGGCGATGACAGCGGCAACTGGAGCTGTCAGACGGACACACGGACGGACAAACAACACGGGAGGGATGGGAAGGGTTTTTGTTTGAGGTGCGGCGACTCGGGTAAGACAGGCGGACACGAACGTATTACCACTAGACACACAGGAATAACATCCGGAAATACGAACGCAACGTTGCGATGACTTCGGAATGCTTTCCAACCTAGGTTGAAAGTGTTTATACGTCAGCCAATGACATCATGGGATCTTTAACGTCCACTTGTCAAGCGGACGGCACGTAGCTATTTTATGGTGACAGCACCTGAGGAAATAACCATGGCGGCGTGCCGGATTGGAACCGCAAACCTCTTCAACCAGCGGCAAATGCTCTACCACCCCCCGATACATTGCTGGCTTGCCGAGGAAGGATGAGAATGCCAAGGTGCAATATTTACGAGCCATACATACCTCATCTTGTACGCTTGAGCCGTTACTCAACTTGCTCCCGTCCGTTATCGTGATGACGATCGCAGGCTCCAGGAAAAACGGATTTCGTCCCTACACACAGAAACGCGCGCCAACGAACGCACGAAAACAGTTTAACACGTAGGCTTTCGCGACCAATATTAAGCATAGTAAAGGTTTTTGGGTTAAATCGCGTAAGTATAAATGTGTCGTAACTCTCCACCACCCGACACAGCCAATTAGTAAGGGATTTGTCACAAATGCCAATTCGTTACCACTTCAGCCCACCGGTGTTTTATTAAGCCTATTATTAAGTAATGCACCTTACAACTGTATTCCCTATAAAGCAAACGCATGCTAATTAGAGAGTCAATCCACAACATTTACAATTTGAGTACGACGTTTCGCTGGTAATAACATCCAGCATCATCGGATGATTTGCCAGAATAGTGAAGCAATCCACCTGCTTCACGACACGAAAACAGTAATGCATGGCGGTCACTCACCCAAGCACTATCGTGGCTCAAACGTTTGAGATCGGAGGAGATTTGAGTGCGTTGTGGATAATTTGGGCTTCAGCTCTAGTTGCTTAATGGAGGCAAAACTCTGAAGCAATAGAGAAAAAAAAACCCTACAAGCTAAATATTAAGAAATAAAAATCCACGAGTAGCATAAAGTTAAATATACGAATTAACTTGAGAAATAACACAGGAACAATAGGGCATAGTCTTAAATGGCGTGACTAAACCAGACAATAGGATAGCGCATATCTCGGCATATTGACGGTGGCGGGTAACCGTGTTAAATTCTTGAGACGAACCACAGGGACATTAGGGCATGTCTTAAATGTCAAGGGCTTAACAGTGGCGTAAATAAACCACCAGACACAATAGGCCAGTGCATATCTCAGCAGATTGACAGAGGCGGGTAACCGTGTTATTAAAGCGGTTTCAATGAAGCAAACTGCAGTACAAAGAGACCTCCGGTTGGCTCAGGAGTCAGAGATACTGAGATGGCATCACTGAGATCCTAGGGGGGGGGTTGAATCTAGCTTGCAGCCACCCGCGATTAAACCAGGTTATCAAGGGCAGTGCAGGTTGATGATCTCGTTCCCATTCCTACGATGTAGGTCTTGGCAGTTGTACTGTACCGCTCTTCAACTTGAAGTGAAACGTCCGACAATGCCGAACACGCAGCACAACCCCAACACACATCACACAGCCACGCATTCGTATTACTCGAAGCAACGTCGCTCGTTACATAGGTTTGCTTCACAGCAGCTTGTTACGCACTACGATTTAAAGTAAATACAAATATCTGCGCATTAATTCAAAATAAATCATAAAGCGCATATCTACACAGGAACACGAAGCAGCAGTTATTTGATCTGTCGGCATTTGTTCGCTCTATTTCACAACGCAGCAGCCCAACCACAGCGCCGGACGTCAGTGGCTGTGGTTGGGCCTCCGGTCGGTGGCCCGGCGGCCCGGCGGCCCGGCGGCCCCTCGCACCTGCCCGTAGTTGTCGATGCCGGAGACGAGGCGGTTGAGGTTGAGGAGGTCGAAGGCGGATTTGAGCGC
This sequence comes from Entosphenus tridentatus, assembly GCA_014621495.2. Taxonomy (NCBI): domain Eukaryota; kingdom Metazoa; phylum Chordata; class Hyperoartia; order Petromyzontiformes; family Petromyzontidae; genus Entosphenus; species Entosphenus tridentatus. Next base: position 1,980,449 of record CM025622.2, on the reverse strand, counting down.
CTGTCCCAGCGTGGTGAGACCCGTGGCCTGCAGGTTCTTGAGCTCGCTCATGAACGTCGCGTGGTTCTCCTTCCAGCCGGCCTGCACAAGACCACCGTTGCCATTACCACCACTCTAAAATGCCACGAGCAGCACTCGCCATTGCCACAGTACTCAACATCACCACCCAACACTTCCAGCAGAGATCAGCGTTAGCTGGGTGTAGGTGCGACACGGCTATAATCCAGCACTGTGGAGGCGAGGGTTGGTAGATCGCACAAATGTTGCAAAACTCCCTTCCCATGGCAGTCGAAGTGCCATACCTTGGCTCGCCACAAGCTAGTACAGCAAACATGTGGACTCCCATCCATTTCGTCTGCATGGGATAGTGTATTCCCCTCGCACGCGTTCGTTTTCTCCAGGTCTTCCGATTTACTCCCGCATGTAAACGCGTATTAATTGGCCTCTCACCGAGTGACCGTTGACTTGGGGGCTTCGATTGAAGAAAGCCTTGGTGACTGTAGTGGAGTGCATGGTGGAGAGTAGAGTGAGACGGGAGAAGCAGGAGAGTGCGTGACGGAGATTAGAGCGAGATGAAATAAGAAAGGGAGGCAGGGGCGAGTCCATAGAGGATGTTGACGACTTGTGTTGCGGGACTGTATTGGGAGGCAGTAGAAGGTTGAGTGTTGGACTAATGTATGATGTGATCGCATTTTTCAATGCGAGTCAGTAGCCTGGCAGTGGCAGTTTGGATCTATGCATTGATTAAAGTTCAAATCAACACCCGTGACAGATTCGAGTTCTACGTTTCCGATTCACATGCTTTAAAATTGCATATGCAAATGATAGACCAATCTGACGCCAACGTCACATTTAGGCTAACAAATGGACAAACGAGAAAGAAAAACAAGCAGTGACACAAACCGGGACGGCAAACACGAAGCACAAACGGAATAAATCCTGGAATGCATTCGTGACTCCCCACCCCCATCATGATAATTGATCAAACCGCTGGGAATGGTGAATTGTTGTGTGCACAGTGATCGCCAACACGCGTTAGCACCCACGAGGAGTTCATCATGACCACCACTCAACATACTCCACGAATGCCACGACCAACACTTTCCATGGCCATAATTTTCAAGTCATCCTCTGCACCTTAATTATATTACAGATATGATTTTTGCAAAAAGCAATTAACTGGAAAACTTACCACATGGCTCACTTACACCAATGTTCAGGTCTATATAAATTTGGCCTAACATTAAATAAGTTCACCGATTAAATTATATTATGTAAGTGATTTATTAAAACTCAAGTGAACAGTGACCAAATGTTAGTTTAATATGTATGAAAACCTGTCAGCGAGCCTTATTTACTAAGAGCAGCGCTGGCAATAACAGTTTTTAAAAGAACATCACTTGAAAAAATGATTGGTAATCTGCTCCACCCGTTCCCGTTCCAATGCGTTCACACGTTTTTTGCGTGTACATTTATTTCTCCAGTTCAACCCCCAAACACGTTGAGAAGGATCCCTTGAGACCCACCCCCCTCCACTCTGAGTGAGATCGGGCGAGCTGTCAAGGAACAATTTCTTGACGACGTGCGTTAATCAGGCGACGCAACCGTTAAAGAACAGCATCGTCGTCCCCTGGCTCATTAAAAGGAGTAGGATGCCGTGGACACAATCATACCCGCCGATCCAAGACTCAGACACAAGCCCGACTCGTGCCAAGCCACCCTTGCTCAACCATATTCGGAGATTAAGTTACGCTGACCGAATTTACCAACTCAGCCCAGAGCCAGACAGCGGCGGCTAGGATATGCGAGACACACAAATCGAGACGCGGGGATTTGCCAGGAGACAAATCTGAGAAGCAGCTATCACATTTAAACATGGTCATTATTACTATTAATGGGGGAAAGCAGTGGCGCATTGGTTCACGCACTGAATATTAACCTAACAGTCCGAGTGCTACCCAGCCACGGCCAACATTAATGGCGCGTGATATCCGAACCAGTCCTGGGCCACCCCTCCTCTTCACCAAGCTATGAAGTATGGTCAAACAAACTATCATCGACATGCCAGGCCATTATCCAGTATCCAGCAGTGGAACAACAAAGGGTTGTTAGTATTATCAAGCAATTGAATCGTCATGATTCAGGTTTGTTATTTGCTTAGGATTGATATTTTATTGTCATTGTGGTGCGTGTGAAATATCAGTCCGTAAAAACCTGCTTCACTGCAGGTAGATATTTATTCTGGGTTCTTCACAACAAGTGTCCACACAAAAGCATGCAGAGGTGGATGACCGGATTGCAGATGGACCACTGAAATCATCTCATACGGCGGGGGTGCTTGAAGGATCGGGAATCTAACTGTATTTGGGAGCAGGCCATGTGCATGACAGCGCCACTGGTCACTGCTCAAGCTGTCCTTCTTCCACCATGTCTCCGTCAACCACGAAGCGACTGTAAGAGGTTGGTAAATGTTAATCTCCCATGTAGTCTCCCAATGCAAGTAATAACCAGGCTCATGCCGCGATGGTTTTCGGGATTTTATGACATTTAAATAATTCAGGACGATTTGGCCAGAGACAAAAGAAAATGACAGCATCTGCACTGGCTGTGCACGCACGAGACAAGGATGGATGATATTTTACAACTCTCATACGCTATATTCTACGATTTAGAAACCACACATCGTACAAGATACTTTTTCAAGATTCGTGGGGTGCGGATGGCGGCAATGCCACACACGTTAATTTAGCCTGCGGGAAAGCAACTGCAACCGCTGTTACAATTGCTTACATTACATTTCCACGTAATGCGTGCAATTAACGCTCGCCAGACGCGCGAGATTACACGGCTTCTCCTTAACGGCCACGCGCATCATTTAGAGCCGCAAATGTTCGCGGAACTGCAGCTGCATCTTTTGAAACGGAAAAAATGTTCAACGCTCACGCGGAAATCGCTCTACGACCCCGCACGTGTGCGGAGAGACACAAGCGCCTTCAGCTAGTTACGAGGTTTAAAAAAAAAAATATTACAAGAGTTATGGGATTTTAACAACACGGAGGACGGGCAACTTAACCATATGGAGAACTTCGCTCGATGTGCTAGCGAGCGCATTTTGTAAGGGATACGTTACGCGTCCCCGCGATACAACAATCCAGATTTAAGATTTCCTTGTAAATTCAATCTGCACTTACTGGTAACGCTAACCATCCTCTTATATTCCTGCTCCTAATTCGGCATTGGTCTTTGTGGATGACGGAGACCAGGTGGAAGTAGGACAGCTTGACCAACGATCGGTGGCTCTGTCACGCACGCGGCCTGCTCCCAAATACGGTTAGACTCCCAATCCATCGAGAACCCTAACCGCATGAGATGATTTCAGTAGCCCATCTGCAATCGGGTCATCCGCCTCTGCATGCATCTATGTGGACACATTGTGCAAAATCCAGAGTAAATATCGACCTTTAGTGAAGCAGATTTTTATGGACTGATATTTTACTTGATTCAGCTTAGCCTAGCTAGGACAATTTCAGTAAAAAAAAAAATTCATATCAAATGCAGAAACCACATTTTAAGCACATGAAAGAGCACTATGAAGTTTCCTTAAGCACTTTTCAATTTTTGCTCCATTTTTTTTATCATTGTAAGAGCAAGTAATATAAAACACACATTAGCAAGGAATGCCTAACTAAGTACTACATCGGAATGTTTAACCAACTCCTTTTTGTAGATATTTATTTTACCAGAGTGCCCAAATTTGGCATATGTGAACCATGACATCAGCACAACGGCTCATTTATTTCGAATTACTTCAGCGGATCCATCGGATGTCCACTATGAAGCAGACTACTGTTTTACGATTAACACGCGCTGTAATAACCAGGGCAGACTGTTGGATTGCAACTACAAAGCTCTCTGCAACAAGTCACCACCCGAGCGAGCAACAAAGGACCAAAGCCACGCACGCGTCAGACGCGTTGGTGTGCGCACGGTCGGGTCGAGCTCAGGTCGAGGCTAAATACAGATGCTTCATCTCAGTTTCGTCCCCGGGGGGAAGACACGAGACCGTCCCGGCAACAACAACAACAACAAAAACACAGAGTTCCAAATACACACGGAAGAATAAAGGACGAGGTCACTGTAAGCGAGCGTGAAATTATACGACCAAAAAAACACAGCTGACTTGCACATTTTCTTTCTTCTCTCGGTCTCGACCCCCACACTGCTCCCCATTAGATTTGTTTCAAGCAGCCACCCGTGTGGTAATTAGCATTCTGCGTACTGGTCAATGGTTAGTTCTGCGAGCTCGGTACGAAAGGACAGCAACTCAGGTGGCTACATATTCCTCAAACATGTTACAACAAACTTCTTTAGCAACATATATACGAAGACAATCTTGATAATCGAAGGTGCGGGGGAAGGTTAAAACACCATCACAAAGTCTAACATTGCTTTAGGCTCAAAACAACAATAACACATACTTTCAAAAACAATCTGTGGAGGCCTGTAATGATTTACAAATATAAATTACCACATTCTCTAGAGTCTAGATTGTAAGATAAACTTTCTCTTGTATTTTCAAGTAAAAGTTGGACCTGCATCTTATAATTTGTTGTATGTGTGTGACCAGATTTGTGTAACTTCATTGACGGACACAAGTTTGAGGAGTCTTATTTTTTTTTACAAAGCGTCTTGTACACTAATCCACAAAATATGGCAATTCAAGTTCTACACGCACCTTGCCACAATGTCACAATTCAAAAAGTCACGATTCAACTGAAGAATAATTCGTCTCTCTTTACCGTTTAATTTACAATGTTATTAATGTTTGCTGTATCTGCACAGCTGTTTACACCACTCGTCTAAATATAACATTCGCGTATAACTTACACAAAACGTAAGTAATTATTCTCACACGTGATTAAATTGAATGTATGAGTGTAAGAATCCATTTTAATTGAGGAATCAACGCATCATTCTAAGTCTACAGTTATGTTATCCTAGCGGGTGTTAAATTAATATAATAAAGCACCGCCCCCTTCCCCCCAACATCGTCAAATAGAATTCCCATTCCACGCTCAAGTTTGTCAACTAAAGACAAGAAATGTTCCACACCGCACTGAGTGCGAAGCCACAATAAACGGAAAAGAACTCACACAATTCGTACTTTAAAATCTCGGGGACTGCTTTGGAAGCTGCAATTAATCAATTCTTCATTATTTCAACTCTTTTGTCAATACACTGCTGGATGAAGCCCTACCACCAAGCAGTGTCAGTCATGGAAACTGCTTGACCATACTTCACCACATTGGATAGTGCAGGCGAGTAAAACGGGGGAAAGACCACCTGTCCAGATATCAGTCAGAAATCGACCTCAGGTTGCAGAGTTCATAGAGCAGTGCACTAACCGTTGCTCCACCGCTCCTCCTCCTCCTTACAAACGCAGGCCAAAATTACTTTCGCAAATTCGTCATTGACAGCAAGCAACGACTGACGAGTCATCGAGGTTTGCAATTCATTTTGTTAAAAAGCAAGCTCAGTGCGTAGTTATAATAAACATCATCGTCATCAGGTCACCACCTACTCGCATTCTCCTTGGCTGATGAAGTGGCTTGTGGTTGTAGTCAGCCTGGCCCTGGTTTTAACCTCAACTGAAAGCCAACTCCCACATGACAATGCTATTTACAGAAAGGACCTTCCACACAAGGCCACGGAGCCCTTGTTAGATTACAAAATGAGAAATCATGGGGAAAAAAACTACCGTATACAGCAATACAAACTGTGCTGACCCAACCACAGCGGGACATAAAAACATATTGGGCCGCGCGGTCGACAGAAAAGGCAGCTTGGCCTCATTCCAATGACATGAAGCCAACTCCTGCCTCATCTTAAAGACAATAAGCAACATAATGATATATAATATGCCATTGCGCTGGCCAAGTACACTGCCAAATCCACCACCTCACTTGCTTATTATATGCAAGCTAAAAACCTCCCCCCCCTTCATTCTGTCGATAGCTGCCCATCTCTAATAAAGTGCACCTAGCCTGGCACAAGCGCTGTGGTGTGACCGTCAGCGCCACTTAATGGCGAACAGCAGTTGTCTCTGATACGTAGTAATGATTCACCCCCACATGGATTCAATCGCCAGAAATCAGGGTCACGAGTAGATTTAAGATTCCATTCCATGGTCTTGTTTGACTTTTTACCATCCCGTTTGCATCGTTTCTCATTTGTTTAATCTTGTTTGTACCAAACTGTTTGCTTCATTAGCTTAAACGTAACATTAGCATGCAATTAGCTGCAATGGCATTTGCATACATTAAAAATTAATTCTCAACAGACAAAGGGACATTCATCACGAGCATAAACTTCTCAATTCATAAAATCCTTACGATAGTGGTGTGGGGAGGCCTTCATCCAGCAGTGGACAGCAGCTGATAAAAGACGACTTCCTCTTTATTTGCACCTTCGCCACACGTTTTCATTTCACCTTTCTGTGTCTGCTGCATTCTATCCTCCGTTTCACTCACTTCCAAAAAAATACCCCAATCTGTCCTTTTTAAATTGTCTCTATATGCACTTCAACCCTTTGCGCGGCATAGTCAACTGCGGTTGCATTTAGACGCTTTATAAATCCCAATTGAATTACACTGCACAGTCAAAAGCTCAGCCGATATCACCAGGGTGATATGCTACAAAGAACATCAATCTATCGATACGTGGCAATACAAACGGAACCCACACGGACACAATCACATAAAAACTTGTATGGTTAAGGCCAGTGACAACACAACAAAGGAGTACCTGGTGCAGCGTATAAACATCAGGGACTCGGCAGACAATGGTGGCTGGGCATAGTACTGGCTCCACCATCCCCCCAAAATCATGCCGACCTTAATGGATGCTCGCGAGCAGCACTAGCCCCAACAGTCGAGAAGGCTAAATGAAGGATACTTGTGTGTGTGTGTATTTGCCAATGATCCCAGGCTGTAAACACACGGTACAGTACTTGGTTTGGTCCTGTGCACTTTCATATCGGTGTAGCATCGGCATGCACCTCGCCAGACACGGCCTTTTTCGTGACATCACTCACAATTTTATAGCCTTAAAATGCGCAGGGCTGCAACTTGGAAGGCCTTATGAGAAATGTGCCAAGTGGGTTAATGTCACATGGGAGAAGAGCCAAAGGTCATTTAGGGCTGTGAAGGTTGGTTTAGAAGGCGTATGGGTTAAGCGAGTGTTGATGCTCAACGGCCCTAGCGCCTGTCCAGTCGACGGCTCCCAATGCCCCAGAAAGTAAAGTTAGTGAGCCTATGTAATAGCATAGAAAGCGCCCAATTACATCCACTCCTGGAAGATGGACAGGCAACCACCATGCATAAAACATGTTGTTTTATATATATAGATAGAAGTGCTTAGGAGCCACGTGTAGGAGGGAAGAGGAGAGTGCAGCAAGATCCATAGTTATAGTTACGTCTATGCATCTACGTCTGTACTGCCGACCATCACCAACACACAATGACCACCGTGGCAAGGTATGGTCAACTCCCACGACCCGTGTGGTGTGGAGAGGCCGTCATCCAGCAGTGGATTGATACAAATGACCTACGAGTAAAAGTTGGTGATCCCGTCGAACTCCGCTAATATTTAATAGGATTTGTCAATCCGCTGCTGGATGAAAACCTCCATATGCCGTGCTAGTGGTCGTGGGGGTCATTTGACCACACTTCAGGGTGGCCAGTGTCGGTTGGATGATAGGGCAGGCCAGCACAATCATGTTGCTGCACTGCGCTCCGTTGTTCACCGCGTACCTCCGCAGCCCTCTTTAAGATCTATTTGTACATGGTTGACCATCCATCAAAGCATTACCCAGGCTCAACTATGCTTAGCATTTGAGATAATACATTTAAAGGCCTGCAATGCCCTTTAAAAGGCAGATGGAAGTCCACCAACACATACATATTCACAGCGGAATTAAGACTTCCCTGTAGTGTCAGTTATGGGGGATGTTTGACCGTACTGTACACGTCACACTTATCAGTGCTGGGTTGGTGAAGAGTTGAGGGGAGCTCAGGAACGCTTTAGATATCACTCGCCACTGATGTTAGCCGTGGTCCGTAATCAAAATATGTCAATCAGGTTCACAGCTCGTGGTGCCAACTACTCCACCACCGCAGGGAGTGTTGGCAAAGGTAATGGTGGTGGTGTATAGAACGCACAAATTATTAACTCTTTTCTCATCAATACTACTGTCCGAAACAGAAACGCGTGCAGTTCAGGGGGTAGCAAGTCGCCATTCCTTTGTCTCATAAGCTATTAACTCAAGAGGTAAACAGGGACTTCCCGCCGAGCAGGCTGGCGTCTTGAGCAATAGTGGTTCAGAGCAGAGGGCTTTTGAACAACGTGTGAATTTTTACGTGTGCCCTCCCAAACACCGTGCAGGTCGTGGGGTAATTGTTTGACCGTACTTGTTCACGATCAGTGTGGATTCAAGGCGGACAAGCTTAGACCTAAGATTATAAACGAAACTATTTTTTATTTTATTTTACCAGGTAAGGCCCACTGAGAGATATCGCAGCTCTTTTTCAGAAGCGACCTGCTCACAATTGATAGCTGAACGAAGCGGCTTATCGTAATGTGGAAATGTATCGCGGCCAAATGCTCTAAATGACGGGAGCAGCAGCCAATGGAAAGAGGACGCACACCGAGAAGATGGAGTTCAAATCAGTGCAGGTTCTCGGTGACATTTTACACATCGTTATCGTGCGAGGTGGCGCATGCCCGCACCAAAGCAGGTGGCTTAGGGAGGCCTTCATCCAGCAGTGGACTGGCCATGACTGACGGTGTCACCAACAGATTCTTCCTTTGCCCTTGTGGCACGAGTAGCATCTGTAAGAGGTGTGACTAAGTAATCTATCGGTACAGTACGAATCGAAGGCAATCGATTCCCAACATCATCCGGTCTAGGCATCGTGAACACATTCTAATTTGATCGACCCAAAGTGCCTATTTGTATTGGGTTTCAGATCATCCACAACTCGTACAAACGACACATTTGGCGGCCACTAAAATGCGTACATCCGATATTCCCTTGTCCTAAAGGGATAAGGAAACAGCGGACTGTTCGACTCCGCCAAAACGTTTTAAGTCGAGCGCCGCGCAAGAGAATCGATTCATCTCTCAGTTAAAATCTCCCCACCATCACCCCGCGTTGCCTTCCACCATTGCAGCAAAGCCACCACGTGGGGACTGTGGGCGGTGACGTCACCGCGCCGATCCCGGTGACGTCACCGCGCGGTTCTGGCCGCGGCGGTTGGTAAGCGGCCCCCACCCCCCACACGAACGCCGGGGTCGGACGCGGTGACGTCACGGCGTCGTGACGTCCCGCGCGTTTCTCGCCGCGGCGGTGGTAAGCGACCACCCCCCAACATGAACGCGACGAATGAACGCGGTGATGTCACGACGCCGACGCGATGACGTCTCGCGGCGGCGAGTTCGCGCCTTTTGCCCCCCCAGCCCACCGGTATGACGTCACATCCGCCCGCGCGTGATTACGTCACGACCCCCCCCCTCATAATTTCCTCCCAACAGTCGTCGGGGAGCGCGTCCGCCATTACAGGCGGAGCGGGCGATGCGGCCGCGTCCCTCGTCGTTAACTCGCATTGCGCTCACACTAAACATTATAACAAACGCCGCCGCCGACATTTAAACGATTAATCTTTACGTTACGAGGTGAACAAGGCGGTACCGGTGGCTGCTTTCAATCGACGATAGCCGTGCCCCCCCTCCCTTCACACACACACAGACACGCGCATGCCTCCCAACACGATCATGGTTTGTTGTCCTTCATGCCCATTTGTTACAGGAGGTGGGGAAGGGAAATAAAAGGATGAGATGACGAGGTTCCCGCACACGCAGCAGCACCACGAACGACGAGACGACAAAGGAAGATTAAATAAAATGACAGATATAAACCTTTTTAAACGATACACAAGCCTCGTGCGAGGCTGTCGGTTTTACAAAGACGTTAGTGAGGAGGTTTTTGTTCGGTGTTTACCTTAATGCCGTAGGGCGGCTCATCGAGGGTTACTAGCATGTATCTGTCACCCCTACTCGCGGGGTCTCGGGCACGCAGCTGTTAAACACAACAAGGAGAGAGAGAAATAAATAAAAATAATGACGCGAATGAGCCAAAAGTCCAAGAGAAAGTTGCCTGACGAATACCGACGCATCGCGTTATTTTTAAAAAGCAATGTAAAAAATGAGCTCCGGTTTGTTATATACTTAAGACGTATATAATAGTAATAATACACGAAGACTGGAATATTGTTGTTTTTTTACCTTCATGAATATCTCAACAGCACCCTTTGCAACGTCGAGATATGTGGTCCCCAAATAAGTACGCTGGTTCATAGACGCGGACGTGTCTAAGAGGAAAAGTAAGATGGGCATTGTGGCGAAATATACACATCCAGGCTCCCTCTACAGATATAGATTACAGAGTCAAGAGACACATACACCACTACTGCATAAAATAATTAAAATCTTTAAAAGTTGCCCGCCCTACTGAATGGCCAACGGGGGGGAAAACAGTTGCCTTTCCACCCCCCCTCTACCTCTCACCCAAACTGCGGGATTTGTTTAAAAAAAACCTATAAATTTAAAAAGAAAGCTTCTCCCCCCCCCCAATAAAGTATCCTAACCCGGCCCGCGCTCTCCCCGAACAACTTCTTCCTAAGCTGCCTCCTCAGCAGCTGAGGCTCGCCACGGCGCGCGCCTCATGTGATCATTCCGCCATCGACACGCCATTGGCCAACGCTCGCCCCGCCCCTTCGCATATATTACGCTAATCGCGGCGTCGCGCGCAGCGATTGGTCGACACTCGCCCCGCCCGCGACGGCACGACGCCATAGATTATGTTAATTAGAGGCGTTGTGGATTGCTATTGGTCGGCTGCCACCCGGGTTAAACATTATTCATGAGGCTTAATGTGGGCGTCGCAACGCGCGATTGGTCTAGGAGCTCCACCCACCCAACTTTTGCGAAAGGCGGTTTATGTTAATGAGCCGCGATGTGGGCGGGGTTACCGATACGAGCTCATTAGCATATTGTATTACGATGCTGCTCGGTAGGGCAAGTTTACGTAATAGGTAGGAGCGTAATTAGCGTTCGTTTCGGGCTGCGTGCTGTTCGCGTGTACCGTGCCACCAGTAGGCACGCGAGATATCATCAGCTGGCCATAATGCGTTTGTTAGCGGTGTACGAATTACAAAAAATGCATCACAGCCGTATCACGTGAAGGGCCGTTGCCTGAAACGTCGCCCATTATATGCCCCCCCCCACCCACCCACCCCATTGACGCAGTGTTTTTTAGACGAATATGTTAAATGCATGTATTGTGAGATCGTGTAAAATGAGACCATGTCGCGTTCATTTAACGTCACTTCCGCAAACGCGTTCACTGTGGATTATTCAGACGTTAAAGAGCACGGTTAATGTTCACGTTCTAAATAAGTCACAGCCCGCACGAACACGCCAGTATTGACTCCTGCGACCTCCCCCTCCTTAATGAAATGGCTCTACGTGGGCCGTACAGCACGTGGCGATCAGGGTCATGGCCTCTGTTGGAAAGTCCAGTCCGGATTTTCCCAGTCTCCCGACCACTGAATGTGTTCGCTCCTTCCTCGGCGCACGAATGCAACGTGAGCAGCGGTGTGTAGTTGATGACATAAGGAAACAACTGGGGCATGATAAACTAAAAACTCATAATCCATACGCGAGGCTCCATTCCAATCCTTGCCCTACCCCCATCCCAGTGAGTGTGATCCATTCCTGCTCTTATTATTCAGTCGTACAGTTCCGGCAATTCCAGTCCGCATAATATACTCCAGGTCTTGCTCTAATTCCTTGCGACGTTCCACTGAGATTCGTTGCTACGTTCCATTTCTGCCCATGTGATTCATTCCAGTACTTACTGATCCACTCCAGACAGTCAATTCTTGCTCTGACCCACTCCATTCCTTGTGCTTTGCGATCCGTTCCAGTTGTTACCCTTATCCACTCTTTCCTTTGTAATTCTAGTGCTTTATGTGTGACCCACTCGCAGGACGTGTGATCAAATCCAGGTGTTAATCTGGTCCACTCCTGCATTTGCAATTCCACTTCACGTCCAGCTATTGCGATCCATTGAATGTCTTAAGCAGATCCATTCCATTTCTAGGATCTCTTCCGGCTGTTGCACTGATCCAATTGAGTCACGCTGATCACTGTTACAGATATCACCGCAGTACATTCAGACGTAAAGTTAACGCCACCGTTGTATTATATGGGCCGTAATCCAGCAGCGGATTGACAAAGAGCCACGCGTGAAAAAAAAAATCACAATCCCGAGGATTATTGTTCACCCCGTTTCACTTTCCACGTCTCCCGAATCGCGACCTCTAGTGGCTGCAGAGGGTCACGCGAAACCATTTACATGAACTGTACAGAATAGGTAAGCATGCAATGGTCTCGCCACGTAAAAAAAAAACACACACATCTTAAGGTTTATTGTTTTTACACAACCCATAGGTTTCACGGCCCTCTTGGGATTGCATAATTTCAACAGCTTTGACTCGGCAAGCCCAAACTGTGGACCGGGTTTCCCCAACTCTTCTCATCAGCAATTCGGCCTTGAATCAACTCTGGCGAACGGGCAGATGTCACGGGAAAAATGATATCATGCATTACACAAAGCAATCATTAGCGTCGTGGAGAATTATGAATTAAATGTGCTAAGTTGACAAGACGTCACTATCACAACTAGACTTACTGTTATACGTGACGTGCCTGGACATGACCCCGGTGTTATTGTCGACTGAAAACAACTTTCAATACGAGCAGTTAAATATTTTTAGACAATAAATATGGACAAAAAATAACACTGGCGCAAAAAAAAAACTATACACGACACAACGCGCCTGCAATCCAGGAATTGTGGAGGCAGCAGCGAGGGTTGGTGGGTCACCGCACAGATGCTGTGGGTGTTGGGGAGGTGCTGTACCCTGGCTCGCCAGGAGAAGGCGATACAGCAAGTTGCCTAATCGCCATCCGTTTGCATCTGTACGGGGATAGAGTGTCGCCCCCTCGTGCGCGTGGGTTGTCTCCGGGTGCTCTGGTTTGCTCCCTCCCTCCTGACAACGAGTCTTACCATTCAGTGCGACGTTCCTGTGTAAATAAGTACACTATTAATTGTAAAAAAATGTGGACATTTAAACAAAATAAGACAGACACAAAAACGTTACAGAACAAGGGCGTTCGGATTTTATTTACTTCACCTTTTTTTAAGCAGGTAAAAAAAAACCTTGAGATTCAAAACCTATTTTGCGAAGGTGACCTGACAAGAACGCATGCCTCTTAAATAATCTCTTTCCTGGTGATAAAGATCATCGAACTGCGATTTGGTCAGGAGATATCAGGACAGAGATGGATTTTCTTGGACCCATCTTCGTGCTTTACTCCCTCATAAGCGTGGTGAATGTTCTTCATCCTCACACTCGGGAATGGAATTGGGACAATTATCCCAATGCAAAACCCTCTTGAATAAAATATTCCTAAGACTCGGTGAGGCTTTGACGGGTAAATAATCGTCGCCAAGATCAGCCATGGCCAATCCATTGTTGGATGAAAGGCCTCCTCCCCAAGCCACCGCCATCTGGTTATTTGACCACACTTCCAAACGATCCACCATGCATACGATCACTGCCGATGCAATACATTCCTGAGTACAGCTCATCACTATTATTATTATTGTTGTATGAGACTGTAATGTACATCTATTTCATAGAAACGTGATCCAGAATGTGCGACGGTTGAAACGCCGAGCTTACACCAAAACTTTTGACCACAACAGCCCCACAAATGGCGAGAGCTTTTAATAGTCGCTGTGTGTAATGTGTATGGGGGGCATGATAATATTAGCAATGATGACTCTGTAATGCTTTACGTAGGGGAGGGACACGAGCTAGGCAAACGTCTGGCTTTGAAAAGGCGCGTGTACAAATGCACATGTACAGGCACTTGTTGAGTTGCTGCCCCTACAAGACGGTATCCCTACACCGTGCTGGTCACGAGAGTTTAATTGGGCACCACGGTGGCTAGGAGATGTTAACTACCTCGCCTGGTATGCAGGAGGTCGTGGTTTCGATCCCGACCCTGACGCCTGCTGTATATTTGGAGTTTGCGTGTCTCTCTCTTTGTCAACCCAACGTTCCTACCAGCTCCCTCTGCAGGAATGTGTTTGTTGTTGTAAATGCGCTTTTGCAATAACTGCCAACACATCACCAAATAATGTAAACGCATAGTCAGACTGCACGTGGGTGGTAGCTCTACAGCTCTTGCCCCAACAGCATGTGCAAAGCTACCCGGGGTTACTTTGTCTGTGTCTGTGTGAGTCAGGGGGAGTGGTGGTGTAGCGGTTAGCGCGCTGCCCTACGAATCCGGCCACCCGAGTTCGATTCCCGCTCATGACCTAACATCATAGTGGCGATTATATTTATCAGAGCCGATCCTGGGCCTGCCTCCTCCCCTAGGTCGACTCAGCCTCAAATTACTACCTGATGCGGTGTGTATAAACATCGTCAGTGGGGAGACAAAGGCGGCCTTCATGGGTGGCACTTGCATACCTGTAAACCCTTATCAATGCCCTACCTTATTACAGATTAAATCAGACCTTATTGGTCATCCCATGCCCCTTATAAATCTCAACTTTCGTCCTACAAAGTCCCATCACAAGGGATAAACACAAGCAAGCAGATATTTGATTTGAAGCTTTCGTGACTGCAGGAAGTACTCTTTGGTTATTTCGGTAATAGAATAGTATTTAGTTAAGTTTCTTTCTACGTGACTTTACCGAAAGAACTAAAGAGTAAACAGACATTTTTTTTTATTTTTGGTGTTGCCCGTATTGAAACGGGGCTGTAGGCCGTGTGGACCTGAAAACTCAATGTCCCTGGACAAGAATACGGGGGTGGGGTGAGAGCGATGCACCCGCTCACGGAACCTGCCCCCCCCCCAAACAACAGTCTGGTGACAAGGCGACACAGTGGGGTGGGGGCGGTGTGGGGTGGGGCAGGGAGCGAGAGTGGTCGAACAAA
>CM025622.2:1949168-1964915 GCA_014621495.2 Entosphenus tridentatus | reverse complement strand
CACATCATCACCATCACCACCACATCATCACCATCACCACCACATCACCATCATCACCACCACCACCACCACCATCACCACCACCACCACCACATCACCACCACCACATCACCATCACCACCACATCACCATCACCACCACATCATCACCACCATCGTCACCACCACCATCGTCACCACGTTGTAACAGCGAGTGCGTCACGGCGCACGGACAGGGCGCGCAGCGGCCGCCTTTTAAGGCCGAGCCGACCTAGGGGAATCCCAGGACGGGTTCAAATATTCGCCACTGACTGCGGACGTGAACTACGTGAGCGGGGGGGGGCTGGCCGCGTAGGAGGCTACTAAGCAGCGCCGACCACTACGCCACCACCACCCCCCAGCACATCACAACAACCACAGATTTCAGCTCGAATGAGCATCGAGGTATTGCTTGGTGCTATTGCATCTCCTGACTACAGCCCGAAGCCGGTGGTGGAAATTCCACAGTCCTCCGACAGGGCTGGGGTGGGTGCTGACTGCTGAGTGTGTATGGCAAAGTGCAACGATTGTTGACTTTAAATCGAAGTCGTCACCACCCGGAACACACCAACCCCCCCTCCACCCATGGGCTTGTTGACGTGCCACTCACTCGGATACGCTGAGATGCATCCGGGCAGCAGCAGCAGCATCATCATCGTCATAAACTTCTCTCCACTACTAGATGCATGCCTCCGCCACGCTGTTGTCGAGTGCGTGGGGGTTATTCGAGCCTACCTCATCGCGCCGGGCAGTGCTGGTTTGTGAATACGGAGAGCGTGGATGTGGGCGCATAGAAGTATAGTACACCCGTTGAATTTGCTGCGCTGCCCCACTGCTGTCCACCACGTGGCCCCGTAGCGCAACCGATAGCAGCAGCCTGTTATACTGGTAGGAACCTCCTTGTTACACCAGCCCACAGGGGATTATTGTGTCCGTCCGTCCGTCGTGCATCCAAAATGGGAGGGGAGAGGCTGGGTGGGGAGGGGCTGGATGGGGAGGGGCTGGATGGGGAGGGGCTAGGTGGGTGGGGCTGGGTGGTAGGTGGGAGAGGTGGGGCTGGGTGGGGAGGGGCTGGTCACTCCGTGGTGCCCTTATAAAACTCAACGTTTAACCTACTCACGCCGGCTTGTGCCCGCCCTCACAGTCGGGCATATTTGCGGAATACAGCACGTCGCCGTTGACCCTGGCCATTGACCGAGCAACCCAACGTTCCTACCAGCTCCCTCCGCAGGAATGTGTTAGGCATTGCTATTTGGTCGCCCAACACAAGCACGGTCCAGGCTTCTTCACCATGCTATATCGCGATATCTGGCGCGTGTGAGCACACTGCAGATCACTTGGTCATTGGTGTTATTTATATTCCTGTATTCTACAGTGTCTGTGTGCGTTTGTAATGTAGATATTCTCGTCCGACCACGCATTGTAATATCACATTGCGCTTAATAGATGCTCTCAAAACAGCAGCACGCGTGCCTGTTCAGTTAATATATCGGGAGCATGAAATATGTGCTCGTGCGATAGGCAAATTCCTAATCGCCCTGTTTATCAGCGTGCTGGTTAATTCTTTAATCCCGATGCAACATAGTTCCGACTGCGGCACTGTACTTTTGGCAAGAATGCTGAGCAGGGGTGAGCCTGGCTAGTACTCGGATGGGCAACCACAAAGCACAAACACGTTGTCCATAAGGCGACTTCGAGGCTGTGTGCTACGTGGTGGTCAACAGAGGGTCGTGCAGCAGAAAAAAAAAAATCGATTGTACCGTGCCTCGACGCTCCCCTGCCTTCATTCAACCCTGTGTAGCGATTAGCATGGTGAAGTATGGCCATGCCCCCAAGGGGCTATGCCCATAATTTAGCTGTGACGGTCCCACCTGAAGACGGAGACTTGTGTTGCCGCCGAAACGTCGTGATTTAATATAGTTATTTGAATTTATTATAATTTTATTATTATTTTTACCTACGTGACTTTACCGAAAAAACCTAAGAGTATGAATCCGTGCAGTCACGGAAGCTTCAAATCTAGAATTTATACCCCCAAGGGTTTACACTTGGCTGGGTTTGACCCAGCATAGTCCGGGAATTGGCACCTATGGGCGGGTGGCAGCAGCAATTGATTTGTACCTAGATCTGGTGGTGATAGTATTGTGTTCCTATAGTTACTGACTGCCACATGTGTGTCCGGGTTTGGTCTGTGGTGCAAAAGCATGGCGGGAGGCCCTCATCCAGTAGTGGATTGATAACAATTGCCTTACGTGTAGATCACACGTATGCCGTGTAGTACCGGACTGAATCACGAGCGTGCCATTGTGAGCGGCATGCTCGTGTGATGAAGTTGAACCCGAACAAAATTAAATCTGACTGCACGTGACTGCCTCGTGCGGCTAAAGCTGTTAAGTAATAATCCTACCTGACCTGTGTTTCACAATCCACCTGTGGGGCCTACACAAGCAGGGCAGCCGATACTCACTCACTCCCGAGGTACAAGACTATAACTAGAGCACAGACGATTCGTTTAAATAATGACTGTCACCTTGCTGTAACCGGGGGTGCAAGAGTGACGATGAGCAATAACACGGGCAAAAAAAAGCGAAATTCAGCAAAATAATTTCCCATTTACTAAATGCATGTTGTCTTTTGAGAAGTCGTGACCGGATCTGCACAGCAGGCAAAAGCACAACGCGGTGAATGGTTCCGATTGCTCGCAAAGAGGTACCAGCTGTGACGGATGGCTCAATTACAGTATTTTCAATAATAATAATAATAATAATCATCGTATTGATGTTAGTTGAAAACGCTTTTGTTGTCATTATTTTAGTGTATTTAAATGTTATTTTCATTATCATATTACTGTTGATTTATTAAAATATTGTGACAATTTTTCTGCTTGTGATGCAAGAATCGAGAAGTACAGGGTTGTTTTCAAAAGATGGACCCAATTTCAAAGCAGTACTGCTTTGAAATCGGGTCCATCTTTTTAAAACACCCTGTATAAGGATGAATAGTACACCAAACATCAGCAAATTATACCCTTTTTATAGAAACGTCCGTAACCTGACCGGGAGAGTGGTCAAACACTTTGAGAGACATCTATTTACTAATGGTAGAATTAAACTAATCCATTTAAAAAATCATAATCATGCTACAATACTATTGTTCTATTGAAGGATGTTTGTTATCACCACAATCATCATGATACTTCTATTCATGTATTAAGGCGTGTTTGTCAAGGAAATCCGATTTTAACCCCAGAACCTCGAAAAAACTCATGGATGAGTCCCTGTGTACACCCACATGGCTGTGAGGATGAGATGGTGCTGAAAGCCCCACTTATGCCAGTGCACGATATTATTTTGCAGTGATGTAATGCTTTTCTTTAACACAGCTGGTAGGAATGTAGCTCCGTAAGTATTGCAGCGTGACATGCAGTTGTGAGAGAATTCAATTGAGTCGCTCTAACATCATTGTAAGCAGCAGCAGCAGCATCCCCACCGTTATCGTTTGGCACCTCCGATTAGCACGGTTGGCTACGTACGGTGTGAAATAAGTTCAGCATTCAATGTTGTAGCTTTCATCATCACTGCTATCATCATCAGCAACAGTAATGGCATCGGCATCATGACAATCGCCATAATTGGGAGCAGGGTCATCACAATCATCACTATCGTAATTCCAATTATCAGCAGCAGTGGCATCACAAGCATTATTGCTTTCATCATCGTCATCATCCCTTCAGGGTCTCTAAGTTGGGTACCACCTGATTCTTGTGGCATTCAAATCAACAACACTCGCTCTGTGGACATACTGGTCCCTGCCATTAGAATGTGGAATGTGAATCACTGCCATTTCAATCGAGGCGGCCAACAGAGATCAATCAGCACAGCTGTAAGCTCTCGGATTATTTTTTTTGAACATAGCTTTGACATGAACACACTTATCCAATAGTCTATAGCAGTCTTCAAGAATGATGGAATAAGACAACTAATGTGCTCGACCAACAGTGTGTCCTCAAAATACTGGGCGAATTCATGGATTGGGTGCCGTGGAATGTTTTTTTTTTATCAACAATTGCCTTATTATTTCCCTGAAGACCAGTGGCCCCGTTTACAGCACGTATAATGCGATTCATTTTTATACTATAGAAATATGAAGAGCTACGTCAATGAATCACCGCTGACACCACCAAAAAAAAGTCGCAATCCAATTATGGAACGAAAAAATGCAGTTTCGTAGTCATTGCTGAACGGTACAGTATTACGCTGGGATTTCCTACACGACGTTTCTGTGCAGAATGGAGAGCATCTAACAAACCGAGTAAAAAAAAAACCTCAACACATTCATCAATAAAATTGTATAAAAATAATATAGTTGAGTATATAATTTTTTTCCTTTTAGGGTCACAGTATTAATGACAAATGTATTGAGTTTTTGTTGTTTGTTCACCACTGTGGACGCTCCATCACAAAAATCATTTTTTGAACAACAACTCAGCTTTGCCCCATCCGTTCAGTTTTTTTTTGCTTTGAGAGTGCGATATTAAATGTAAAAAAAAAATGTAGTTGTCCAAAAAATACCCCATAATACGTGAGACATGGTTTGTCTGACCACACTATCTTGAGGAAAGAGTGTAATGGAATAGCCGTGAATCACGTGACGCTGTTTTTCAAATCTGTAAATGATGATAAATATCCATCACGGAATAATGTTTACAACAACACACAAAAATGTATTTTAAAAAAATGTTTAACAAAAAATAAACGCTCTCTGCATTGTGCTCCTCCGATTAGCATGCTTGGCTACGTACGTTGCGAAATAAGTTCAACATGCAGTTCAACATACATGCAAAAGCTCATCAGCATTTCCTGACACTGTCGTTGACATCAGACGTGGTGAATGGTGCGTGAAGTGGCAACGTCCGTCATGCGTCATATTGGTGTTGGGTGCGAATACGGCAAGCTCGTGCCACTTGAGGGTTTCTGTGGCACATTGAGCAGAGGGCCCACTGAAACTGTGGCTGTGAACGTGGATTTCAATGTGGATTGCATTAGTCGCTTGCTATAGCCGTGATGGATAATACTCAAAAACATGTGCACTGTCCACAAATGAAGTAACCACAACGTGGAATAATGCATGTGTGGTGTGATTTTTTATTTTAATGGTAGTCAACATTTTAGAAATGTGTATTTTTATGACAAGTTTGTGGTTTGACACATACATGAAATTGAATGCACCATCATCATCATCATCCTAGCACCGATGAAAATGTTGGTTTGGAGTTCAACACGTGTTCGTAAGCATGAAATGGATGAATGCATTTCGTTTTCTCTCTCGGTACTGAAATTATCACGGTTGGCTACGTACGGTGCGAAAAAAGTTAATTGAATGTTTGTATGTTGAACTTCTTTCATCAACCATGCCAACTGTAAGTAGCTAGCCATACTATGCCTAAGTGTAAAGCCATTTCACGATTCAGCTGATGATTACCGACATCTTTAAAAGTGTCTGAATTGTATGTTGCAAATGCTAAATGAGCACTGAATTTAATACCATTTGCATAAATGATAATATTTTCAACACAAACAATTCTATGCTTCTGTCACGGCCGTAAGAAGCAAATTTTTTTTATCGATAAATCCTTACACGCCTCATCAGCCATGATCAATCTGCTGTTGGATGAAGGCTTTCCCAAGACATCGCCATCTCTCATGGGCCCGTGATGTAACAATACAAGTCTAAGAGGAATTTAATAAATTGCTTACAATGTATGTGAAAATGCAAAAAAAATTTGCTCTTGAAATGAATGAGAACAATACAGAAAGAACATGGGACCTTTAGAGGACAAACAAAAAAGAGAAATTATATATTGTGGAATAGAGTCGTGGGCCAGAATGGTGACGGTTAATCCAATCTTTGTGTTCTTACAAAGGTCCCCCGTATAGCCTTAACAGACTGTTGGGGCAAGTGCTGTTAGCGAGTAGCACCTTTGAAGGCCGACACGGCACACGAGGGAGTGGGTGGCCAACACCACGCACACGCCCATACACATTAGTATACCCACATGGGGGGGGGGGCGTGGGAGGCTTTTGACAAAGTGATAGTGAAAGTACGTGCCCAGGTATATACACACTCTCCTACATGACTCCGTTAACACCCTATCCTGCCTCCACCTATGGCGTTTAAAGGATTTGGCATCAGAATGTAAACTAAGCACCCACTGCACAACACACAGTCAAAGGTCACAGTGACCTCCTCTTGAGAGCAGCACTGGACCGATCTAATTCCATAAGTTTTCTCGATCCGTTTTTTGTAAGTTACACATTCCAGTGTAGATACCAACGTCGTAGTGAAATACCTTGGGGGGGGGGGGGCGGGGGAAACGTGTCACCTTGCCCGATTCACCCTCCAACGTGCATTTTGGTACTTGGTGCGATCTCTCTATCTCGCGAGAGTTATCGTCACATTGTTGTGAGCGTTCAGGATGACGACGGCTTTGTTGCAATCCCTGTTGTCAAATCTTGGGGAGGAACACCCAGTTCCTACCTCGCTGCAACTTTATAGATTTCTTTCCGACATTGGGAAGCTACTGGAGCTATGCATTTTAAAATATAGATTGAAAACTAATTTCCTTTTAGAACTGCTTTTTGTGTTTAGTTTCTTGTCCTTCCCCCGCACCTCCGATTGGCACGGTTGGGTACGTACGGGTGGGAAAGAAGTTAAACGTTCATACCTTCATTTCAACCTGATCGATAATCCAACACTCTCACCAGCAGTCGAACTGCCTACTTATCACTCCTTTATGGATACTACGTTGGTTTACTGTTCGTTTGAAAATCACTCATGGATTCCTCGCCCAGCAACACACTCGCCCACTCGCTCAACCTATCTCCCACTCGTCCACTCGCCACACAGCGGGTCACCACAACGATCTGTCTGCTTCTTCCCTTGCGTTGCTCCACTTTGGAATTCCCTCCCATCACCTTATTTTCCCAAGCGCTTCTAATAACAACAACCTTGATCAAGTCAAGAGACGTGTCAACTTTGACCAATTACAGCTCAGAGAGTGCTGTCTGTTGCTGGCCGCTTCACGTTTTTTGGGGCCTGTGCTGGGCGACTGCGTGAATAAATAGAGTACGTGACTTGGCTAGCACACGGCACGAGAGCCGCCGGGACGACGACGATGAGGTGGTGGTGGTGGTGGCGGTGGCGGTCGCGTGATGGCAGTAGAATTTTACAGCCGCGTGTCGAGCGATGGCTCCATGAATCGTGCCCTCTGTCCAAACAGCTCCGAGTGTCGCTAAAATAAAATAAATAACAAGTGCTCAAAACCGCAGGGCTTGACATTCAATCATCCTCGTCATAATAATACAGAAAATGTGTTGTCCGTCGGCAGAGGCAGCTGAAGCAATTTTCCCGAGTGGGGGGGGCAGTGGGGCCGTGACGATATGTCAAGCCTTTAATTAGGGGCCCCGATGTAATTTTATTTTTTTAATATATTCTGGTAAATCAATACAAATAAACAATTCTCGGGGTTTCAAAGGGGAGGCGGATGCCCCCATCGCCTTTCCCTCCCGCCCCATCCGGAATTCACCACGATCAGTCGGCACGCATTGAATAACTTTTATAAGGAGAACTCCTCCTCTTATCCGTGGCCCTATTATCCTCGCGGCTCCTATTATCTGTACCAGCTGTAGGCTCGGCACATACTCCCTTTATCCACTGGCCCAGGTATTCCTCTTATCCAAGATTCTCCACGACTTTTCCCGTAAGTGGTTTGCTGAATGGAAATGTATTATCTGCGCTTTTTTCACTGGAGAGTCGCGTTGAAAATGACACATGAACCACGGAGTTATGCACGATTTTCAACCCCGCTGCTGAGAGAAGTAAATGTGATGGATATCCCCGAGGGTAATAGGATCCACGATCGTGGACCCCCATACCACTGAGCCCCTGGCGTCTAAGGGAAGCCAATTAACCCTCTCCCGTTACAGGACGACTGCAAGTAGCAGAGTGGGGTCCCGTTGTCCGCTGAATCTCAGGAACGTGTGAGCGGTTTGGCGTTCATTTTATTTCGAGAGGCGTAGCGGCCGTTGTTTTTAAAGACGTAATGTACTCGCTGCACAGAACCGTAGCGACACGACCGCACTCTACGAGAGCTGGCGCCAAACTGCGCCACACTCCCTCCCTGCATGGCCTTTTACTTGAAATTTCGGTCGGGAAGAAAAACCGATGACGTACACACGCGCATCATCGGAAACGGGAAAGCGAACGGGAAAGGGTTAACCTCCTGGCCATCATCTTCTGGGGGCCCAATTAAAAATTTTTTAAGTGTCGTTTTTTGCTAATAGGATTTGCCGAGTTATAATCATAGCCCTGACCATAACTGTCACAAATGTCGGCTTCCTAAACCTCATCGCACACAATTAAAATTTACATCGCTCATTCGGGTTATAAATACGGAATTTTCGTGCAACTTATTTGTTTACGCAAGAAATCCTTGGTGAATCGGGAAACCCTCGCTCCCTCGTGCACATGAGCTCATTTCGTTGCTCCGTCTCCGCAGTGGGGCGCGGCTGAGTTCCCTCCTGTGACTGCCACTCCATCGTTAGTCTTGATCGGAGGTCGCAACCGGGTACCCGATACCCGTACCCTACCCGGTACCCAGCTACCGGTACCCGGCTACCGGTACCCGGCCGGGTACGGGTACCCTTTTGTGACCCTGGTGCGGCCGGGTATGGGTACGGGTAGGCCGTGAGTCACTGGTGAGTCACCGTTTGTCACTCATTTCCCAACGTCTTGTCTCTTCTCACAATTCAAGTTCCTAGAATCAACCCACCCGCGCCTGCAACATGGCTTCATCCCAGAGGTCGCAATCGGGTACCCGATACCCGTACCCTACCCGTACCCGGCTGGGTATCGGGTAGGGTACGGGTAACCTGTACCCGTACCCGGCCGGGTACGGGTACCCGTTTGCGACCCTGGTGCGGCCAGGTACGGGTACGGGTAAGGAATCAAAACCCGTTTGCGACCTCTGGTCTTGATGCCCGTGCCCGTCGTCCGTTCCGGCGAGGCGTCCTGCCCACGCTCACTGACTCTCCTCCGCTGTCGATATGATGGTGGCAAGCTGTACACGTGGCCCCACGGCGATATTCAGTAGCTCGCCTGGTATACAGGAAGTCGTGGGTTTGATCCTGACCGTGACACCTGCTGCGTATTTGGAGCTTGCGTGTCTCTCCCCATGGTCGCGTGGGTTTTTCTCTGGGTCCTTCGTTTTTTCCCCTCCACATTTAGAATCAAAGCGCGTTTAGAGTTTTTGGCTGCTATAAATGTCCACATTATGAGCAACTTCGTTGAGCTACGATTTGCGGCCAGGTTACCTGGTAAAATAAAAATCGTAAACTTTAGTAAAAATAAATTAATCAGAAATCTGTGTATTCGTTTTCTTACTCTTAGGTTTTTTTCGGTAAAGTCACGTAGGTAAAAATAAATAATAGAAATAATAATAGAAATAAAATAATATAATGATTTATTATTTTATTTCTATTAATATATAATTTTACCTACGTGACTTTACCGAAAAAACCTAAAAGTATGAACCCTTGCAGTCACGAAAGCTTCAAATCTATAATTATTCCATTTCTTGTCTCAGCACAATCCCAGCATGCACCACTCTGCTTTTTTGCAGACTTGCATTCTTAGACACCTAATTTCCCTGTAGCAACACTGCCAATAGGGTCCCCCATACCCAGCTCAGCACTGAGCTTAACCGTTATGTATATTTTTTTTCGTTAAAACTTTGCTCGGCAGGAAGCCTGTGATTAATCACCACACGGAGGCTTTGTGGAAGTGAGTGCTACGTTTTCTTATTTGTTTATATATTTACATAACGCATTTTGCACATTTCTCGGATTGTACGCACTTGTGAAGTGAATCAGATTCATGAGTACCCTCCATTGCATTTGTTCTCTTGTTCTGCCTAAAATCGGTTGAGTACCGCAGTGACCTTTGGTGGGCTGCTGCTTGCTGCACCGAATCCACAGTAAAAAATATTTTCTGCTGAGCGAACATTCGGGGCGTCGGTGAGCATCTCCTGCTCACAGCCCTGAGCAAGTGGTGGAATTTCCAGATTCCTAAATCAATAGGGTAACCACTGTTGAACTCACGAAGTGGTACTTATTTTATCGACCCTAGTGGGATGATGAGATAAGATAACAGCCCCCCCCCCACCCCAACCAGGATTTGAACTAGCAAGTTCTGATTGCGAGCCACTTGCTCTACACGGAGCAACCTGGTCGAACCGTCCATTTACTTTGTAGACTGTACGAGCAAGGGCTGTTCAGCAAGAACCTATTTATGGCCGTGTGGTGCACAAGGGAGAGGTGCGGTTAGTACAATGCCTGACCGCCTTTGTCTCCCCATTGCTGATGTCACACTGCACCAGGGTACGCATTTAAGGTCAAGGTGACGCAGGACGGGCCCACAACCAGTTCCGATATCACTCGACACCAAATGTTAGCCATGGTTAAGAATCAAATTCAAGTCGCCAGGTTCGTTCCGCATTGTGCCGAGTGCTGCACCACCGCTCCCCATACCCAAGCAACAGCAACCGCCATTCGCCACTAAGTGGCGGTGACATCACCACGGCGCTTGTGCCAGGCTATGTGCGCTTTAAGGGCCACGTGAAGTGTCGAACGCCCGCTGGCAGGAGGTCATGGGACAGACCCAGGTGCAATGGGTTGACTGACTGAGATGACTGGCCAATGCACTACCTCTGCCCCCATACCCATGAACGCACACACGTTCACACAAGTATGGTGTGCAGAATTTTCTCAAGCCCATTGCCATGGTTACGAGTGTGTGTTGAACCCCAAGCACGCGGGATTTTGGGTGCTCAAAGGCCATTAACGCGGTACTACGAGGGCGTGGGCACTTAGCCTGGCGCGCGTGCGTGGGGGGGGTGGGCGGGCAGCTGACGGCACACGGAGAGGAGGGACAAGCAGTGGCGCCAGCGCCGTGGGGGTCAATGCGGGCGATCGGGCGGGTCGATTCCGCAATCCTGGCAGAGTTTCCCGGGAGACATTGCCACGGTGGCCAGGAGATGTTAATCACCTCGCCTGGTGTACAGGAGGTCGGGGGTTCGATCCTGACTGACGCCTGTTGTATATGTGGAGTTTGCGTGTTCTCTTTTCGTGGACGCTTGGATTTATCTCCGGTTCCTTCGGTTTTTTCCCTCCACATGCATTTGGAGTATTTGGCAGCTATACATTTCTACATGATGAGCCACTTTTGTTGAGCTATGATTTGTGGCCAGGTCGCTTCTGGAAAAGAGCTATACAGCTTAGTGGGTCTTCCCTGGTAAAATAAAAAGTAGAGTTTTTTTTTCATAAAGATGTTGAGCAAAAGCTCATTCATTGTTATCACACAGTCAGTATGGTTACCATCGTGGAGGCGGTCAGTTACCTGCTTACCGCTCTGATATCGCTACTACCGTGGTTACCGCTGCCGTGAACTTCACTCGTTGATTCCTCCATCCGTGTTGAGGACTCGGTCCAGCAGACCGTTTCGTCTCATCTCATCCTCGCAGTGTTCACCCACTCGCCACTCTGCAGGTCGCAAAACGCCGCTCCGCTTCAGGGTTAACTCCGTCATTACCTCTTCCAAAGCTCTTGCAGCATCGCTCGCTGCGATCCGCGAGTAGCGAAGCGATAGACCTTCGATCGAGAGTGGTGCAACAGTCCATGTTTGGATAAGGTTAAAAAGAAAGTGAGTAGGGATTGCAGGCCATTTATCCTCTATCCATTGCGCGACGACCGGACGACAACTGCTGATACAGCGATGGTATCGAGATGGTGCCAATTATATATCGATTCGAGTGTTATTTCCTCGCGTGAGCTGGAATTATCCGGGTTCACCGTCTTTAATTTTCACCAAAGCGCCCCACCCCCAGCCACTACACGTGTGATGGGATCTATATCTGCCTGTATTATTCTGACGGCGTGCCTGAATGGAAATGTCAAAGCATCCCAATGTAGCGGGACCCTTTGGCCCCCTTTGCTCGGTAAACGGAGGACAAAGTTCCAGCTTCTCCGAGTCGCCCGCAAGCTGTAGTCCGTTGACAAAAACTGTGCACGATACAAGTTCCACAATTAGTTCTTGTCGTGATCCAGCAGCACGAGACGTCGGTCGTCGCTCCGTCACGCAATGTTAAGAATGTTACATGTAAATTAACCTACTCTTAGGTTTTTTTCTGGTAAAGTCACGTAGGTAAAAAAATAAAATTAAAAATTAATAAAAATGTAAATTTAATTTTTTACCTACGTGACTTTACCGAAAAAACCTAAGAGTATGAATCCTTGCAGTCACGAAAGCTTCAAATATAGAAATAAATGAACCTATACGTGGCGAACACTTGTAACTCAAAGCCGAGTAAGACTGAATGCCAAGTAATTTTTAGCGATTTTATTTGTGTTGTGTGCGGTCGCTGTTCAGCGGAGTATAAATTGCGCGTGCTTTCCCCGTGACCCCATCCTCTCTCCCACCCACCCGCGCACGCATGCACGCATCTCAACCGCCCCTCCCTCTCCATCCCATGTCTTGATAGGACCATACGCGTGTGGATCAAGAGGGACAGTGGCCAGTTCTGGCCCAGCGTGTTTCATTCGATGCCAGGTACGAACGCACGCACACATAACACACACATTCTGAACACGCTGGGTCTTCCTACCAAAATAAACCCAGTGTCGTGGGTCCTCGAAATTGAACAGAAAAAAAAATATTTTTTATTTTACCAGGTAAGGCCCACAGAAGCAACCTGGCCACAAATGTTAGCTCAACGAAGTGGCTTATCATGTGGAATTTATAGCAGCCAAATCCTCTAAACACGTGTTTCTAAATGTGGTGGGAGAAACTGGAGGACCCGAAGTAAAATCCACACGACCACGGGGAGAACACGCAAACTCCAAATATACAGGCGTCGGGGTTGGCAGTGAACCCACGACCTCCTGCGTACCCGGCGAGGGAGTTCACATCTCGCCACAGTGGCACCCCCCCCGTAAAAGTGTGGTGGATGTGCCACGCGCTGCGTGTAACGGGGCTTAAGTTGGGACCCCTAAAAAGTGAGGAGGAAAACAATTGTCCGAAAAATGAAATTGGACTCGCGAAGCTCGAACGTTGAAGAGCGTGGAGAGCAATGGCGGCTCGTCGCTGTCTGTGCCGTCGTTGTCCGTGGCAACTTGCCGCGCCGGTGCAGCCAAAGTTTAGTAACCGGACGGTCAACCGGCTGTAGCGTTGGATTGCGCCTTCAAGAATCAGATGTCAATATTTGGTAGTTTATTTGTATTGATCATTTCATATCACTTTCTATATATATTGTGTTTTACAGGTAGGAACAACGATTCCACACTGCCCACCAGGGATTATTTGTCTGTCTGTCGTGCATAGGCACGCCCTCGATTTGTATTTCATAGAGCGCTTCGGGCGGGCTCGGCACCACGTGACGCGCCGCCCCACGCAGCTTGCGCCGCATGACACGGATCGCACGAATGCGCCGTCCAACCAAGTTCCTACCTGCCCACTCCGAAGGAACGTGTTTTATTCGCGTAAAAAGCTCTTTAAAAAAATAGCAGGACAAGCTTTAAATGGGCTAAATGTGGTCTCCATTGGAAAATACCGTGGTCTTGTTAAAGAAAATTAACGCACCGGGCCGCACCGCACCGCTGAAATCGTCTTGGCGTCGTGAGGACATGCTGTATAAAGCAAGTGAATATAAAAGTCCGTTGTACGCCTCCTGCACGTCGCGCGGAGCGTTTGTGCTGCCGCAGCCTCCTTCCACCGTCCGGTTCTCGCTTCGCCCCCTTTTTTTAACCTGCCGCGCTTTTTCTGATCCACGGATTTAAATGATTCAAGTGGTCGCGAGTGGGAGAGAGAGGGGGTGGGGGGCGCACGAGCCGTCCGCCACGTAATCTCTCGGTGCCCTGCCTCGGCGCTCCTCCGCACCGTCGTCACCTTTTCATTATTTGACTCCCTTCGCTTGGCCGCCGCCGCCGCTCGCTTATTGAGCGTGTCGTGTTTACTTTTGCTGCTGCTGCCGCCGCCGCCGTAACCTCCACCACAACCTCCACCGCACAGCGTTGTGCTGCTGACGCAAGATCGTACAGCGCGCCGTCGGAATAATGCAGGCAGATATAGATCCCGTCCCACGTGTAGTGGCTTGGGGTGGGGGGGGCGCTTTGGTGGGAGTCTGTCTGAGGGTGTTCCCCCAAGTAACCATGGGGCTTATTGAAATAAGGCAGGTCCGTGTCTCGACACAGAATTCCTCGCGAGTAGCCGTAGAGTGCAGCCAGCCCGGCCAGTCGGCATTCTCGCACGAGAAGAGGAGGCCGGGCAACGTTTTTTTTTATTTTGACAATAACCCGTTTGTTTTTGCAAATAATACTTCCTTTCTACAACTCAGGGAATCATTTCCACAGAAATATGCACGTGTGTCCGATCTGAATAAGCATCGTCACTGTATTTTTGCGTTCCTACCAACCGGTTTCGAGGGTTTTAGGCGAGGGAAAGTTCTAGTCCTCAATGTTGTAAATCCACAGCTCCCAACAGAAAGGTCGTACTGTTAGAAAGTAAATAAAAATGAAATGAACGGCGCGCAAAGCAACACGCACCGCGTCTCCACGCTGCGCGGAAGCGTCACGCGCCAAGCGGTCCCAGTTCAGTTGTTCCGAACTCTACAGTGACCGCTGCAGTACTTGACTGTGTAGTCCACTATAGATGTTCTGTGGTTTCAGTGTTCTGTTTTTTGTTTCATCCTTTCTTTTTGCTCTTTAACTTTGCATGATGTATAAAAGTTGAGAAAGCAGATATCCCCGGGGCAGCCTCCCCCACCCCTGAGTTTCCCCGCTATTTCGAGGATACACCGTACAACCCAAGTCTGAATCTAAGAATTCTAAATTAACCGCTCGGTCATTTTTACTTTTTTTACTTTCGTTTTACATTAAAAAAATATATATTTACCCAATTATGCTTTTACTGGATGTTGTACCACCATTGCTGGGTTGCGCCGTTTTGCCGAGTGCGGTGTTTGAAGCCGCGTGTGTGCACGTGTGCGTGTGTGCAATTCGCTTTGTGCGTGCTGTGCATGCGCGCTGTGCACGTGCTGTGCACACGTGCT
The DNA here is from genome assembly GCA_014621495.2 of Entosphenus tridentatus. NCBI lineage: Eukaryota > Metazoa > Chordata > Hyperoartia > Petromyzontiformes > Petromyzontidae > Entosphenus > Entosphenus tridentatus. The sequence goes on along the minus strand of CM025622.2, from coordinate 1,949,738 downwards.
GTGCGTAGGCGGTGTGTGTGTGTATTGCGTGGATGTTTGCATTTGCGTTTTGTGTGCTGTGTGTACTTGTGTGCGTGCCGTGTGGGGAGCGGTAGTGTGGGGGTTAGTGCGCTGCGCTTCGAACCCAGCGACCCGAGTTCGATTCCCGCTCGCAGCCAACACCAGTGGCGATTATCTGAACCATTCCTGGGCCTCCCCAAGGTCGACACAGCCTCAAATGTGTGTAAACATTGCCACTGGGGAGACAAAGGCGGCCAGGCGTGGTGCTGGCCACCCACCCCCTTGAGTGCTGTACCGGCCTTCATAGGTGCTACTCGCGAACAGCACTTGCCCCAACAGTCTGTTAAAGGCTATACGGGGGTGGGGTCTTCATCTTTGTCTTTTGTGCGTGTGTGCTGCGTGTCCCCGCACAGTGGCCTGCAGTACCATGTCCTACAACCCTGAGACACGGCGACTTTTCGTGGGCCTCGACAACGGAGCCGTGGCAGTGCGTGGGCCGCAGCAGCGCGAGACGCTCGCCCCGACTCGCCCCGACTCGTGCCCGCCCCGACTCATCAGCCCCCTGACTCC